>CCAG010000247.1:0-315000 GCA_001077435.1 Glossina morsitans morsitans | reverse complement strand
GTTTTGTTTTGATAATTGTTGGATGATGTAGGGTATTTACCAGTGGGCCGTACTGTCTCTTTACTTATATTTTTTTAATTGACTATATGAACGCAATTGTTATAATATTTTTTATATATAATGAAATTTTGGTTTCTTCGTATAAAAGGAAAGATGTAATGTCACTATCGCTAGAATCGGACTCAATATTGTTTAAGTTATCAATCAAGGGGGATATATTATCACTGCCAAACTGCAACCCCTGTAATCTTCACATATTTGCTTCTTATTAAGGTAATCGGATGATAAGTGGACGATGAATTCAGAACGTAAAGACAACAGGTATACTCGAATCTAATACGCTCTAGTATTGAATAACAAACGAAGAAAACCTGACTTCTAATTATTGCTATGTGTATCGGTTTTGCTATTTTAAGCGGAACCTAATGGACTTTCTTTTTACTGTTTAATAAAATATATTTTCCTGAAAGCTGAAAATTATTTGCATTGCCTTCGTGGTGCTATTCTCGAGTCTGATGGTAAATTTTAAATGGCTCCGTTTCGCAGTTCTTGAGTCGAAAGAATTAAATCGTACTACGACGTCTCAAGTATTGATGTTAAGTAATCGAATTTATATTTCTGTTGAAAGTCGCGCAAATATCTTCGGTAGTTAATGCGTTTGTTTCAAATCGATTTTATCTCTCATTTATTCTATGTACGCGGAGGTTATGTGATAAGATAATATTCTGTGTTCTTATGAAGAAAAATAGTTTTATTTTAGAGTAAAGGGAAACCGATATTACTTTCTTGCTAAGGGGTCAAGAGCATGTATATTGCATCTGTTTACACTTAAGATGTTTTGCAACATATTCCATAAGCAGTAAATGGTAAAATGCACACACAAAAGCAGTTACTTGCAAAGAGTTATATTTAAAATGAAATGCATTTACATACAAGCAATGATTTGTGTGATACTTGAAGTTGTTATCAATTTGTCTGTTATAGTTGCTGTTGTTATGTAACAATTTACATATTACATGACTATTAGCATTTTAAACAATAACAACAATAGTAAGTATTAGGAAAAACAGTTTTTTTGTTTTGTTTCCTTTTTCTTTTTTTTTTTTTTTTTAATATAATAAATATTCTGGTGTCTAACAGTGCGTCGCTTTAAAGTCATTAAAACATCATTTAGTTAAATATAAATTTCACTCAATTTCAATTCAGTTGAATTGGCTGTAAAGAAAGAGCGAGAGAGAAAAAACGAAAGAAAGAAAAAAGGAAAAATATAAGTTAACGGAAAAAGCTAAACTTGAAGGATTTTAAACATAAATTGTCAGTTTTGTGTTCAGTGGTCTTCTGCCTCCATATATATCTGAGACAATTATTTATGGGAAATTGACATTGGCATTGTCTGTCTGGGCGTCTGTTTCTTGACCAGGCAGTGAAGATTGGTTGAAGTTGTTTCACTTTTTGTTGAATAACTACCATCTTGACTGACGTGTGGCTAAATTAAGTGGCATTAATGCATTACTCACTTGCTCAGACAAAATACAAAACAACGAAACAATAACAACTGCGCAAATGAAAAGAAGAAATAACAAGAAATAAAAAAGAAAAAAAACAAAAACAAAAACAGAAATATGTGCGAAATCTCGCAAATTGCTCATCATCAGTGTGAGTTTCAGATGCAAGCAATAAGTTAAAGATCACAAAAGGTCTGATCATTAAATCATCTGGTATTCACTTTTTTTCATGCAATTATCACCCCTATAATGGCCTGTTTTGTAACTCACAAACGTACTTATGCATATATTCATATATGTATATCATATATGTGTTAGTTTTATTAAACGTATGTGACTCTGGGCATTTTGTCCGTCTGTGTTTTCTTTCTTCATTGCATTAATTTTTCAATGCCTTATATCTAAAAAAAAAAAAAAAAGGAAAGAAAAAGACGAAAAACAAAGAAGAGAAAAAAAATATTAAAACTCTTCCTTTAAGATTTCTTATAAAATATTAAGTCTAGCACCATTGTCTTTCCGTCTGTCCGTTTTTGTTTGTCCGTCTTCCATACATTGACTGATTACCACCAACAGTTTACTTTTAGTATTGTTTTCGTTCCTTTGGGTTTTTTCTTCTGCTTTTCTCTTCTTTTTTCTGGTGCTCTATTTAGTTTACTTACTCGTAGTGCTTATGTTATACATTAGTGGATATGTTTGTAAGTTTAGTAATCTTTCTAAAAGTATCTGTTTAACACTATTATCTTGTCAACACAAAATTCGAGATTCTTGATCATTATCGTCATCATGATTATTATGTTTAAGATGACTACGTAGTCGTCGTAGTTTGATTACTTTTTAAGTAAGTTAAGGGTGTGACAATAAAATAGACAATAAATTTTATTATAGCGCTAGATTTGAAGCAGATTACTTCACACGTTTGGACTTTTTGAACATAATCGTTCAATGCAATTAAGCATTATCATTGCTTGCACATAAACACACTCCTCAACGAGTACCTAGGACTTGGAATTTCAAAATCAACTTGAAATTTGAAATTCATTTCATTTCCTTGCTGACAACCTATTTATGCCAGCAAGAGCACTTTGCAAAGAGATCGGTCCGTCCAATTCAAATGGTAATCAAGAGAATTGAACAATATCTAATGATCAAGAAATGAATTCTATATGCGATATACTTACCTTGAGTGATACAGTTACGGGGACTCGAGGTGTTTTTGCAATGGTGCAACTGAGGAGAGCACGTTGTAAATTGTAAAATTTTGTATCCTAGGTAAGTATTTTGAATAATTTTGCGAATAATATTGAGTTACAGCAAAGAAAAGTGCTCTGACAAACAAAAATATATCAAGACATATCTGATACGGTCCGATCGCATTCTCAAAAATTTAAATGTAAGCGCGTTGTTTGGCCAGGCTCTTTAGCATTGAGAGAATTTTAAATTAATTGACGGTTTTACCCTCGACGAATTAACGAACGAGTCCGTTTTAAAACAGTGAACTTTACGAAGTTTTTATCATAATTTTAGGTTAATTGCTCGATCATCCGCGCAAGAGTTATGTGATAGAAATCAGTTTTCCAGGATAAGTTGTAATCACCTTATGAGTAGAGTGACAGCTAGCAATTGTGGAGAAGTTAATGTACAGATGGTGCCTTCAAAAGTAAACGGCATTTGTTCAAAGTACATACAACATTCTACAGTACATCCTTCGTTGAGGTTATATTAAACGCTCATGGAAAACGGAATAGTATAAGTGATGGCATATTTCATTGGTTGTGCGTAGACACACTTAACATCGTGAGCCTTGGCAACCCTAAGTGTTGTCAGGTGGCATCTGATGTTCTCACTGGAAAATTTAACGCTTTTGGTCGCAGCCTTCTTCAGAAAAGGTTGCTACTTGAATGCGAATTGTGTTGCTTACAGTTATTTGGAAATTGTATGTGAAAGATGGAATTAGCTTGTGAAAGTTTTCTTAGGATAATTCATAACATATTTCGACGTGGATTTTAAAAACGAAGGTGCTTTTATTAACTTACTTTCACTTTTGGCGATGAAGCCGCATCATTTAATATTATGAAATGCTTGAGTAACGAGTTTAATCGTAGCTCCTGTTCGTCTATGGACGATCGTTCTAAATCGGGTGTTGCCAGGAACTATTAACGCTGCTGAAAAACTGATTACACAAGGTCGACATGAAACTTATTGTAATCACTCTTTTTTCCGGAATTAAAAGCTCATCGGACCCGAACGTATCATTGATTTTCTTTGCACACATTCTGACATAAATGATTCTTTTACCGAGCTTAGATCCAGAATAAAAATGTCCTTTTTTTATGAAATAGTTTTATTAACTTTCGATATATATCTCGATATTTGTTTATTCTAATTTTGTGATATGTAAGCTGGTTCTTTTACCCATAAAGTTTTCTATATCTATAAATAAAGCCGAGGAAGATTTTCTTTTATATGAAGAGTTCTTATACATGCTTCAAAGGGAGAGAAGAGAAGGTTAGAAATTTACGGTGACAATTAATTCTCAGCTTCTAACTCTTGACGGGGCAAGTAAAGACGCCAGAATTTTCTTCTCTTATAGGAGGATATTAGAATGCCACTCAGAATATTTCCAACGACATTGGCAAGCGCGATATTGGCAACCTCGCTCGATATGCTTGTTGAATATGAATGTGACTGCGTAAAGCCTGAAAGAAACTATTTTGCTTAATATAAATGAACTTTCCCGAAATAATAGCTCTTCTTCTTCTTCATTTGGAAAAAGTCTTCGTTTATTAATAAAATATAACAGTTTCTTGTGTCTAGCAAATATGATATAGACAAACATATTCAAATTGCATTGTGGTTATCGAAAGGTTTTATAAGAAATCCGTTAAAAACGCAGTCTTTGAAATCGTTTCGAAAATGTCGCCTTCGAGGTGGATTATTTATCGGCTTAATCCCTGGCTAATACTTTCAAAAATTATAACAAAAGTTGGTTATGGAGGAGCAAATATTTCAAATGATCCAAGAGCTTGATTTTTCGGGTATAGTCAAAGATCCGTAAATATTACAGATATATAACACATATATATATACATATATATGTGTATACAAATGTCGTCACTGTTGACTAATCCACACTAATTTCTAGATAGTATCAAGGCGAATGTTCAAACGCAATGTTATTTTACGCGATAAAAAAAATATTAAGCGCTACCTAAATCCGATGAAGCAACTGTATGGAGCAGATATCTCAGATTAAGGCTAAAAAAAAAGAGTTTTGTAAACTTAAATCTTTTTTCTTTTTTGTTTTTTGTTACATATTTAACTAACATAATAAATAAATGTTATGGCAATGCGAGGAAAATATAACGGTACAGATATGTAAAAGGAAATTCTAACTAACTAACTAACATAATAAATAAATGTTATGGCAATGCGAGGAAAATATAACGGTACAGATATGTAAAAGGAAATTCCGCGATGTAAGAAGATTCATTAAAATAATCTAAGCAACAAAAATAAATTAATTAATCTTCTTATCCCATTGAGTGCATCTAGAAGAGATATTGACGAGGGTTTTACGTGGTTACTTTGTCTGACAAGATATATTGAAGTAAGACAAATGCTAACTAACTATGGGGCATCAACAATAAGACAGAGAGTCTTAGATTAATATTTTTGCCGAGTTTCGATATTAGAGTTACTGGCTGTTCCTGACAGTTGTATGCCGTAGGTACAAACAGATTGGGGGATACTCTGTTTTATAAAATGCATTAATACCTTAGATTAAGTTGAGATTCTGGAGTAACTAGCTATCAGAGTCCTCTAGTGCGTAAATACGCTTACTGGTGTTTAGTTATTATATAATCGTTCCATATTAATATTTAATCAGTATGTAAATCAAAACATTGTCTACAATTATTGATATACACACGTACATTATATATTAACGTTCGCGTTATTACCATTCAAGAAGAAAATGATGGAAAGCGTGTGCATAATATGCATAGGTTTGTCATCGTTTATCGAGGTGACAAGAGGATAGTTCGTAGGAAACCATCATGGAATCATTAGATGCGAACGGATTTCGTGTGTCATTTGCATATGTAGGAATGGAAGTATTGTCAGTCATCGGAAAATCTGAAATTAAAATTGTATAAAGCGTTGGACTTAAAATACTTCCGTAGCGCACTCCATCTTCAATTTTATGTATGATGGATCCTGCATGTATGAAACAATATTGCAACATTGCTCAATGACACCATTGTTGTTCCTAAATCCGAATTGGTGGGTAGGCTGTAGAAGTGAGAGTTGTTTTCGTAGATACACTTTTTCTATGTGAGTTTATTTGATCAATTTTGGTTTATTTGGCTTAGCTACTTTACTTGTATTTGCGTATTTCCATTGAGTTGGAAAATTATTCAGTCTTCGCGTATTTCTTAATAATTGATATTAAGAAGAAGAGAGTCTTGTGTTGTAAAGATTTAATTGCTATTCCCCTTATGTAATCTCAACCACGAGATTTTTTAATGTTTACTTCATTAATTTCTTCTTTGACTAGCGCAACTTGATGATCAGTACATCAGTCCATGAGACATGGGTTGTCTGGAAACTTTATTATTCCTTTTCTTTTTTGAAATCGGGCAAATGCTATTAGCCTAAAAAGTTATTTGTGGACGAAGTGCATACACAATATAACACAAATACAAATACACAAACAACTTTTGGCTTTTTTCATATAATTTTTGCACCAATTTCTAAAACATACCTCTTAAAGAAACGATTGTCTTGCTCGATCCTTCAAGATATTTGGTTGCTCTCCATAAATAATGCTCATCGAGTTTGTTGAGTTGATGGTGTTTAAAAAATTGTTATTTGTTCATCTCTTATCCCAGTTAGACGTAAGCGCACGTTCTGCGTAGCTGTAGTCAAGTTCCTTTCGTCAAGAGATTTCCATACCGCCATTGCGTTCTTAATCATACATTAATTTCTGTGGAACATATTTTTAAAATTCCCTTTTTAAGAAGATGCTGGTATGGGAACAACTTTCATATATAACTAACACGAGTATTTTGAATGGATATCGTCACATGTAGTGCGGGATTTAGATAAGCCACATTTAGCACATTGCACTTGCTTTAAACAGTTAGTTCCTGTTTGTGTAAGATCTTGACATCGATGACATTGGTTTTCTATTGTTCGCAAACTTTCCTCCAATGGTAGTGGAACTTTAGTGAATATATGAAATACATAAATTTAGAAGAAAAATTGCTCCAATCTTAGTAAAAACAAGATGATAATACAACTTAGGCGTAGAACACTTCTAAGGCAAAATTTCTTTTTCCTTATTTACTATTTTACAGTTATGCGGTAACTAAATCTTTTTCTAGCTGTAACCGATACGATTATACGTTTTGCCCCTTGCTTGTCGTTTGTTCAATGCCCGCCTTGATTAAATATATTTTAAATCTCAGTTGTGTATAATATTTTGAAAAAGAATAAAAACCGTTTCCCTGAACTTTTTGCGACGCACGTAAATATGATTCATTGAAATTCAACTCAAATTTTTTAATTAAACTAAATTATACGAGGGTGTTTTCTACATTTGAGTAAATATTTTTGGGCTCTTTTTTCTTATTAATTTTTTTTTAAAGTTTTTTGCCGCTTTGATTTAAGTCAAATCTAATGTTTTATACACGTGTGTATGTGTGACTTTTTACGTTGTAAGTTGGAATTTCAACACTTCCTTAAAAGTTCTTTTTCGTTAGTTTGGACGAATGCATGTACGAATGTGCCCGTACATTGGTCTTGATCTGGTTTTCTTATTGTTTTTGTTGTTGTTGCTGTTATGTTAAGATTCATACAGGGAGATAACGGGGATTTGTCATGTGACAATTCCTGCTGCGCGTAAAAGCAAATTCAATGACAAACTTTTAACATGTTTGGTCAACGGCAACAAAAGAAAATGCCAGCAACAATAGTAAAAACAACAATAACAACGGCAGCACAAACAAAAAATTGAAAAAAATAAATAAATACCAACAAAAAACAAACAGCAACCTACAACTAACAATAAACTTGTAGTCAATGAGATATTGTCAACAAAATCAACACGCCATCATGTTTATGTTACATGGACGGATGCATGTACATACATGCATGTTGGCCCATGGACATGGTCAAAGTTGTGGCCACAAAGCTTTGATTGTGAGGCCAATCCCACCAACAACAGTGACGACTTGACTCTAACTCAGAATTTGACTTAAGCACACAAACGAACACACACACGCATAGTACACATTCGCATTCATATACACACACTCGCGCGCGCGCGCTATGTACGTATACATACATATACAACGAAAGATATATGACGTTGTGGGCATTTACATTTGTTGGTTTGTCGTAGCATGTAAAGGATTTATATGTGCATATGGAACAACAGAAAAAACAAAGGAAAAAAAAGGAAAAAAAGAAAGAAATCAGAACACAATCAAAACTTTGTTAACATTTTCAATACAAGAAAGTATTCGTCAAAAACAAATCATGCGCAAGGATCCAACAACAACATTAAATAAGCAGTCGCCCAACATTATCGCGATTAACAAACCAAACTAAAAACACGCAGCAGAGCAAACGAACCAACCCGCGCTCCTACAACAAAGCCACACAAAGCCAGATATATAGCCGGCCGGCCAAGAGGCCTCTTTGAGTTACGTTTGATTTTTAATGCTTTTAACTATTGACTGAACAACTGCGTTTATGGACTGTTCGTATATTGTTGGTGTTCTTGTTGCTTTCGGATTTAGTTATTTTATCAAGAACTTGAAAGTTTTTGCATCAAAAGGAAACGCATACATATATAAATAAATAATCATAAGTCAACATCAACTACACAAATATGTATATGTATATATATATATATATATATATATATATATATGTGGATATATCTGTCCGTATGTCTGTATGTGTGAACAGATTGTTTGTTTGTGTGTATAACCAATTGGACCCACAGCAATGTGTAGCAAAAGTGATTTGGTGCCTAGTGTAGCCGCCATTACCGCTGCTGCTGCTGATGCTTCGGACTTATAAGCTTAACAAGCAGGCAAACTTTTAAATTGGCCACGAGCATTAATCGTTCTCATCTTGTTCGCGAATACGACAAGTTAATAACAGGGCACTCGATTACATTGATTTGAGAAAACGTATACATATATATACACACACACACACACACACACATCCACAAGCATAAAAAATGAAGTAAGCACACACCATAGGAAAACAAAAACCTTAAAATGGCCACGAAATCTAAAAAAAAGAACCTTTTCCAACTTAGACGATGATGATGATGATGACGATGATGATGATGATGATGATGATGCTGGTTTAAGAAAAACAAAAAACAAGAATAAATAAAAAAACAAAAAGTGAAATGAAAATAAACCTTGGACAATAACAACGTTCACAGAAAGCCGGGGCGGATTTACTTAAACATGCATGGCATGCATTCTTTTCATCTAGGGAAACCTAAAATGAACAGTGTACTGTCGCTGCTCTTGATGATGCCTCTCATCATATTTTTGTTATCGTTGTCGTAACACTCAGACCATTGTTAGCTGTTACAAAAAGTATATGAACCAGTCAAACATACAAACATATTCCTCTGTGAACCGGGCCCTCGTCTAGTCTAACCCTTTTCAAAGCCGTCCTTCTTCAATAGCATCCGCTATGGCATCATTACCGTCATCATCATCATCGTCATCATCGTCATCGTCATCGTCATCGTCATCGTCATCATCAGCGTCATCAGCCTTAGCATTTAATTCACTTGAATTTATTGGATTTTTGAAAGGCAAGCATACTGTTTGCAATATTGCATGATTTGACTTTTCGGTTAATTTGTTATCATCAACAAGTTATCTCGTCTCATTACCATTATGGTTATCGTACAACTTCTTATTTCACTTCCTTCTCTCTTCGCTCTTGTCGGCTTCCAAGATCCTTCATTTGAATTTTCATGGTTTCTTTTCTCAACTTCTCAATGATATTTTTTATTTATTTATTTTTATTTTTTCTTGGTTGTTTTTTTTTTTTTTTTTTTAATTTCTTTTTTTGGTTTTTCTGTCTGATTCTTTTCGTGCATATTTCATGTTACCGGTTAAATGATGTAAGCGAGTTCTCTATCGCTTTATTAAAAAAAATGAGCTGAGAAAAATTAAAATATTTTCTTGTGGTTTTGTTTTCAAAAACCTTTACAGTACGGTATTGAATTTCATGGTACATAAATAACCATTACTTACGTTCAGAGATAATCAAGCAAATAAATGCCATTAAGTTGTTAAAATTTATTTTAGAGTAACTGTTTGTCTATTGTGGCATTAAGTAAGTGAGATTTCCGACATAGCAATTCAAAAAAGCTATCTCGAAATTGCAATCGAATGAAAAAACAAAAAGAGCGAACAAAACAACGGTAATATTTTAGTTATACGATAACTAACGAACAAAATGGGGAATAATGGGGAAACGTAAGGGTTTCAATCAAAGAAGCACTCATCAATCTATAGTTTCGCTTCTCACTATAAATTGAATTTCTTCGAGAAGCCCTTAGTCTTCAGATTTTCTCTTTCAAAATTCTTATTATGAAATATAATGTTAACCATTAATACAGCGTTTTTCCTCTGAAGATAGAGCTTAAATTCGCGTACTAGTCGCTTCAAGACTTGCATAGTTTATAGACCAGTGGTGTGAATCTTTGACAAAAAGTTCGGACTATTAACTGTTCATCTGCTTTCTAAGACTCATGTTCCCAGGTAAATTGAAAAATTAAATTTTATTTGTCGAAGTGTATTAACTAGTGTAGATGTGTATCTGTGCAGGCTGAACCAGTTTTCATATTTAACTATTGTTATGAGCAATTTCAGCTTTCCTTTCAAATATTTTAATAGCAGAATAAGAATGGATGGATAGAATGAAAAAGGAGTGAGGCAAATAGCTCACGCATTAACACTGCGAGATATCAATCGAGTATCGACACAGGCGGCGTGAAAGGATATAGTGAAGACACGTAAAAGAAAACTTGTTGCTTTTGGTGGGTAGGTTGACCATATTAAAAAGAAATTTCGCACTGAAACCACCATCGGACGATAACGCAATGGAAATTCATAAACGATTTTCAATATATCGCGTTAACCGGAATTAGCCAAACCAAATTAGCCATATCTCTCTATATATAATTGTTTGAAGAGCTCACGAAAGTGCGGTCATGGCAAACAAAAACTATTTCAGCCTTTATTGGATTAAATTTGTGTCAATGTATATGCTAAGTCGACCCGTCAGATTTGGAAATTTGTGAAATTAGATAACTACTTGTATGTGTAGTTCCAATAAAATGTTTTGCTTTAGGTCCGAAATCAAAAGTTACAGTATTAAGTTATTCCTATCCTAAAGATGTGTTTATTCGGTTCACATCGAAATTCTTTTTTGCGAAAAAGAAAGCAAATTTTAAAATTGTTATTTTGACACCCATCACCAAAATGTGGGTGGTGCATTCGTTTCGTCAAAACGTTTGCAACGCCCAAAAGGAAACTTCTTAATATGTATGTATGATAAGCATCAAATTCTGAATCGATTTAAGCATGTCCGTCTATCTGTCCATCTTTTTGCTCGTCTGTGTTATGTTTGTTGTAAACATTCTCCTGGCCGCCTGCTGTTTTGCCTTTTTTAGAACGACGGAGATGGGTATAAGAGATTCGATCACGACCGAATATAATTTTCATGTTACTATTTATGATATTGTCTGTGGACCCAGAATCATAGCTAGAAAGTGAAGAGCTTCACAATTTGATGCTGTTCGATAATATTATACGTTATAAAATTTCTGAGACTAGGTTGAGTGCGTTGCAAATGCTTTCACAAAATCAATATATCCGCATCCTTCGATGGGGTTTCATCTTCGACTTTTTTCATTATATTCAATGAGACGATATTTCAAATGAGAATTTTTTACATTACTTTAAGTGAATCTCAAATGAAACCCAGTAGTTGTACAATGTTAAGGTATATTCGCAGGCATTTATTTCCTTAACGACCATTTAATCTTCACCTGAAACTATTAAATATTAAACTAAACAGAACTTCCCTGCATGAGATAGACCCTTTATTTTTTAGTTAGCCACGTATCTAATGCACAATTATGTGCGCGAATATCAGATTTTCAACTCACGCATACGTGAGTACATTACATTACAATGCATGTACTTGGCTGCAAGGTTTCTCTGCACACGATGGGAATGCATACACTACTACTTACCGGGATACATGCAATTGTTGGTTAAACTCCTCGATGATGTTATTATGATCTATCTATCTATACACATATGTTTGCTTACTTGTTCATTTATTACTCGACCATGCGCACGAAGCATAAATATTTATCCTCGAAATGTTTTAATATTTTAATGTGTTAATTATGTTATTGTTTATAATGCAGATACGTGTTTTCCTTTTTTGGACTATAAGGACACAAATATGAAAATTAAGTCACAAATTTGGTGATTTGCATATCATCAGCATATCATG
This sequence comes from Glossina morsitans morsitans, assembly GCA_001077435.1. NCBI lineage: Eukaryota > Metazoa > Arthropoda > Insecta > Diptera > Glossinidae > Glossina > Glossina morsitans. Next base: position 302,917 of record CCAG010000247.1, on the reverse strand, counting down.
TAATCTAAGCAGGGGCGTTGATCGTTTATTATTTATATACTTGATTTCACATCCAATTTAATGTGTTAAGCGTGTATGTTGTATAAATTATTATAGTGATACGATAAGTGATTCAGTAAATCAGTGGGTTAAGACTCATTCATGTATTTTTTAGTCCATTTTCTCTTAATTTTAACTCTAGTATATTTTTTCCATGATGCTTTCCAATCTATTTGTCCAACTTATAAAACGATCTTCCCAAATACCTCCGATTTGTTTATTGTGGCCAATAAAATTATTTTCTTCCATGAAAAACCCCCCTGATATATAAAGGTTTTCAAAGTTAAGGTTAGTTAAAATGCGATAAACAATCTAAAAACACATCATGCAACTTCTTCGATTTAAGTCTTCATAACTTTTCAGAATTAATCCATTGTCTTGACGAGAAATGATTTTATTTTTTCGGTACTCCAAGTCGTGACAATGTGAACCGTTGTTACATAGCGAGATTATATTATATAACTCTTTTTTCGAGATAGAGAAAAAATAACCAATCTATATGCTTTGCGTAGGTTAAAGATCCGCGATGAACGTATAAAACATCTCAGCGTGAAACACCAGAAATGATGCCACCTATACATCTAACATGCTGATGGTGAGAAAGAATTTGAGGGAGAAGGGAAAGATATAGGACACATCCTAGTATTTTTTTGGCGATTGAAGTTTTTTACATTTCAAGAGATCGGCTTTAATTATATACACTTATAACAAGGGCCATGAAATTTTTTTACAAGAATAAATGAATGAATGATCAGACACTCATATATTTATGGCTAATAATCAAAAGCGTTTAGACCTGTCCGGGAGCGCATCTACAATAGAATATAAACTGAGAACTGGTTTGCTTGCAAAACGCTTTTCGCATGTTCGTTATCAATTATTGCAGATACAATGATAAAAATTTCCACGCATATTCCATAAGAGATTTTATACTAACAGCCGAAAAGATCAACCACAAGCTCTTTATTGTATACAGAGTATCGAAATTTTAATTTTAAAGATGGTGAACATAACAAGTTCGGCCACGGCAAACACGATCTTCTCTTGTTTTATTTCCACAAAAGTTTCGTTTTGACACAAAAAACGAAAATTCAAATATTAAATTATTTGCTTACCCGAACTCTGTGAAGAAGTAAAAGTCAACTAAATAATAGCACAAGAGCAGTGCGATAAGTTCACATTTTGGGCGCTCGGAGCAAAGAATTAATAGGTCATCTTACATATCCTAAATGCCTGGAACATAGTATGTGGACGTGGAGCTTTTATACAGATAACAGATTGATCCCAAACCCCTTCTTTTGAGAGATATTTGTACACTTGTGAAGAAAAGTAAAAAAAAGATTCGATAATTAAACCTTCTTTTTTGAGAGTTTGTCACAACAGTGGGTAACTTGGTGCCACGTAGACTTTGAACATATAAGGAGTTGGCATAGTAAATATTGCTCAGAAATTTTGCTAGAAAAATTTGTTAAGGCTTTTCGGAATTTGTCCAGAATAGTTCGATTCACTGAACTGAAGCACGTAACATTCACAGAATTATAAACGATTCTGTTAATTAATTGCTCCTTATATCTGACTCTCATTGAAATGGGTCGATCCTGATGGTTAAACAAGGTTCGCTGTAGGAGTAATGCACAGTTGTTATATATGTGTTATTGTGTCGGATTCAATGCATCAGTTACAGATAGGGTATCAGCTTTGACGGCAGTAAGCAGGCGTTTTAAATGACTTTTGCCTGTGTGTGCTTAATCTGAATTTGGATTTGGATTTATATGCATTTGTACGTATTACTTGGTCATGTCTTCTTTCTTCGTCTTATATTCTTGTTATGTTTGTCTTAAGCTTTGCTTGAGTTAAGCGAGTATTCAAATATTTTTATAAGGAACATTCAAGCAACATAAACATGCAAGCACACATAAAACACATATGCATGGTGCTCCCCCCCTCTGAGCGTGTATTTGTTGAATTGCGAGTAGCGTAGCAAATCTTTTGTGTGAGATACTGTTTATCTTAAATGTAAACTCCTTCGTTCTATATATTTGCAGCTTGCAGTTTGCTTTTTCTGTAGCTGTTGTTGTTGTTCTACTAGTCATTTCGTTCACTGCTCGTCTTTGGCAGCCTTTGCTAGCTGCTCTTTTTGATAGGTAATCTGTCAAAAGAGATTTGCAATGCGTGAAATCAGCGTGCAAAAGGTCATGATCTTAAAGACAGCTTAACCAAAAGTACATACATATCGATAGGGACATGTTCCTGGCAGAGGCAAAATGCAAATGCAAATGTTTGTCTTACTTGAAGAATCTTCGAAACGAGGCAACCACAAACAACGCAACACATTACAACTGCAACGACGAAAATAATAATAATAATAATAGTAATATATATATATATACATATATATACATATATATATATATAATAATAACGATAACAACAAGATTTATCAATACTTGGTTTATTTTAATGCGTGTATACCCCCACACGTGCAAAAAGGCGATCGTTTATAAATGATTTACAGTGTGGGTTCTTTCAAAGACAAAGAATTCATATACGCGGCTTAAAAGCGGGCTTAAAAAGCCAAAGAGTCTCTGAATTTTACTCTTCTCTTGTTTTTGCCTTCTTGTTGCCATTTTTTACTTATGGGCTGTTTCGCATCTAAATTGAGTTTGTTGTTGAACTGACAAATGTTTTTGCAAATTAAAAATCCATTTAATTGCGCGTCATTTGTTACCATGGTTATAAATGCAACAACACCAACGAAAATCAGCGCAATGTTGATTATAGAAATTTTTGTCTGTATATAGAAGACCAGCTTACGCGAATTACTGTCTCGTCTTCCAGCAGTTCTTTTTGACGTTTGCATTTGTTGTTGTTGTTGTTGTTGTTGTTGTTGTTTTTGTATTTTCAACTTTTTCTATTTTGCATTTCATTGCAGACACCTTCTGCCCTGATCACGCCCTGCAGCAACAGAAATATGAAACCACTGCAGCACTAACGTCAAAGTGAGTCTATGATTTACATAATTTGCATACTCTCCCCCGTTAGTAAGGTTCGGCTTTATAGCAGTCTGACTGGCTGGATGACTCGATGGCTGGCTAGTTAGCTGCCACGCTGCTTTCGTAAATTTAGGTTCACATTAAAAAGATATGAAAACAAATTGCGAATACTTTGCTTTGTGATTTAGCTTTCGCAGCAGACATACACATATAGTAACGCGCACACATAATTACATACATGCTTACATGTTTATAGCTGTGTATGTCTTCGTAATAAATTGTTAAAGATATAAATCTTGGATGACTTTAATCGAATTTTCTTCTGAGCAAGATGTGTGCGCATGTGCTTTAACATATCTTTACAATTCTATTAAAAACGTACAGAAGCCTTGCAAATGATTTAATTTATTTGATTATCGCTAAGCTAAGTATGAGAAAGGAAATGATATTCAAATCGTAATGATCTTTTGTTTATCCATTCAATTGCGATACATTTGCCGGAACATAAATCTAAGTCCAAAATCGCCGGACGTTAAAAGCTACCCAGTTAATCTTCTCATAGATTAACAGAACTTGAAAGAAATTATGGATAAGGCTCTTGAACTTGAATGATATAAAAACTTTTTCGGTTTTGGAAAATATTTTTTAAAATTCTTGACACATATTTTACAGCAATAAGAAACTCATTCAGAAGAATATTTTTAAATTAGAAAGAGTTTTGTGATTAATTTTTTTTTAGTACTGGCGCAATTTCGCGAAAACAAAGAATCTGTACACTGTCTTAAGAAAAAAATTTTAAAAAAATTATTGCAAAGTTTTATTCAAAAAAAAAAAAAAAAAAAGAAGAAAACTTCATTTATATCCAATAACATTGACAGTTACGCCTGGGAGAAATTTGAAAATAATCTGAAAAATTTTTCGATTTCTAAATTGCTAGAAAGAAAATCTAGCATGCGATATGAAAAAAAATTCGCAGTCAAAGAGTGAGTCGAGCCATATGAACGCGTAAATTAGAAGATAAATCATCTTTAATTGCAAATTGAAAATTCATTTAAAGTCTACTTGGCGAACGTTTCGCCGTCTTGCAGCTTAGGCGCTTAGAAAATATTCCTAAACAAATCATGGTCCAGTTAAAAGTGCCGCTCGTCGTTTCATATATAAGGTGGTTGCCGTGACTTGCAAAACTATTTTGTTGCAGTTATTATTGCGTTTGTTGTATGTAGTTGCTGTTATGACGCTCGAGTGTGAATGCATTAGATCCACTTGTTGCTGGTTGCAAAAGTTGCAAATGTATGTATATATTGTATGTATGAATATATTGTATGTATGTGCACATCGCAACGATAGCAGCAGCTTTTCAACATTTTGTGTAATACTTGTTTTTGGGGAGGTCTCGAATTGACAGACCACTTAAGCGATTCCACCTGCAATTGACACACAATCTTGTTACGCGTGTAACAAGTGCGAACGGTGCCAGTAGTTAGTTTGCAACACAACACAGCACCGATGAATATGCTTTTGCCCCGTCTAATTCCCCGGTTTTGGTTACCTGAGTAGTTATCTGGAAAAACTTTTGTAGGAAAGCACGCAAACCCGCATTAAATTTAATGCTTTGATGATATACAGCAAACAGCATTGGATTCTAGGCGACTATGCTATAGTAATGGTAACATTAGTACTGTGGTACATCCTGTCTCCTAGTGGTGTTGTAGTTGCGGTGCTCCAGTTTATTATGTTACTGATGCTTTGGCCTCGAGCTGACAGCACATGCCACCTTCTTGTGCACACGTCGTTACGGCTGCAGGCATTCTAAACTTAAACTTGAGTAAGAAAAAACATAAAAAAAAAAGCAAAAAAAAAAAATAGCTATACAATATATTGTGCTCTCTCCACCTAACCATCGCTCTATGTAACAACTTAAACTCATTCACCTTACACACTCTAGTTGAGAAAGAACTGTTCTTTTTATTTCGTTTTTTTTTTTTTTTTTTTTTTTTTTTAAAGGTATATAGAAAATAAGTGGAAAATATGTTGAATGTTTTAACTCATGTTACATCACGTTGTTGTTGCGAATGCTGTTTACGTGAAGTCATTTTATTGTGTTCCCAAGCGATATGATTGCGAGATAATGTTTGGTTAGCTAAAGGTTTTATATATATTTAACATTTGTTCATATAATAACGATAAGGTTTAACTGTGCAAAGGAACCTTTCTTCTTTTTTTTATTATCAACCTCCTTTTTCCTCCTGATGCAGTGCAAATTTCATTAGCTTTGTTTACAAATTACTTGTGACACAATTCGACAAAAATATGAATTATGTGGTTGTGGTCAGCGATCGCGTAAGCGGGGAAATGATCGGCAATTAATTTTCCATCTGTATTAACATGAGAGATTCCACTGCATGCCAGCATGTTTCCAACACTCAATTTAGATGCTTGGTTAAGCGAATGTGTGCCTGCACACAACATTTTGCACACAACAAAACCCAGTTTCATTGCGCTGTTGTTGCCGTTAGACATATTTAATTGAGCTGTTGGCCAATAGACAGTTGTCTTTTCCTAACTTACTTTCCTATGATTTTTTTGCACTGCTTAGCAAAAAATCTTTCAATAGCGAGTGAAGTGAAGCGCATCGAAGGGAATATCAATGATGTTAAATTGTGAAAAAGCGAAATAATATTTAATATTTTCGAGATTAGATCTTAAATATCTGCCATATTACCAGTAAAAAAGAGAGGCATTTTGCCGTCACAGGCACATTATAATTAGTTTTTTCGCTAAAGAAGTTTTTAATAAAATGGATTTTTTTCTCTCTTTACGAACTATGATCTGTATCAAAGTTATTTTGTGAACTTATTTTTTTCTTCTTGTTTTTTCCGTTAGAAATAAAAACCTGACAAGTCAAAGTCTTGTCAAAACAATTTTTTCTAGAAAGAAGTAATTTTGAAAACAAAACAACTAAGAAAATTAAATTCGGTCAGGACCGCATCTTTTATACTCATCACCGTTTACCCCAAAAAAAGACAACAGAAGAAAAACAATAAAACTCTCCCACTTTATAATATAGAACGGGTGCAGGCGATTTCTTCTATTTTCAAAATAAAAGTTTTTGTCGTAGAGTCATGTGGACGTTGTAGGCGTGTCCCTTAGAAATTTTAGGTGAATTCCAAATTCTTTTGCAAATTTTTAGGCGAGACTAACGGGAGAATGTTTACCACAAATACCACAAAGTTAAGCAAACAGACAGATGGACAGACGAACAGGCGGGCATGTTTAGGTGCATTTAAGAGTTGTAACTGGCCAAGCGTATGTATACTGTATGGGGTTTTTGAAGCTTATTGCTGCGTGTTGTAAAGGTATTGAGAATATAATTCAATGTTGATACCCTATAATATTACGTAGGCATGATCAATTTTTTCCATTTTTGTGCGCAAATGCCACAGCATCGCCCATAGAATATGCGTTCAAATTGTTGTACATTTATTTGCCACAATTTATGAGTAATAGGCAAAAAACGAATTGTTCATATCCCTTGAAAAGCAGAGGTGCTCTCAGTTTACGTGATCCTGTGGGCGTGTCCTTCGATCGATTTGGCCCAATTTCTGCCAAATTTGAAGTCGATAGCTCCATTTTTGCGGCCAGGAGAATGTTTACAACAGACTTTACACAGACGGACATCGTGTCAGCCGGACAGACGGACATGCTAAAATCGATTTAGATTTCGATACAGATCAAGATTATATGTATATATTTTTTGTGGGATCTCTGATGCTTCTTTCCGGGCTTACCAAACGTGTTGACAAAGTGAATATACCCCTCATCCTTCCGCGATGGATATAAGAAAAAAAATATACGAGAGCTACTAGAATCTTTTGTCGTAAACACCACTTTTGTGGCACTTCAGTATTATTGATGCCCGCTACGAGTGAAGCTTTTTTTTATATAAAAATAAAAAGAAATTCAAAAGATAGGAAAAAGTTTAGTTGTACATGAAAACTTTGCGTAAATTCTGGTCGTTCACGGCTTACAAGGAAATTATCAATTGTAATATATTTTTTCAGAATTAAGGACTATCTTGCTTACTTAGTCCATGACAACCGGCTAAATCAACAAACCTCATTATATATAGATTTGTGGGCTGTTGCCTTTCGGATGCGCTATATTATTATGATTTGCTAGTGTGTTTGTATTGACAAAGTTAAGGGGTAACAACATTGCAAATTTTCTCTACAATTTGTTTTTTTTTTGGTTCAATACATAGTTTGGATCTTCTAGACTGTAGGGAAAAAATTCATTACCTCAAAAAAATATCCTCCTCCTCCTCCTCGTCCAAAAACCTCGAAATTTTGTTCCTTTCGCTGAAACGCTCCGAAGAGACTACTTGCTTCACACGAATTCTTACTGAGAAGTTTCAGTTCATTGTCTTACTTGGTGATTGCTGGCTTCTCTAATACACCGACAATTGCTTCTAGCCAGTTTTCATTTTAATTTAATAGCATTTCCAAACAAAGCTACGTTAGCGTACTTTTATCGAGGCAACCATTGAGTAAATACAAGGTAAGGAGCGACAATAAAGTTTGCAAAGCTTCTTCTGAAAAATTCAAAACTTGGTGTATTTTATATTTTTTTTTACCGTTTTCTCATCCGTCATTTCGGAATATGTAAAGTGTGATATACGCAATTTTGTTTTTGACAGATGCAGTAAAAGAGCAAAAAATCGTCGGGGAGAAGTAACGAAGAAGAATATTTGTAAATGAAATGGTGTTTCTATGATGCTACGACTGTACACTAAGGGAAAAAAAGTGTTCTAAAAATTGATCATAAAAAAAAAATTAGGTTCATAACCCAAATCAAAACTTCAAAGGATTTAATTTCGAACACGATTTTTGAAAACGGTGCGCAGTATTCACTTTGTCTAACCCCCACAAAGACACTTCCAAGTCACCTAATATATAGACGTTTTTAATCAGCATTAAATTCTGAATTGATTTAAGTGTGTCCCTCTGCCTCTCAGTCTGTTTCTTCATCTGTCCATCTGTGTAATATCGGTTGTGAACATTATCTTGGTTACAAAACTTGGTGGCAAAAACATTCAAAGTTCTTGCAAGTAGCTTGGTAATGAAAAGGGGCCAAAGCGGGCAGAAGACACGTTTGCAGTAGTAGGAAAACTGGGAACAACTTTGTTTTTCAAAAGGAATAAAAACTTGCTTTTTTGCTTATTACTCACAAACTACAGTAGATAAACCTATAAAAGTGTGATTGCATATTCTCTGGGCGATGTTATACTATCTGTACGAAAATGAAAAGAATCGGTCATGCTTACTAAAGCTTATTATGTATCATGATTTCACTTTTTTCCCTAACTCTTATAACGCACAACAGCAAGATTCAAAAATGCCATAAGGTATATCAATTCTTGCCTAGTTTCAAATTTGGAATGCACTTAAGCATGTGCGTCTGTCCAACTAACCGTCAGCTCGTTTCCATAGTATCTGTGGTAAAAATTCTCCCGTTAGCGAAAATGAAAATACTGGCTACGAATTTGCAAAAGAATTTGGAAAATTATCCAAACTGGTCGACGGACACGGTTACACCGCCCACAGGCCTATGCAACAAAAGCTGTAAGCACCTTTCCTTTCTATGTTTTTTGCTTGTTACTCATAAAGTACAACACGTATAAATTTCCACTTTTATTCTGAAAACAGAAAAAATTGGCTACGCCCATCCATTTTTATAGAGTATGAGAATTTATTTATTATTTTTGTTTTGTTAGTCTTTTTTAGGATAACGGTGATGGGTATAAACGATTCGGTCATGGCCGAATACATTTTTCTTATTTCTTTTTTATTATTTTTTTTTGGAACAAAACAATTTTCATTTTTTTCTTTCGAATGTTTTACACTATCTTTAGGCCAACATTCTGTAGAGTAGCGCCTAAGATTTTTTCGGTAAGTTAATCTAAAGAAAATTTATAAATTTTTTCGGTAGAAAACTCAAACACTTGTCAATCACACAAAAAAGCAATTTTTCCACAAAATCATACGGCATTCTCCGGATATAGGGCTTTAGATTAATTGTTATTTTTATACCCTCCACCGAAGGACGAACGCATACTAATTTTGTCTGAAGCGATTAAGCCATGTCTGTCCGTCTGTGTCTCTGCGGTGTGTTAATGAAACAATTCTGATCGCAAAAATGAAGCTATCGACTTCAAATCAAAACATTGGAAATTTCTGTACCCATGTTGCTATTGAAAATGGACCAAATTAGTCTGAGTGCACGCCCGAAATAAAGGGTAAACTGGACGCAGCGCCGTTTCTCTAAGCGAATATGTATGTATTTTTGCTCATTACTCACAAATTAAGAAAGAGAGAAGAGTGAAATTTTCTACATTTACTTTACGAAGATCTCTACTGCCTATGTGCAAAAATGGAAAAAAGCGACCATGGCCGCGCAAAGTTATAAGTAATTTTATTTTTTCACTTATTTTTAAGGTTATTTTGTCCATTCCTTTAATGAAGATATTTTGAATGCGTTTATTCTAAAAAAAATTAATGTCTTTTTAATAGTACCATCGATACGGGTATCACGTAAGAAACTTGGAGAGTAGAACGTTAATTCTAAATTAATTATGATGAATGCCAGGACGTGATAGATTAGTTTTGCTTATTAATACGTTCTAATGAAGTAAAAGGTGGAAGATAAATTTTATCCCGTTCACCTTTCTATGATAATAAATGAAACCATGTGTCGCTAAATATTTTAATAATGCTAGGTATGCGAGATTTAGCCCCAGCCGAATATAACTTTCTTACTTGTGATACCGATTCCTGAAGCATGAAGGGTACAATTGTTTTGTCTAAACGTTTGCAACGCCCAGAAGGATGCACAAAGCATATTTATTCACAATCAACATCAAATTCTGAATCGATGTAAGCACGTCCGTCCGTCCGTCCGTCCGTCCAACCGGCTGTCTGTCCGTCTGTGTAAAGTCGGTTGTAAACATGTTCCTGATTGTAAAAATGAACCTATCGACTTCAAATCCGACAGAAACTTTGGAAATTCTTGCACGCAGGTTGATATTGGAAATGGGTAAAATCGGTAGAAGGACATCTACAGTACTACGTACGCTGAGGACATCCCTGCTTTTCATAAAAAACAAAAAATTGGATTTTTGTTCAATACTCATAAACTATAGTAGATTCTTCTATAAAAATTTGAAGGTATATTCTACGGCCGATGCTGTACTACCGTTTGGAACATGGAAACATTTGACGCGCCTACTTAATTTTACAGTGTGTCATAATTTCATTTCCTTTTTGCAAAACCTTTATAACGCACAGAAACAAGGCTCAAAACCCCCATAAAGTATATTATTTTTTGACCAATTTTAAATTCTGAATGCACCAAAACATGTCCGTCTATTTATGTGTCCGTCTGTCCGTTTGTGCAACTATGTAGTATCTGTAGTAAACATACTCGTGTTCGCAAAAGTGAAGATATTGAATAGAATATAGAATATTGTAGAGTATGAAAACTTAATTCTTTTTGTTTTTTTCATGATCACGGTGACGGGTATGAAAGATTCGGTTACGACCCAATAAAATTTTCTTACTTGGCTTTTTTTCAGTTTAAATTGGAACCAGTTACGCTACGTAAATATACATCTTACAACCTCCTCGAATGTTATGATTCTCCTACCTTTTCTTCCGCAGGCTTCACTCTTTCCTCCATCTCCTCTTTTGAAACCGCTATAGTGGTGATAGCTTTTAAAATCAAGTAAAGGGAGAAACCCCGTGAAATTTTTCATTGTTCTAAAATAGAGCGTTGTATTATATTAATGAATATTGAAATCTTCTTGTTTTCATATTTTAAACCAATGTTTTTAATCTTTTTTGTTACTATTTTAAAACGTTGCTAGTGTCCTTGATTAACATGAAGATAAAATTGTAGAAAAAAGTCGAAAGGAAAATTATTGTAAGGTGACAAGTACATTTTTCTCGTACCATTGTCTGGCGCGTCCATCTACCATTAAGTTAAGATATATATTGGGGCTCTCCGAACTAACCATCATTAATACTGTACCTGTACTTGCTCATTTTTATTTTTTCATATATACTTCACGTATGTATGTTGTTTAGTGCTGTTTGTTACAAATGAAACAGTGATGATAGGTATAAGAATACGTGATAAGTTGAGTCTACTTACAAAATATGCTAGGTTGAGTCTGCAGACTTTGTTCCTTATAAGGTGGTAATAAGCGTTACTTTGTTTTATTTGTTAATATTGTCTCACAATTATTTATGTTATATGAAAAGTCTTCCTAAAATAAAATAACAATTTTTAAATATTAATCTGTTCAATCTATTCCTTCTACAACTAAACTATATAAAATTGGAGTCAAATAAATAATAATAAAACACATTCACACGCACCATAATCAGGCAATAAACATGAATACTTAAGATTTCTTTAGGAGAATCATATATATAAAAACAAGTAAAAAAATTACATTCGGTCGGGACCGAATCTTTTATACCCATCGCCGTTTACCCCAAAAGAAGAAATAGAACAAAATACTCATAATATTTAATATAGAGCGGGCGCAGTTGATTTCTTCTATTTTCAAAATAAAACTTATTGTCGTAGAGTCATGTGGGCGTTGTCGGCGTGTCACTTGAAAATTTTAGGTGAATTCCAAATTCTTTTGCAAATTTTTAGGCGATATCCTCATTTTCGCTAACGGGAGAATGTTTACCACAAATACCACAAAGTTAAGCAAACAGACAGATGGACAGACGAACAGGCGGACATGTTTAGGTGCATTCAAGAGTTGTAACTTGCCAAGCGTATGTATACTGTATGGGGTTTTTGAAGCTTATTTCTGCTTCTTATATAGGTATTGGGAAAATAATTCAATGTTGATACACCACAATATTAGGTGGACATGGTCAATTTTTTGCATTTTTGTGCGCAAATGCCACAGCATCGCCCATAGAATATGCGTTCAAATTGTTGTACATTTATTTGCCACAATTTATGAGTAATAAGCAAAAAACGAATTGTTCATATCCCTTGAAAAGCAGAGGTGCTCTCAGTTTACGTGATCCTGTGGGCGTGTCCTTCGACCGATTTGCCCCAATTTCTGCCAAATTTGAAGTCGATAGCTCCATTTTTGCGGCCAGGAGAATGTTTACAACAGACTTTACACAGACGGACATCGTGTCAGAGTGTCAGCCGGACAGACGGACATGCTAAAATCGATTTAGAATTCGATACTGATCAAGAATATATATATACTCTTTGTGGGATCTCTGATGCTTCCTTCCGGGCGTTGCAAACGTGTTGACAGAATGAATATACCCCTCATGCTTCGGTGATGGGTATGAAAAACAAGTAAGAAAAGTACAGAGGAGTTATAACGAATTTTCGATACCCATTATTTCTATGCTATAGGTTGCATAATTTTTAATACCTACCCCTTTAAATTTGCTCGGACTTAGTTGGTTTGCAAAGTTATTTTATAAAACTCAACTAATGATGCCTATGTTTTAATTTTCTTTAGAAATATTCAAACTTTTTTTATAAGTTTAGTAATAGAAAGCGAACGGATTAAACCTAGGAAAAATGATTTTCGTTATTGTCATAATGTATGTTACCAGCGGAATAATAAAAGTAATATATCTTGAATTTCCGATAATAAATATATATAAGAATTGAGAAAAAAAACACAAACAATACGATCAGCACCAAAAAATAAAAAAGAAAAAAAAAAACGGAAAAAATTTCAACTCACGATCTCACGTTGATGATGTAGAAAAAGCAAAAAGAGAAAAAGAACATACATAGGGATGTTTAAAAGTAGTTTCTCAAAGTGAATCCATGACGAGACCTGGGTTTTCCTATATGTGTTAATATATATGGGTATTAGGATTTTTAGAATTTTAATATTTTGATTTAGCACAGCATTCTCTTGCTTAACTAAACTAAATTGTGTATAAGTTTTTTTTTTTTTATGAATTTGAAGAACTTAAGGTATATATATATATATAAATACATATATATTCGTATATATAATGCTACACTAACTTGGAATTCTATTTTTACTTTTTTTTTTTTTTTTGGGAGAAAATCGCAATAATTCTATTTAACAGATTCAGGTCGCAATTAAGAAGTGCATGCACGGAGTCACTGGCTCAAGTATGAACTTGTGTTAAGTTTCACAGATATATTTATCTAAACATATAGGTGAGCGTGGATATGTTCATGTGTATGTAATAAAGGAAAACTGTGGCTAGTTGGCAATTTTTGCTAAGATTATGATGATTATTGTGGTTCTATATTATTGTCGTTGTTGTTGGTGTTATTGTTCTTATTGGAGTTGTTGGTACTTCGGCAACCATATTTTTAAATTTTTGCAAAAGCCAAAGAAAGAAAGAAAATATAAAATGATGTATATTCTCAGATGGAATGATGAGGCAAAAACTCTAGCATTGCATTGCACTGCGTTGCTCTATGCATTTGCTATAGACCCTTTTGTGTGCCAACAATTATGTTTGTGCTGCCAGGGAAGTCCGACTTTGCAAAGCTGGCTTTTGATACCATAGCATAGTATGCTGTATATATATATATATATGTACATATATATATATATATATAAGAAAAAAGTATAACTGAAAATCACCAAAACGAGCAGCAGACGGAGAAAACTCAACATTAAACTTCAACTACTAGATGAGATCAGTCAGTGGAATTATAACTAACATACACTGTTAAGAAAAGAAACAGTAAAAATAATACATTTTGCAATATTTTCAAGACGTAAAAAAAGTAAAAAATAGAAAAAAAAAAAAAAAATGAGGGGGAATTAACCAGCAAGATTTAACTTCAAACTAATTTAGATTAGCTCTCTTTCTTCCATTCCAAAGCTACACATAACAAATTCCCTGTCATAAATTATTTCCTATATACGTTGTTGTCGTTTTGAATTCTTTTTTCATTCTTCTTTTTATGGTATTTTTTTTTTTTTTTTTTTGATATTTTCAACAAATCGAAACACGCGCATTAATATAGTATATAGAGGATAGCGTAAAGAAATTAGAAGAAAAAATAAAGCATTTTGCTCTAATCCATGACTTGGCAGAAAATTACAGAACGAAGCGAAACCTTTTATAAGAATTTATTTGTTCCCGTTCTTAGTAAATTTAATAATTAAAAAATCCACATTCATTAAATTTGTACACATTCAACTTAACAGCCACCAGAGAGAAAACATTTTTCAAACACCGACTAGCATATGTTGAAGTTCTTTTAATCTATCTCGACAAACTAAATGAAAAATTAAATTATAAATGCATCATTCATTGGATTGTGCTGCCTATGCTCGCAGATAAATGTGTGTGGACTACAGCGAACAAATTAATGCATAATCATTTCACCATGATCTCTTGATAAAAATGATTATAGAACAAATTTTTTTCTATAACCGACAGCTACGAACTCGGGATAGGTGTTCGCTTAATTCCTTTCTGCTGTTAGTTCATTTTTCTTCCCTTTGGTTTTCCTTAACTAATAGGTTTGAGAGAAAGTTTTATCAAGTGATATCCTGTATAACTAGGAGCTTTCTTGGACTTCTTAGAGGACTATTCAGCGTTTAATTCAAACTTATCTTACTAACGAAGGACACACAAACATATTAGAGCATTAAAAATGGAAAAATTGGGTTTTTGTTGTTGTTTAGCTAGCGATAAAAACTTCCATGTCCATTATATGACTGATCCCAAAATATCGACATAACAATGAGCCACGCCTACCCACTAGTATAGAGTACAACAATTTCAATCTTTTTTTTTTTCCGGCCCTAGCGGAATAAATTTCTTACTGGTTGGTTATTCTTTCTTCACAAATTTGGATCATAAACTAAATTTAAATGAAGCTTAAATTACAAAATTTACAATTTTTTTTCGTTACTTTGTAGGGTCATTAAAACTTCCTTCTGTGGCTCGCAGACGTTTTCACAGAATACTTACAATTTCAATGTTCTATAATATCGAGTGGACGCGGCAAGTTTCTTCCATTTTTCTGTAAGTGGCATTTATCGTTATATCTGTTGTGGTTCATATGTAACGAGTAAAAAATTAAGCTTTTTTTTTAAAAATAGAAGGGACCTTCTTAGGTTACGTTAGATTGTTGGCAACTCTTTTAAAGGATTTGACTCTTTCCCTATGCTAGCCTGCATGAAAGAACTTCCAACGTTTCTGCGAGGTTTGGATTCACAAGACCATTCTCAACAGAGCGAGACACACATATATGGACGGGCGGCCATGCTTAAATGGATGAAAAATTTAATACTGGTCAAGACTATTTATACTTTACGCTTTCTCTCAAGTCCTTTTCTCGATGTTGCAAACAATTTGACGAAACCATCTTTCGGTATTAGGTATAAAATGTTTCTTCAATAATATCTCCGCGAGAACTTTCCTACACACTCAGCGCTTATGTAATGGCTTGGTTGTCTAGTTTTTCTTTTAGGATTAGGTGGCAATGCAAAATTAACCACAAATTCATTTATAATTATAATTACAATTCATTTATAATTTTGCATTATCATTATGTTCAGACTGACTTCTCTCGCGTAACACAAAATATTCTATGTATTCGATGTGAATTTAGCTGCACAGGCGTAATTTTGTAAAATCATTTTTTGGCAGTTTTTTCTTGAAAAACCGTTCAAAGCCCTTGCTATCAATTGATAAGTTGCGAGCTTCATCTTTAATATGAACGTATGAAGCTTGTAATTGTAAAAGTTACAGAAAAACTTTCTGCCGAGGCCCATCGAACACTTTTAAAAGCTTATGGTTACGCTGTATCGCTGTATATATATATATATATACATATTCTAATTATCGGTTTTGCTTTGAGGGGTTTAAAAGTAGCAATATTGATGTCAATGATAAAAAACGGCCTAGAGGACCAAAAAGGTTGGAAGATAACGATTTCAATTCGGACTTATTGCACGCAAACTCAGCTCAAACTTTCAAGAAATTTTGAAACAGCTTAGCAGTTGATGAATCAACGGTTTCTGGATGTTCACATGCGACGGGAAAGATTCACCAGGCGAGAAAATGGTGGACTCAAAATGCCATTTCGAACCGTTTCAATACTGCGGTTTCATTGGTTGCCTGGAAAAAAAGAAGAATTTTCTATGGCGTACTGTAATGGACGATAAAAAGTAGATCTAATACGATAATTCCAAGCCCAAAGAGTCATGGCCATATAGTTTTGCTGTGCATATGATGAGAGCTGCTAAACCCGAATGAAACTGTTACTGCTGATGTCCAATGACGTTGATGGAACAAATTGAACGATGTGTTTTTGCAAAAAGGACCAGCTATGGCTGTTATGGACAAAGTCATCCTCTTGCATGACAACGCACGGGCACACGTTGCAAGAGTTGTCAAGGATACATTGTTGCAGTTGGAATGGGTAACCCTTCTGTACTCAGCGTGACGCCTTCTGATTACCACTTGTTCAGAACGATGAGATATGGCTTCGAAAGGCATACGGTTCCGTAAAGTTGAAGAAGTGAGAGGTGACTGCATCGCTGCAAAACCAATATCGTTCTTTCGACGCGGTATCGCCATATTGCCAGAAAGTCGAGAAAATGCTTCCAAGCATTCAATAAAATGCAATACAAAAATTTGTTAAAAATTTCTTTCCAAAAGAATCGAACATGTCGATGCTTCACTATCAACTTAGTTTTTGTCGTTTTCTTTGCAAAGCTAACACATATACATTAGCCACTTACCTTATAAAACATGTGCGTGATTCGTATGAGATTTTGCATGGAATTATTCGACTTTATTTCTGGCTAAGTTCAAGAATGCTTAAGATTGGATTATAGAAAAATAGAATAGTGCCTACATAACTTTGATGTAAAGCAGTAAACCGATTTTTCTAAAATGTACATAGTTCCCATATACAGTTACTAATAGCTTACGACTTGTAAAAGATGTAAAACGAATGCCATGTTTGTCTACAAAGAAGGTAGAACGTGATATTCAGCCACCTATGGACGTGTCTATCAATAAGAAAAAACTAACTGATTCAACTGGCAGCAGTAATATTTTTAAAATTATTCCTACTATTTTTTTATACCCACCATCGAAGCATGAGATTTGTTTTTTTTTTTTCAAAAGGAAGCTTCAGAGACCCTATAAAGTATATGCATTCTTGATCAGCGTGAAATTTTGAAGCGATTAAGCCATGTCTGTCCGTCAGCCCGGTGTGTTGATGAAACTCTTCTGATCGCAAAAATGAAGCTATCGATTTCAAATGGAAACATTGGAAATTTCTGTACGCAGTTTGGTATTGAAAATGGACCAAATTAGTCTGAGTGCACGCCCAAAGTAAAGCGTAAATTTGACGCAGTGCCGTTTCTCTAAGTAAATATGTTAGGGGTTTTGCTCATTACTCACACCTTATGAAAGATAGAAAGGTGAAATTTTCTACATTTACTTTACGAAGAACTCTACTATTTATGTGCAAAAATGGGAAAAAGCGACCATGCCCGCGCAAAGTTATAAGTAATTAAATTTTTTTTTTTTGTTCTTTTTTATAAAATTATTTTGTCCATTCCTTTAATGGAGATATTTTATCTCTCTAAAAATGCGGTAATTCTAAAATGAATATGGTAGACACCGTGTCCACCTGGTGGATTAATTTTTTTCGTAATAATATCAGCAATATGGGTATCAAATAAAAGCACTTGGAGAGTAGAATGCGAAAAGCGTAGTGGTAGGTAAGGGAGATTTGACCCCTCCCGGTTATAACTTTCATATTTGCTTCTTTTTTTTTTTTCTTAGAATCTTCATGGTTTTTAGGTGTGACAATGTGCGATATGATTGCGATGGGTAAAATACTAAGACTAATATGAAATGTTTTTAATGAGTTCATTTAAAAAGGCGCTAAAAACATTTTTCCTTAAAATTTATTTATTTGTGTGTTTCTTCATACATACAGAATTTAGATATAATTTACATTCAGCTGAGTTAACTAGTGGCTACAATTAAAAGCGTAACCTAGTTAAAGGAGAAAAGAAAAATCTTAAAGCTGCGAATGGTTTCTAGACACATGAATGAATTATGGGGAAAGGAGGAGAAAGAAAGGAAAAATATCTGTACATGTTTAGTACAACAGCTCGCTCACGAGCCAATGTACGTCAATTGCGAAGGCACCACGTGTGTCGCCAAGCCAATGAAAACATGTCATAGCTTAGCAAGTGTATATCAATCTTGCCTAATCGATCGGCGGATTATAGCGCAACATTAAAACACCTTAAATTTTACCATAAGCTTGATGTCAGAAATACGCGAGCATTCAATGGCAGTTTTAATGGAGCATATTTTGGAAATTTCCCTTATGTGTGTATGATCTACTGAACCGTTGAATTGAATATACGATATTGCCCTTATATAAATAAAAAAATAGATAAATGAATGAAAAAAAAAAACAAAAAAAAAAAATGTGAATCTCAGTAAAAAGATTAAATTATAACAGTTCATAAATGAATTTTCATTGGCTAACCGTTATACGACAAAATGTCCTTGACAGATGAATAGAACAATTGAACTTTATATCATTTAACAAAACCGGTCAGTGAATGACGCCGTTTATCGACCTTAACATGAAGTAAATGCCTAGGATAAGCCTATGTTGTTCGAGTGATGGCAAGAAGTAGCCTATGTTTGTACGATGAAACGGGGACAAGTAGATGCTAAAGTAAATTCCCTACTGCAAGAAGTAGGACAAGTTTCTGTAAACTTTCAGTTGATTCAGCATGGCAACGATAAGGAGCTCGAGACATATTGAAGTCTAGGTCGTAGAACGCTCACATGATGCATGTGTAGTCGGTATTCTCTGACTGCACGTTCTATAAAGCGGAGCATTGATCCAGCTTTATTTCATTACTCTTTCATATTAGTTATGAAAGGTATTTGTTCTACGGTTTGAATCATATTGTCCCCTTAGACTTTATTTCAGATTTTTGATATGCATAAGCTCTCTAAGCAGTGCGAAAGTTTGCTGGTAAAGTCTACTCCCATTACTCCATCAGTGTTTAGTACTTACTTAGTAATTTTCCAGCTGAAGAAAGACAAAGGCTTTTAATGCCCTCTTCATTGCTTGGCTTATTAGTATGACCTTAATAGGAAAGTGGGCTTAAGCGCAACGAAGCATGTGTTAATGCGGAACCATACTTAGATGCGTGCAATTGTTAAATAGGTTGACGTGAGAACTATTTGGAGTGTTCGTCTTGCGTGTGTCCTGAAAGAAATGCGAAAAGAAAAGGATAAACGTAAAGTATCAATCAATGGTAACCACAAGCTGATAGCTTACAAGTTGAGCAGATGTCTAAAATTACGACGGAAGTACATCCTATGCCCTGACCGTTTAACATCATGATCAGGCTTAACCATAATTGATTCACCTCTACCGTTTTAAATCAATTACAGTAATTCTTAAATTAAATTCAAAAAATTTATAATTAACAAAAAAAATATAATAATAACCAATTTGCTTAAGGGTGGAAAATTTTAAGTATCCGCCATCTGGAAGGTAATTCAATTTATTGTGTATACAGTAGAGCAAGGCAAACGGCAACATTACGTCATTCTAAAGAACAATATGCAAATATTAGAACACCTTTTAATAGAGTTACTTATTAATTATTTATGTCAAGCAAGTCTGCTAAGCACAACAGTTGTACAGCCCTTTTGATCTACTAAATTGGTGGACAGGCAGAGGACAATAGGTTTTAAGTTGTTCATAAAAACGTTCAGATTTTCATTTTCTGTGAGTTACTTTCAGTATTTTATGAATTGTTGGGGTCTTTGCAGATGACTTTGTTACTTTCTTAAAACTGAACCCGAGTATCTGCATCAAGTTGTAGATATTTGTTTGTGTCATCAGTCAAGTATTTCCTTTTTTAGATTTTTCTAAACATATCCTTGCATTTGTGCGCGCATATTCTTAATTAAAGAAGAGATAAAGTAGTTCTTGGCGTCCTGAGACATGCCCTTCATGACGCTTACCAATTCGGTGGAAGACATCTCGGCGTGTTTTCGCTTACGTTATTAAGAAGGCATCCAATGCACAAAACCAAATTTAAAAAGAGTTTGTTTGATGGCTTTAACTTCAAATATACTTAAATATTATTAAAAGCAGAAAGTAGACATCGTAGTTTGGAGTTCGGCTGATGAAAGGAGTTGAAATAATTAATGCACTGTCAGATTGTAAAATACCGCAATTTGAGAATATAAATTCAGAAACACATTTCAGTTAATGCCATTGCAAAGAGACGAGAGCTTGCAAAATGACGCGGTCTTTTTTTTGTTGTTTTACTTTTTCGAAATGTAATTAGGGTCCCGAATATTTGAAAATATAAAAAACGCTTGATTTTAACGTTAATATAAGATTTTATCCTCGTTATCCTCGTTATCTCCTGACAATAGATTGAAGGGTTAAACTTGGACTTAATAATCAATATAGCTTGCAGCCGGCATCGATCATTGAGAACTTTGGGGCTTAATAAAAAATAAAATATTAACACTGGGGACTTTTGAGAATAAATTATAGTTTAAATATGAAGCTATCCTGTTTGACTGCACGTCTGCTTGCTGGCGTGAATTTTCATTCAAGATTGAAAGTGTTGACGAGTGGTACACTGCCACGGATAATGCCTAAAGTAAAAGAGTTTGGGCACTGTCCATTGAGAAAGGATAGTTAAGGACCAGCCTTCCGGGACGTGTGGGTAGACCAAAGGCAAGTGCTAAATGCGTACAGTATGAGATCACCCAAAGCTGTTTAGCTTGGTGTAAGTTCTTGCTTGAACGGTAAGCCAAGAAGTTAAAGGGTGTCCACGGGGGTCAGGTTGCCCAAAGTAGGATTGCTTCGGGAAAGTAGGATTGCACTACCCATCGGAATGCCGGACGAATGCTTTCTTGCCTGACTGCTGGGTACGGACCTTCGGGGAGTATTCGTGGTGGCTGTCGTTGCCCCAAAGTTTCGCGGAAAACTATTTAAGAGGTGCTCAGATAGGCCTCAACGTAAACGAGAATTTGGCCCACACCCATTTTCTATTGCGGGACCTCAGGGTAGCAAGGCCCTCTTCAATGGGGATTGTCTATCTCCCTGAGGGGGCCTCAATCAACTTACCTCTCGATTGCCAATGGTTGTAGGCAATCCGTCTGATTAAGGTACATGCCAGGTGCAGATGTTAAAACACAGACATATATATTTGTCCATCGTGCACACCAATGCAATTAGTGAAGAGTCTTTATAACTATAAAAATTGTCGACGGCCCCACGATTTCTTTGGTTAATCGTTTTTATTATAAGACTTTGTTATACAGAAGACGTTTAAAATTTTTTGAATTGAATTTGTATCACAATTTTACAATCGTGACCGGTAGAACAAGTACAGAAAGGAATGCTAAAGCTCTCATTTTGATTCGAAGTTATGTCGTTAAGCTTAGTTACTCTTCAAAATCTTTCTTGTAGAATGGAGCACTCAAATAAACTTCTAATACGACTCACCTTTTTATCAATAGAAATTAGCCTTGTATTGCATTTGTATAAGCAAAACGTTATTAAATTTCACTCAAATATAGCAAAAGGTCATCGCTCAGGGAATATATTGTCGACACGTTTCTTTTATGTACATGTAAACAAATGATTCTGAAAAGTATATAAAAAGAAATTATATGGCGACTTTTTCACAACTCTACGTCAACGTAATAAGCACTGCAGTACTTTGAGCTAAGAAATATTTAATTAAATTTCTACGGTATGCAATATTTTTACCTACAAAAAAAAAAAACAAAAGATTTTTTAGAGAGAAAATAGCAAGCACAACTGACCAGCCTGAAGCAGAAAATGTAATATTTAAAAATTTATGGGAAATTTAAATCGAATAATGATTTTAATAAATTAAAGATGGGATAACGTATATATAGGATATATCTTATATATTTTTGACAAAAATGCATTTAAGCAAATGGAAATAAATTTTTCTACGCCACACGCACTGGACTGCATTCACACATCTATGCTTGTCGTTTGAGTTATAACAAATATGTAAACAGAAAACAATTATAAAAATCCATTTGTCTTTTTATTACTTTCCATATTAATAATGTGTACGTCGTTATGTAGGTATGTTGGAATGTATTTATGCCGATATGTGCTTAAATTATTTTGTATACATGTATAGTAAGATAGTTTTCGTTGTTTATAAAAGCTAAGCTTCTTCTTGAAATGCTCGTACGTTGGTGCGTATGAGGGCGTATGTGTACGTTGTGCGTGTATGTATGTATGTATGTGTGTGTGTGTGTGTGTATGTATGCATGTATATATGTATATATATTTATGTGTATGCATGTATGCACGTGTATGTGTAAGCATGTGCAAATGATGTGTTTTGTTATTTTGCACCCAATACGGTGGTAAACACATCAGTAAATAAGTACAACATAAATGTTGATGCATATGTGTGTGCAAATTGTTAGCATGGAGACAGACTGACAGACAGATATACATGC
Source organism: Glossina morsitans morsitans (assembly GCA_001077435.1). Classification (NCBI taxonomy): domain Eukaryota; kingdom Metazoa; phylum Arthropoda; class Insecta; order Diptera; family Glossinidae; genus Glossina; species Glossina morsitans. Next base: position 280,287 of record CCAG010000247.1, on the reverse strand, counting down.
GTGTGTTCCATATTACAAAATGTCTATGAATGCGTATGCTTGTGTATGCTTATGCGTGTACGTTTGCTTCTATGTGAATAAAATTCATAGTTGAGTTATTTCTGGCTTTCATTCGTCTATCCTATCATTTAGTCAGCCTTGCAGTCATTTCTACTGACAGTTTGTCTACCTATGTTTCAGTTTGATATTTTGTCTTTCTGTCAGTTTGTCGGTCTATCCCGGTGTCGTTCATTTTGTTGTTATTTTATTATTTTGCGTTTTATCTCTTTTATGTTTTTTGCTTATTATTATTTCCTTTTTTTTGTTTTTGTTTTCCTTAAAGCCTGTTGGCCATATACTGTGGTGTTTGTCCATCTTTCAAATTGTTGCCAAGTGCCAAGGTAATGTCGTCTCTCTGACAGCCAGGGTGACAGTTAAATGCAGTTAACTTTAAATATGTGTAGATGTGAAGTAATACAATTTGTGATTTCGATACACTCTAAGAACAACCATAAGGATATTGAAATTCAAAGCTTCAACTTGCTCTACATATCTAAGCTATTTTATATTTTACCGATATATATGTGAGTAGTATTAAATTCTAAAAATGAAAAAAAAAAAAATTACTTTCGGTGTATTTTACAAACATTGTTTTTCCCATAGTTTAACTTGTAATTCCAGACAGAATAATAAAAAACGAAAGCAAGATTAAAAGAGAGGAACTTATATAATTCTTTATAGTCATAGCATAGCATAGCAAATCGTATATTAAGAGTTGTGCTCTATGTATGAAATTCTGTAAAGAAAAGCTAACAGTAACAGCAAAAGTAATAGGAACAGCGACAACAACAAGAAAGAACAACCGTGACGACACTTTAACAAGTACGGCAAGAGGCAACCTTTCAAGCTTTAATTTTCGTAACTGAAAATGAAACAAACTGCTGCAGCAAAGCAAACAAATGCAAATCCATTAAAATTATTGTCGGACATCAGCGGAGAATGAGTAAAAGTGTGTGAAGCGAAGCCACCCAGCCGTTGGTTCTGTGCTCGGAGTTGTGTGCGCTTGACAGGCATTAGATAAAATGGAAATAGAACCGCTACTCTTTATGTAGACAACGTTTATAGTCTAGTTTTAGAAATTGCAGAAAAAAAAAAAAAATAAATAAATAAATAAAAAGAAGTACGCTGAGCAGGACTTTGCAGGCATTTTTCGGATTCAAAGGTGCGAAGCACTTAAATTAGTTAAGCAGTAAAATGCAACCAGTAATATGTTATTATTATTTATAATATTATTTATAATATATTTTTTTTATATATTATATAATTATTTATAATATAATAATAATAATAATAATAATAATAATAATAATAATAATAATAATAATAATAATAATAATAATAATAATAATAATAATAATAATAATAATAATAATAATAATAATAATAATAATAATAATAATAATAATAATAATAATAATAATAATAATAATAATAATAATAATAATAATAATAATAATAATAATAATAATAATAATAATAATAAATAAATAAATTTTCTTTATCTTCGCTTTTCCTTTCTCTATAATATTTCGTTAAAAGAAAAAAGAAATATGTGTATGAGTTTGGCTCGCGTTCTTTAAAGCTTTTCTCCTATTATGCATTTTTGTTGTTTTAATTGTTTTACGATTTCATTTTGCGTAATTGCTGTTACTGTTATCGTTTTTGTTTTTATTCTTGCTGTCGCTGTCGTTTTTATTAAAGCGCAGGTGCTGTTGAATGGCATGAAGGTAACATTTGTGGCAGGTAGACATGCAGATTTTTAGTGAACGCTGTGACTGCTGCATAATATCAAACAGCAAAATTTTAATTAAATCCCTTCTTCCGATGAAGAAGGACTTAGTTGCACAATATGAGAAATTTGCATTTTAATTTAATTTTCTTATTTTACTGAAAATGCATTACTTGTCCTTGTTCTTGGTTAAGGTCAAGCTGAGAGATTTCGTTAACTGTTTAGATTACTTCTTTTTCATTCGAAAAACTTTTTGTAACATTTTTCTAAACTTAGATCCAGTTAGTGCCTGCTACTAAGGCGAAGGGAGAATTAACTTAGTCTCGCCAATAGTTTGATATTCATCATCTGGTATGTTAATTTTTTTTTGAAATATTTTTAACATTTCTATTCTGTATAGGAGGAATGAGAAAGAAGTAGAAATTTGACGGATATATGATCATTTTCCTATACTGTCCTAAATGTTAAAAATTATATGAGTTACATTACAAATAAGGATTTAATTGGTATTCTGATAAAATCTAAACAAATAAATGATCAATAAATGTGTAAAAAACAAGGCAGTGTAGACGGGAAAAAAATCGGTACACTGACGCAAAGTTCAAAAGAATGCTGTATGCTATATGTTGAAACGTCGATAAAAAATTCAGATAACAAGTAAAAGCTGATTCGGATATATCGAGATGTGAGATGGTATTTGTAGCCGTTTATCGGGAAGATCACGTTCTGCACACACGTTTTCGAGGGCGTTATGCACAGTTAGGACAGCACAATTAGTTCGACCTTATAAGAAACGGGCGGAAGACGACATCTCAGACAACTGAGATTTTAAAAGTGGATTTGACATAATCATTCCTTTGAATCTCCGCAGATGTTACTTAAGTAGCAAACACCATATAAATTGGTTAGTGTTAATTTACCGATGGAACAATTGAACCTCTTCAAAGTAACTGATAATTTTGATGTTTATTTTAATTGGCATGTGTTTCTCTAAAAGATACGACTGTGAGTTTTCTGTTCTTGCAGATTATATTACAGTACATGAATAATTCTAAGAATAGCTCTTATGATTCCGGCCCAAAAACAATATATAATCAGAGATATTTCAAAACGAATACCAATGATTTTATGCGTCCTTCGTCCGAAAATATGGCTTAAATTTAATTATCAAAAGTACTGTTATATTATTATATATATTTTTACTTTGACCTAATAGTTGTAAATGAGTTGTTGGTAATTGTTTTGATGGTTTTATAATGGGTTGTGAAACAAACAATATACAAAAACTACTTGACTTCAAACAAAAAGTTTCCAATAGTTTTTATAATCATCAGCGAAGGGTAAGCGGTTTAATTGTTTTTTTGAAAATGTTTGCAACGCCCAGAGCTTCAGTGACCCGGCAAAGTGTATATATTCTTGACCAGCCTCAAATTTTCTCTGTTGTAAACATTCTGCACGTGAAGTGAGTGCAATTCTGTTTTTCAAAAGCAATAAAAAATTGGTTTTTTGATAATCACTTATTAACTAACTATACGAGATAAATGTACAAAAAATTTTGAACGTATATTCTCTGCGCGACGCTGTACCTTCTGTAGAAGTGGAGAAAATCGGCTACGCCTACTCAATCTTATAGGGGTGTCATAATTTATTTTTTTTCTCAAAACCTTTATACAATGCACAGAAGCGGGCTTTGAAAATTTCATAAAGTAAATAAATTTGTGGCCAACTCTAAATACGGTATTTACCATGCCCGTCCATGAATCTGTCCATCTGTCCGTCTGCGCAATGGTTTAGTATCTGCAGCAAATACTTTCCTGTTCGCAAATATGAAGATATCGATGACAAACTTGCAAAAAAATTTGAAAATAACGCAAACTTTTTAAAGAAACACGTCTGCAATGCCTACACCCGCCTATATAAGAAAAACTGTGAACAACTCTGCTTTCCCTGTTTTTTGCTTCTTAGTCATACAACAGTACAACACCATGCACCATATAAATTTTCACTTTTATTCTGAAAAAAAAGAAAACCGAGCCGTGCCCACCCAATGCTTTAGAGTACGAAAATTTAGTTCTTCTCTCTTTTTTTTTGTTTGTAAAGAGAGCGGTTAACACATTGCGTTAATGTGGTTGCAATTACAACATTAACACCAATAAACAAACTAACGGGCCTCATACATATTGGCATAATGTCTGGGAACTAACGTACATTATAAAAAAATGTAGCCTAAGTTGTATTAAATTAATCGAAAGTGAATAACTGAATTTTCAAATTTTGAATCAACCTTACAACGTCAACTTGTGCACACATTTATGAATCCACATTTTTTTTTTTTTTTACATAATTACTCAATAATAGTCGGCATCAGCATTATCGGGTTTTATAAGTTTAATCACAACTAACTGCAGAAGAAAATGGATTGCAAAAAGTAAAGAGTTGAGAGTGAATGAACAGCATTGATGGACACCTTAATTGTATTTTAATTTAAATTTTATTGATGCAACTTATGAAGTGGATGAGTGGTACCGGAAAGTTTATGAAAATGATATACATCTCTACCCATTCTTAAGCATCTAAAACTAAAATTTGCATACAATGCGAAAAACCTTTCCTTATGGTAATAGAAGTGTTTGTGTCAATGGAATAATCCTACTACAAAAAGGAGTCATATCGGGGGTTGGCAACTAAACGATTAAGAAAATTAGATCCGTTCGTGATCGAATCTTTTGTACCCATCACCCTGTAATATAGGGTGGCGCGGTTGATATTTTCTATTTTCAAAAGAAAAGTTTTTGTTAGACGTGGAGGCGTTGTAAGCGTGTCCATGAAAAGTTTACATCACTACTAAATAATATTGCCAATTTAGAGGCGATTTCTTCATTTTCGCTAACGGGAGAATGCCTAACACAAATATTACAAAGTTAAGCAAACAGACAGATGGACAGACGAACAGGCGGACATGTTTAGGTGCATTCAAGAGTTGTAACTGGCCAAGAGTATGTATACTGTATGGGGTTCTTTAAACTTGTTTCTGAGCGTTATAAAGGTATTGTAAAAATAAATACATTTTGATACGTTATAATATTAGGTAGGCATGGTTGCTACTTGCAGTTGGGAAGTTTTATTTCAGAGAAATTTTAAGCAAACATACTCGTTTCCGATGATACGTCCTACTATGTGACATGGTAGCGTGTCATTTTGCTCGGGAAATGAAATAAAATGAAATTGCAGAGCATGCAGTGTTCCAGTATCTAAAGTTCAGGGCTACAAGATGCCACGTGGCAAAGGACAATCAATATTACGCTATTCAGAAATCTGAACTTTAATGCAAAGTGTAAGTAATGCATTCATAACTAAGCTGAGGTTAGAGGAACATTTATGAAAAGTTAGGTGCTAACACGGCGGGTAATCACCCGCTGATTTGAGTTGCGACTCAGACGATGCTCCCGACGTACATTTAATGATAGTTCTGAAAGAATTGGCGCCAGACATTTGAGAAGTTTTAACAAGTCCCACTTGAGTGCTCCCACACTCGGTAAAACATACACACGCAGACCAAGTAGACGATGCAAACACACCGGTTTGAAACGGGAAGATGCATCTTTTTACGAGGATATCTTCTATATTGTAATGAAGATTAAAGAAAGGGTAATAGGTCAAGTCTTGCAGAAGGTAAATGAAGTTTCGAATAAGACCTGTTATGTGGCTGTACTAACAAGAAATATCTATGGAAATACTGATGAAGCATAGTAACAGATTGGCTTAGAAAGGACTGCCTAAAGGCCAGAAACAGAGATTCGCCACGCACGGTTAAGTCATGCTTTGAAAACCAATTGTCGCTTTTCAAGAATTTAATGCAGCGACCTGAAAATAGCGATAAAAATGAGAAAGAAAAGGAGTATCGTTTACATTTGCCTGATCGGCAAAAACTGCTGGGGAGAACAATTTGGTGTTGGCCTACAAGATAAGTGAGTGTGGTTGCAGATGATCACAGTGTAAAGTAAGCGTCATAACCGGAAAGCGATTGAATAGCGGCGAAAAAAAACAGTTAACTCAACAAACCAAGGGAGCATTCGCAAGACATTCGCAAGACAAATACCCGAATTTACAACGAGGAACCTTTCAAATCCTACTACATAACCAAAAGAGTTACACAAGGTCTAACTGTGCACAAAACAAAAGTACATTTAATAAACAGCCAAATAGGTGGGGCACATATGTAATTCGAGCCGCGTAGCAGATTATCCACCCAATCCTCATCCTGAAATATTCAGGTGTCACGATAGATTCTTAATCTTGCTGTAGGCATTACGTATAAAGTAAGGCGCAAAAGCGTACGTGTCCGTGAGTGAAATCATGGCAACCGAAAACCTCCAAAGGGGAACTACTAGCCACACTGAACTTCAAATCATCAAATATATAAGCCCAGAAGGAGCAGGATGAGCTTGCTGTAGAATCTGTGTGCCAGAAGATAACGGCAATATACCTTCCTAGCGGTCAAATGCAAATATACACATTTCGAACGGCCTTGGGGGAGCAGACCGCGCGCGCAGGTGTTATCGCAATTAATAGTTCGACAGAAGAGATGAGCGCAATAAGAAAGGACGATTGCATTGTTTTATTGAGAATGTGACAATTGCAATGAAAGCGAAAAACGTAAATTGTCACACAGTCCCTGACTGAGTACGGTTAGTTTCAGAGGTATCACTTCGGACTCGGGCAACACAAACCAAGCGAGTTTTCTGCGTAGGATGACGTAGGAAAAAAGCCTCGTAATCATTCCCATGGTTGAATATGAGCGAGACGAAGAGGCAATAGCTTAGAAGTCCCGGGACTAAACATAAAGATGCTAAGAAAAGATACTTCGGTGAAGTGGAGACACTTTCCTCTAAACATCGTCACGCAGACCCTACCATGATGTGGCGAATAGAGAAAACGGTCTTCCAAGTTCCGAAAGGTAAACGCAAAAATGAATGCCTACCAAAGGCCGATGGAAAGAGAAACACCCCAGCGATGCAGTGATACTAGCGTTGAACGAAACAGTCAAGGACACGAAAGAGCTCGCAACTGAGGAGGATCTACACGTTGCACTAAAAGGCCGGTGTGGCTACTATCAGCATATAAACAGACGTTGAAAAAAGATAGACGTTGGAACCCAGGTAACAGTAATTACTTTATCGCGGGATGATGCTAGGACACTAATGATGCCCAAAAAAACCAAGAGTACTTTGGTTGACTTGCAGGAGAAGAGAATAGAATGTTGGTGAAAAGCTTCCGACGGCTAGAAGTTGACCACTCAGTGAGATAATGCAAAGGTGAGTGTGGCAGATTAAAGGTCTGTCGGAGATGCGAAGGGGAAGGCCGCATCGCGGAAAGTTGTGCTTAAGATCTCCTCTGTATGTTTTGCAAGAAAGCACGAAGTGTATAGCGCAAAATAGCAACCTCCTACTATAGTTCGCAAATGAGAGGCAATGCTGAACCTGCTGATTAGCAGGTCGACTCTAGCCCTATATAGAAACGTGGCTGTTGGCACATCATTAGGAAATCGGCAATCTGGACATGTGCCTCAAAAATATTCCTGGATGTAGATCGCCAATATAACGGCTTCGCCAGCGCGGAGTTTATGATATGTCCTGTGCCTCCAGGTCGCGCAACTAAAATACACATACAAAAATCCAAATTGTTCCATAACTTGATGATCATGAGCATTTAGACTAATTTAAGCAAATAAGGTCGTTAAAGTGTCTCTTGCTAAGCTCGCCTATCCATTTCGATTCAACGCAACATTTTTTTTTCTTATAATTTTGTTTCAATGAACATTTTATGGAAACACCCATAATATGTTTGAATCTTTTACAATTCACTGCATCGTAAGATTTGCTTCATATATATAGTATGAAAATGACGTTGCATATTATTACAGATGTACATACATATGTGCAGACGTACAGTAGTGTAAAAATAATTGTCAATGATTTTCTAAATTTATTTATTGCAACTAATTTTATTATAATTTTATTATGAGCTTATGAGTTCCTGCAACACTTTATTAGCTCAGAAGAGTGAAGAAGTGATTGGCCTATAGGCCAACTAACCGTTACCAAAATCTGTCTGCTTCAGCTTAGCCGCCGTGTTTGCATATTCGAACGTTTGTTATGTTAAACGAAAACCATTTTGAAGAGAATTTGAGAAAATTGCTTACTTAGTTATCAGTACTGTAGGGGAACTCTTTTTTCACATTACTGTGTGCATAAAATTTTTGGTAATAGCGTCTGTAACATTTTCTTTATTTTTTTGCTCTCTTCTTTGACCAAGTGAATAAATGTCTCTGTGTATTTTCAATGACATGCGTTTGCGTTGCTTATATATGGTCGGTCGTGTAAGTGACGTTCACGTAACATAAAGCTAAAGTGAAGTGAATTGCATTTTTATTGTTGGTTGAAAAACTATATTGAGCTGTCATTAAATTGTTTTTGATTTGAGTTCAACTTTCATTTAGCGAGAATCACAAATGGCCAACCAGTCCAAACTCGAAAAGATTAAGTTGACGTAAAGTGCCAAAAAAAAGCAGGCAAAAGGAAATGAATAAAAAAAAAAAAAATAAATAAATGTTTATATGTATAAAATAACGCAGTTAAAAATCACAGCAATGTTTCATATATGTAATGTTTTTATTGTTCGCAATGCTGTTATTGCTTTTTCAGTTTTGCTCGTTTGGACGACTTGGTTAAATACAAATAAAAACGAATTAGGAAAAAAAAAAAAAAAAAAAAAAAATGCAAACATCATCACAATATTAGTAACAATGATCAGTGAAAAGAGCGTTAAGTTTGAGGGCATCAACATAGAAATCAACAACAGCAATAACAACACCAACAACAACAATCATCAATAATGTCAGAACATTTCAGTTTTAAAAGACAGCAAGCAACGAAGAGAAATTATCAAGTGGCAGATATGGGATATTTTTAGGCAGCCAATAAACCAGATAAACTTTAATGATGACAAATATGAACATTTTTATGTGATTGTATAACAACAATCAAGAATACATAAGTTCCTTTAGATTAAGAGCACACAGTACAGACGTCTGTTTTTTCTCTTAAAAGTGATTAAAAAAAAAGTGAAAGAATATTAGCATTGGTTTACTGGAAAGGTGTACACATACTTGCATATATAATACTTGATGTATCAAGAATATAATGTTGCCCTTAAAAGTGTACAAGCACATACATAAAAATGTGCAGTAGATACATTATATGTTTGATTACGCCTTGACTACAACATTAACTTGGTTAACAAAAATTGCCAGACATATTAACCATTGTCTCCCCGTGCTTACGAATGCGATTGTGCATAACTGTATGGAATTGTTTTAATTACAACCATATGGACCATGAATGCTTTTACTAGACCTAAATTGTTCCAAGGTGCTAATTTTGAGAATACAATTATCACCACATTACTGGTCACTTTACTGTTCATTAGTATCTTGTCTTTGTCACGCTTAAAATGGTTTATTAAAACGTTGTCTTCTTGCTGTTCCTTCTATTGGGCTGTTAATTTTTGACGCGTTACCCTTTAATATGAAAATTATAATCGAATTGGACATTAAATGTACGCTTAAGATGTACCGTTAAATGCGTGCTTGTTTGTGTGGAATAGCAGCCCATTATATATGTGCAGATATTAATTAAGTTATTCCATTAAGATTAACAGTGTGATAAAATATATCTATTTAGGGAAGTTGTCAAATTATGCATTCAGCATGAATCGAACGAGCTGTACTGCAATGTGCCCTTGTCTGTACGCTTAATCTACTATATATGCATAAACATTTTTATTATATAAAATCAAAGTATGTTTCTTAACCATACGATGAGCAAAATCTTAAAATATTTTGCGTAGCTGAATAAATTTCATATGTTACGGTGTATGTGTCAAATTAATGCTTGCTTAACTCAAATTAAATAATTGCTTATTATTGTGGAGTATATTTAGCTGATAAATATTTATGCTCATAACTAGAGGGTGGATTGACTGTAACTTTGTAACTTTTGAAATGATGTTTTTCCTTAAATGTGCATGTGTTGGGCGATTTGATATGACTTGAAAAGCACTACAGTTCAAGAGAGAGGAGAAATTCACACGTTATCTGATTAACAACATTATTATGTAATTGATTTTCCCGTTGTTTTTCCAGGTCCCTCAATTATGTTGCTGTTATTTATATCGACATTATAATGGACATAATGCCCGTTTCCCATTTAAATCTGTGCATATTAAATGAGAAGATACGGGTATGTGGGAGAACCTCTCAAACGCATTATACAATGGAAGTCAGTCTTTGAGTGTACAGGCAAACTTCAGGTGGAGTACAATACATATATACAATAATGTGGCGGCGTATTAAAGAAGTTTCGGTACCAAACACACAAAAGCCAAACGACCGCACAAAACAAACGATAAACAGTCAAAGTTAATTAATTATATCATATAATTAGGTTAAGATGAAAGCATGCATCGCAATAGGTCTCATTATAAAACCTGTTGGAAATCAATAAATGTTAAATTATTCTCGTTTTAATTGGCGTTTAGTTACCTGGTTTGGTGATGGAATAAAAACATATACGCAAGAATAAGTGTTTTGTCTAATTTAAGACAAACTTTAATAAGGAACTAACATAAGATTACATCCATGCGAAAATTTGAAATGAGAATTAAATTTGGCAACTGAGCAAAGAATCATAACGAGATAGATAATCATTTTCATCATAAAAGCATTCGCCGCGAGTAGATCCATTTGATCGACCCGTTTGAATGCATACAGAAAATTACGCCCACAGAAAATGAGTAATTGGTTCCGACAGTATCTCGATAGCAGCGTTGGAAATTTTTACTAGGTGTACCAATAAATTCTCTTTATTCTTTGCTAAAATTCAAATCTGATTAAACAATTATTATGATACGTAACATAATGATCGAAATATGCGCCGTCAATATTTATGGTCTTTTCCCCGTTATTAGGTACTTTGCGGATGGTTTCGAAATAAAAGCTTCGTGGCTTCGAGAGCAAATAGTCACCGATGCATTTTCGCGTACCTTTAATTTTTTTATGAGGTTCTGATCTATTAAATATCACTGCATCGATCTCAACCCGGGCTAATCGAAAGAGAGCAGGTTTGAAGAATAATCTCGCAACCGGCAAAAGTTGCCAGCTTAAGTTGAAGTTAAATTAAATTAATTTTAAATTATATAAGCAATCATTTAGAGAATGTTCCCTATTCGTGTCATACGCTGACGGTCTGAAAGAAGTGAGGAAAGAGAAAAGGATATGGTCAATGTCATGCCTTTACCTGGCTTGCGCTCGAGGCTGAGCAATGTATGCGAACATATATCGTGCCGAAAGAAGCCGGTTATGGAAAACAAAGTTCGGTCAGAGATGCTCTCAACGGTTTGGATTTCTTTTTTTTTGTTCATTTTTTATTGAAAAATTCACAACAACACAATCACATGTATTTCATGTTTTGACTCCGATTAAAAGCAAGAAAGCGTCGGAAAGTGAAAATAATTTCAATGCCCATACGTTTGTGACTCAAGCTGCGTGTTAAGAAGTCCATAGAACTTCTAACTTAAGAAACACCTCATGCGCATTCATTTGTACCTCTTTCGATAGAAAAAAAAAAATTCAATTGGGTTCTCTATCTACCTTGATCTAATAGGTCATGAGAAATATCATTGAAGTTTAGTTGGGATCCTACAAAAGAAGTCGAACTCGTCACACTATTGCCATGTATTGTATGAAAATTTTCTTCACAATCTAAAAAGAGACATAACTTATACTTTGTTGTCAAACTTATATAACAAGTGATAAAACAGTGTTGCAATGTTTTCCATAATATCTCTGGGGATAGCATTATAAGAAGCGAAAGATTACATTGTCGTTAGTTTACCATTGTACGAAGTGGTCGAATCTTCAATGTTTGATACGTTTTTTGTGGATTTGCAGCCAGAAATTCATGCAAATTATGTAAATGAGATAAAATAATTAGATTTAAGTTAAGAGCCGGAGAATTTTAGAAGAACTAAAACTGAAGTAAACGAACGCACGAGAACCTACAAACTATATAGATTTGAATTTTATCTCTAAAATACGTTTCGCTTTCGCTTAAAAAAAAATAGGCACATTCACGCATAACGTATAGAGCCATTTATGATAGATAATCTCGTTATGATGATCATTGATGAAAACATATTACTTTTGCTGTAATATCGGATTTTTTTTTTTTTCCATTACGATTGCAATATAATCATAATTTCTCTGAATTGCTTTTAACCGCTAATTATTGTCATCAGTTTTGAGCCATTGGTGTGATTGTTCCGTTGCCAATAAATTGTGTCATTCAGTCAAACAAACCAAAAAATAAACAAGTGAACGAAAATTCATTCATTACATCTATCAAGTTGACCACATTTAAATTGTTGGTTATTGTTTATTTGTTGTCGATGCATGCTGAACATTTTGTCGGTTTCATATTTGTTGTTGTGTAATGCCGTTATTGCTTCTTTGTTGCCGTTCGTTTCGTTATTGTTGTTGATTTTTTTTGTCGAGAGGATTAAGTCAATATTCATTTTGATTGCATTACTCTTGATTTCGATCTGAAATTTTATTGCGGCTTTCAATCTAAACGATATGTGTGCCTGTATGAGTGCGAATAAACAAATAACTACGTGCTTACCGTATGTGACGTGTTATTTCAAAAACAAAATGAAGTGAAAATATCGAAAATATTCCGCAATAATTTCAGCTTGAGTTATATTAAACCAAAAAATCGCATGCCATAGAACTTTAATTAAGTTTCGCTTCTCTTTTTGCTTTGCTGCTGATTAACTTTTTTAATGAGTCCATTGATTATATTGGGATAACAAATTTTTTGTATGTTTGTTGTATAACTTATACTTGTCTCGATCGATTTATTTGAAACGCTTTTCTATCCTAAATTCAAATCTTATTACCTTTTACTTTCTATTTGTTTTTCTTTCTCTTTCTCTTTCTCTTAATCTTACTCTTTGCCTTGCTCTATTTTCTTTTTGTTTCTAAATCATTCTGTTATAGATATTGCAGATAATTAACAACTCGGCAATGGGATTTAATATTTAGCTAATTTGGTAACGGCTGGCAATTTATTTACGAATACTTTCTTTCTATCTCTTTTACTCTTTTTATCGCTTACCGACTTAGCCGGGTTTCGTTTCTTCTTTTTCGTTCCCTTCTTTTTTGTTTTTCTTCTTCTTCTTTTATCAAAGAAAATTGTTATTAATTACATTTCATCATCAAGTGTAATTTTGCTACAACATTAACTGTGCTTTAGAAATGATGTGCTGAAATAAACGATAAGCATGCGCAATGAATTTCTGTTCTTTCTGGCTGACTTATTGGCCGTATGTTTGTGTGCGCAAGTACATACTCGTGTGCGTGCTTCATGTTGCAATTGCGGTGTAAGCAACACGTTCGTCTAATTTTTGTTATTTAGCCTTTGCTTTTGCTGTTGTTGCTTTATATCTTATGCAGACACTGCTACTGCTGCTGTTGTTCTTCATGTTATTATTGTTGCTACTCTCTTTTGGTTCTGTTTAGTACCTCATTTGGTTTATAAATTGTTTTGTGCATCGTTAACGACAAACAACACAAAATTCAGTCACAATAACCGTCAGTCATGCCAAGCACATGTAAAGGAAACAGTAAAACAGTAAACAGGCCGCCTCGCAGACGCTTTTACAGTGTACTGAACTCTCGACCATTCAGGCTGATTTTGATGCTCGCGGTGTAGCGTTAATTCATATATATATGCATATATATATAAATGTACCTATATATATATATATATATATGTGTGTATATATGGATATACATTTATATATACATATGCATTTATATGGGTTATTTGAAAAGTTTCCGTCTCTTAAGAGAGAAATGAGAATTCGAAAATTCGACTTTATTTATCACCGTGGTTGCCTTCAAAAATGGTGCAATCTTTATAGATAACTATTGGTTTCTAACATTTCTGTGCTTTTTTTGCCGCGCGATTTGTCACTCAAAGTCGGCTTTATTTTCCACAATGAGTACGTCATTTGGTACGAATTCTTTTTGTTTGGAGATTTGTAAATGAATAATAGTTGCTGGAGCTTAAATCTTTATATAGAGTATATATAGGAGGGTGTGAACTTTATGACTGTAGCAGTCGACCTGTGACTCAGTGTTTTTTTCCGCTGTGAGCAAACGCGTCACTAAACGTGCTATCAGCTTGCTCATGCCTCAATTTCGATTCAGTATATGGAGACAATACGTTCTTTAGACGCGTACGTAGCCTACGCTAAGTCGTAACCTTAATTTTAATTCGACGATCGTCTAGTACTATATAGCGATTTAAGTGGTTGCAGTTTTAGACCGTTTCAAAATTTTATCGCTACCCAAGCAGGAGCGGACGTTTCAAGTAAACTATTCAGAATTTTGCCGGAGTGAACGATGGTGCGGAATCCCCGTATACGGTCTTTAATTCCTGTGTTTTTCTTGGTTTTCAAAACAAACACTTCTCAGTTTCGTTATTTTTGCGAAAACATTTGCATTGATTTCCTGAAACAAAACAAACAACCGTACACTCGAAATGACTGAAATATCGCTGTATACTCGCAAACTTCTTTGGACAAATTCTGTCAATCTTATATTCCAGATCGGAAACTTTTCAGTGAACCTACGCATATATACATATATATATATACGTATATGAACATATAAACGAGTGTATGTGCTTGTTAAAGCCGTGATGAGCTGCTGTTCTTTGCACATGCAATAATGACGTTTTTGTTGTTGTGTTACCCTTGATGATGATGAAACATGTACGAGGCTGTAAAATGTTTACGAAGTGTTTACAAACTGCTGTAAAGCTTTCGCATACCTGTTGTTGGTTTGTTGTTGCTAGTGTTTTATTCCAATACACTAAATATGGCGAGTTTTTTTATTTATTTTTTTTTTATTTTTACCGACCAAGGGTTCTTAATACGTTTTTCTTTTGTTTTTATTTTGCTGATTTTGAAAACTGCAAACACGCAATGCCATACTCAATAGCATTAGAGGATCGTTAAGAGTTACATGTTTCTTTAACAAAAAAAAAAAAAATCACACACACGCACTTGAACACTCATAAGTACAACAAACTACAACATCTGTGCGTACATGTACATATATATATATATAATGTGTGTATGTATATATATATATATATATATATATATATGTGTGTGTGTTGCTGTTCTTTTACGATGTTGCATTGCATTCTTTGCCTAATTTATGAGTTTTTTTTGCATAGTCTTCTTTGTTTTGGCTTTTAAATAAGTTCGCTTATTCTCCTTTTCTTTTGGTTTCCTTGCAGACTACGTTGACCCAATTTGTTGAACATTCCGAAATACATTAAGTACATACAACATATAAATAAATATACATATGTATCTACATATATTCCTGTATATGTATATATATATATACCTATATACATAATAAAATATCTGTAAAGATTTCGGACTTTAAATGAGAAAGCTGAAAAATGTGTGTTTACCAGGCTACAAAGGCAGCATTATTGAGTTATCGATAACAATCTAAAGTTAATTTTTTTATCGACAAGAAAGCGTTGAAAATCTTTTTGAGTACATGAAGCATGCTTGGAATCTGTTGCGCGTTTTTAATCTTCGTCTTTCACATAAATTTTTAGCTTTTATTCTTTTTTGATTTTTCATTATTTGGAACCAAAAAATATATATCAGCCTAACATGCAAACCAATCAACAACAGAAAAAGCTAAAGGCTAGCAGGCGGGCACGATCATAAAAAAGAAGGTAAAATGGCCAATCAAGCAATTTGTAAAATGGCCAATCAAGCAATTTTAAGAGATTTTAAAAAGAAAATTCAACAGCAATTAATTTTTAATAATTAAAACACGAAAATCAAAATAATAAAAGAATGCATGAAGAAAGAATGAGACAGAGATATACTTTATCTTAGTCTGAGAATAATAAACGAGTACAAAAATTGCCAACATTAACTTACGCAAGCGAGGTCAATCAAGTCGGCCGTTAAGATTATTACGCAAAAGTCTAAATAAACCATGCAACTAGTCAGCCGATCATTCATCACAGTAGAGCAGAAAATTGACAATCGATTTTGATTGTCGCATATGCAAATATTACTTTCGCAATGCACCAAAGCATAAAAAGGTCTATAACAAATTATGCTAAATATTTCAGCTTTTGTTGCGGAACCATGCCAAAAAAGGAAAAAAAAAAAAAACAAACTACATCTCAAGTTAAAGATCAACGAAACAAACATGAACAACAGTTTTTGTTCTCGATAAAATGCCGTCAGCAATACGAAAAGTTTTTGCTGTTTGTTTTTTTTTTTTTTTCACTTCTGGCAATTTAAACAAAAGAAATACCGTATTTACCCAGAAAAGAAAAAATCAAAAAGACGCTGCAGTGACAATTTAAAATCTTTGCCGATCGTTATCGCTTTGTTACCGAATAACTGACAAGTCAGTCAGAATTTGATAGAAATAACAAGTTCAATTTTTTCCCTTATTGTTTAAAGGAAGTGAAAGATCAAAAAAAAAAAAACAAAAAGAAGAAACAAAGTTACGTATGCCCTTTACAACTAATTTCAAGTATCTGCCAATAATACGGACAAGGATGGAACGAAGCTTTTGCTGACCTAACTGAATTCTGATTGTCGAATATTGATGGATAGATAGTGCATGTTATCTCTGGACATCTATGTCCTCACCATCCCATGTTCAACATTCTCCGAGAAACGAAAATAGGATATTCCCAAATGTTTGATATCTGCGAGTATTGTCCGATAAGTACCGTGACTATGATAGATTTTATCTGGTCAGTTCAATGCAACACTTGGCATTTATTATCGTATGCTTGTTTGTCTTGCGAATATTTCATTTGCCTATAGATCATGAGATCAATTTTACAATCTTCATCAGAGATTAGTTTAACAACAATAAATCGGAGGGACTTGCTTCGATCGGCATTAATGTATGAATTCGATACGTTGGCGAAACAATTTAAATTGTAAAGGAACACGTTCAATAGGGATTTCGGTAGCTTTAAGCTGCAACGCTTCGCGCGAATTGATAACACTAACTGCCTAGCGAGCTTCGTAAGTTCCGGCATGATCGTCTACAAAGTGAATACTGTATGACAGTTTAGCGGTGAGAAAGTTTTAAGTTTGTTGGATTTGGCACTTAACTAGCGAGTCACGAATTTCTTCGATCGAAAATTAACCATAGTCGACATGATGCTGGGAACTTTATCATCCGGGAAAATTCGCTCATATTCGCAGTGCTTTGAAACAATTGTATTCATATTTAAGACATAGAACTCGACTGCACTAACGTCTACACATTTTCGGGAGGCTTAACAACACTAAGCCCCCTTTGGAAAGCAATTGTGCAAGTGAGAGGGCCTATTCAAAGACTCGAGTGTCAGATGTAAAGGTTCGAGTATGGTACGGACGTTTCTCTCGAGACTGCTCTGCAACTATTTAATACAGCCGCCAATTGGGTTAATCGCAGTCACCATGTGTATTCCCCGAAGGCCCATACCTAGCAGTCATACCTCACAGGAATGTCATACCGAAGTACACACAAGCCTATCGTTTCGCTCTACTCCGGTATCCCTCAAAACATACAATAGTTTTTCTTAGACCCATGAGGTTTGGGATGAGTGAGCAACCTAGCCTCCGTCAATCCAATAGTTTTTGAACTATAAGGCATTACGATTATCGACACTACGTGTATCATTATTATGCATACTCTTGTATTCGGATTAGCCATACTTTCTCGATTGGCATCGATTATATTTTCTTATGGATTTTAAGGTGCAAGCAGCAGGCATCAACCCAATATGGTCAGGTAATAACTCACGCATCTGGCCACTTCAATAACTCACATACATGTTAGCTAAATCGTGAGCCTCCATAGTGGCTGAATTCTTAGTAGAGAAGTCTGCAAGCAGGCGATTGCTGACGCTCTCGATGACTTCTCCAAAATGGAGTCCCGATCGACGGGAATGAGACACAGTAGGTTTTTCTGAACAATAATCATCCGATCTCCCAAGCAGGCAATGAACTTTTGGAGAATGAAAAACCTCCAACTGATTGATTCGCCGTCTTTAGCCATAGAGGCTTACTTTGGCACTTATCGGTTCCTTGCATGGGCAATGAAAAATGAGATGATTGTTGCATTCGCATCCACATTCTTCCCTTTATCAACTGGAATATTTGGAAAAGCGCTAAAATTCTTCTTTTACCTTTGAAGGAACTTGATTGACTCGCGTGATTACAAGAGGAACTATATAGGTAAGGGAACGAAACGGGACCAACAAATGGTTCTTCTTCTAATGGGCTAAGACCAGTCATGGATAGGAACACGATGGTGGCATGAATGTTATGCAAGATTTAAATTTTGAATATCATGCCACCGTGCAAAATATGACAACAGTAAATTATTACGCATATTAGAAATAATTAATTTTGAAAACATAATCGAAATTATTGGCTGTGCTGGTGTGTTTTAACAAAATTACTTTGCGCAGAGGCTTCAATATGTTTCGCAGTCAAATGCATTTTAATCAAAAGAAAATATCTTTAAGCTATGTTTGTGATTAATTCCAGTTATTTTGTATTTTGTATTTTTGTATATGCTTTTGTATAGGCTTCTAAAGGTTCTCTTTGCGTCGCATCAAAATCACATAAGACAAAGATATATTAATTATGTGATTACATTTTTAATATTTTGATTTGAGCTTAAGAAAATTCGTATAGTTCGCATAGAACTTTCGTGAACGCAAACAACAAATGCGATTTGTTTTAGTTTACTCACCTGTTTGTTGGTTTGTATTTTTGTCCGTCTGTATGTCCGTCTGTCAGAACTTCAATTCGTTCATTTAATCGCCTGTTGCCTATTATTATAAATCATAAATGTTGGCATTAAAAACTTGAAGAAAAGAATACGCACATTCAGTATGTGTCTAGACATCAGCTCCTTAAATTTCAAACAGTTGCTTTTATTTCCCCAGGCTTAAATTAGATAGGAATTACATACGTGGCTAGTTAGCTACATGCCGCTAGTGTAGCGATGGTGCGTGTCCATGTACATAATCGATCGAGTTATGGTGAAATGTGCATTGTCACGTTATGAGTTCCTTCGAAACGAAGTTTTCAGTTTCATAGGCAAATATTCACGTTTTATCATCCAGTGATTTACTGGTTAGGTAACATTATTTATTTATCTTTTCATCGTTTCATATTTGAACGCTATTAACTTGCAGTTTGCAAGGGAATTACGTGCCATACAGACACACGCAGACACAAGCAAACACATTTTCTGTGCCTGCAATCTTTTTGTTTTTGTTGTTTTAATCAACAGAGTTTAATTTAACGATCGGAATTGCGCAACTGCAAAAATATTCAGCTTCCAGTACATTTCATTTATCAATTTTTCTATCATGAATCATAAAATAGACTGGTGACCACTATACAGTGGTACGAATGATAATTCAGCCGCGTTACGTATTTAGAATTTCCACAATACCGTCATACTTGATTCGTTGTTTTGAAAATAAATAATTAAATAAACAAAGCCATAATCCAAACCATTTTAATTAAATTTTTACACACTTTTACTAAAATCCAAAAATCTTGTTGTTAATTTTCCCTTTTATTGTAAAATACCCTTTCAGTTTATGGCATCAGAAGAGAAACGTATCGAAAATAATTATTTTCTCTTCCCAACATTTTGGAATTTTTGTCATTAATGGCATCAGGTAGTCTTTATATTTTTATTAATTGCATCAAAAAATGCGCAGTTTGTAATAACATTGTATCTTCTTCTCTTTGTTATGTAACGTGTTCGATCCCAATTTTTTCGTCAAATGAATTTTCATTCGACACCCACAAGAATCGTATACATTGTCGATAGGTGTAAACTCGGGTCGACTTTACGTCGGTAGCCATATTTTACGTCGCCATCTACGGCCATAGACCGATCCTTATTTGGCTCTTTACCCAGTCAGAAATTTCTCTAAAGGCTTTGCTTCACGAAACTTATTAGTATGTCAATTCTTCACTTACTTCCCTGACGATTATATCGTGTAAGGAAGTTAACCCCAATAGAAGGGAAGGGTAAACGAACAAATGCAATTGTCATTTTGTTTTTCTTGTTTTCTTTCGCCTTTTTTCGCTCATCACTCTGCATACGAGCATACGAGATAAACCGCCTTTGAAAGTGTCTCTGGCCGAGAAGAGAGCATATGGCTAGCTGAACTCTTCTTTGTACCGTGTACGATTAATAACATAAAAATATAAGCAGAAGTTGCATAGTGAAAGTAAACAAGATCCAACGATCAGTTCCTAACGTCGAGGTTACAAACACTTTTCTGATCTCTTTACATAAATAAAGAGATGAATGCCTGTTTAATTTTCATGGCAACAGGGTCCAGGGACATGTTAGACCTGTTGTCATAGTTGAATGAGTCGAAAGGCCTTCACAGATTTCCCTATCGTAATTGCATAACTTTTATATTAAAATTTACGCTACTCTATATAGTGCCGTGAATAAATCATTAGACCTAGGAAAGTACACTGTCCTACTTCTTTCACTTTCATGGATGTTTTTAATTATTTCTTTGACTACACATAGTAGATGGCATATTAACTTTGTAGGGGTGTATGGGTTCCACCTAGAAGGACTTAAGATAGAGGCACCCTTTATTTTACTAACCTAATCCGAATCATTTTGTAAATCGATTTAAGTTTGTCTGTCTACCATATCCTACACTACTTGCATGAATGTATGGCTAATACCTAAATCCGTGTCCTTATTGCCACAGATTGAAAATCATTTTCTGAATGGATTTAAGCTTGTTCGTTCATTAGTCTCTCGGTCTGTAAGTTCAGCGTTTGCTTGTCAATGTTTGTGTTCGACGTACAGATCTGCAATTTTGGGATATTTTGATCTACGACATATGTGGAACCTCGGAATCTTGAAAATTTCAATAGTAATCACAGAGATAAGTAGACATGTACAGATGGGTCCATTGATTTACAGTCTCATCCCTTTATATATGTTGCTTAAACGTAGTATAAGCGTGTCTAAGATGTATTTCCAGATGTTACAAGCAGAAGCAGAATTATCGAGAATTTAAAAATTTGGTAAGTTTTTGCTTAAGTAACGCGTTCACTACGTATGCAGCGTGGTTGTTAATTTTTTAATTGAAAAAATTTGCATTAAAATGAGTTCAGCTAAAATCTGTTTCCATACCGTGTTGGGCGAAATATGAAATTCGTCGTCTTATGTCGAGCATAAGTTTCTTTTGTTATTAGCTATCTGATTGTTGAATGTTCCTCCAACAAAATACTTTACACCCGCTGTTTTGTTTTTTTTTTTTTTTTTTTTTTTGTTATAATGTTTGTTGTTTGCTTAGCCGTTGTGGTAGTTGTTGTTGTTGATTCATGTTAACGATTATGTGTTGGCACTCTACAATTGCTATTCATTTTTTGATAATTTGAAGCTTTGCTTGTGTCTGCATTTTGCTTGCTTGCAACATGCATATCACTGTGCAACTTATGAAAGGTTGTACAGTGGTTAAGCTATTAATGGTTGAAATACTAAACAAACATAAAAAACAATTGTTTCTTGTTGTTCTTTTTGAATTGTGGGTACAATTATGCTATCTCACAGTATTTTTGGTTGGCTAACAATTGTTTGTTTGTTGCTATTGTAGATCATGAATAAGCCCAAGGCCAACCACTTTACTAACATGGCAAGATTTATGTGGCATTTGCTAGTATGACTGTGCTTTTATATCTTTCATCATATCACAAATACTTCAGCATACACAAACGTGGAAGCATTAAACACACACAACACACACACACACACACACACAAATACACACGCAATTCTTAATATAAGTAAACGTATCTCATAAATAATATAATTTTCCAAATAATTCCCCCCAAAAAATTTGTGTGCAACTTTCCATTTATGCACAATCTTCATTTTTTTTACGTACAATCAAATATGTTTATGTAGCAAGCTTTTTAGTTGCTTTCTGCTTTGAGTTTCGTTAATTCCCACAATTTGTATGATTTTCTATTTCAATTGCGAAAGTCTTTTGTAAATATGTTTTAAGTCAGAGATTGCGCATGCAAGTGTTTTGCATTAAGTTGAGATTGATTAGCATATATTAACTGTATGAGTTCGGTTCGATTCGGTTACATTGGGATTGCGGGGACTGTTAGATTAATTCCTTCTTTGTAGCCATCACCATCGCCACCATTTCCACCGCGTTCTGATTTTGTAAGTTGATTGGTTTTCTTGGTTTTCTCGGTTTTCTTCGTTTTCTTGGTTTTCTTGGTTTTCTTGGTTTTCTTGGTTTTCTTTTTTGATTACTGAATCTTACTTATTGAAATTTGTAGATATGCACCGAGAGTTGTCTTTAGATTTTTTAATGTACTTTGCTCTTTGCTGCTTCTGCTTCTGCTTTTGTTGTTCTTTTTCTCTGTTTTTGTTATTGTTGTTTCTACATTTTAATAAATCTTGTATTTGCCAGAAAACTTGAACGAAAAAAAAAACAAAAAAAAACAGAAGCGTAATTAGACGAAAGGTATTAATGGATTTCTTTTTATTCATTTATTTATTTATTTAATTTTTCTGAAAACAAAAGCGAACTAATATAAGCGACCGTTGCCATGATCTGTTTTAAACGTCATTTGAACGTTAAGACGTCTCCGGTTAAAAAATCTGGAGAGCCTCTATTTGATCAAATATCGCATTAAGAGTAAAATTTAGAATAACAATATAAACATTTGTATATATGGAATATACAACAACAACGGCAATGGCAGTAAAAAGAATCATGTGGTTTTCATGCTTCAAATGCAGTAAATTTATTAAATTACTGCTGCTGTGTTTCAATTGTGAAACAACGATGCATGCAGTTTGACTGGCAGATCGGTATGATTGAATTAGGATTGCGGTTTGACATTTGCTTAGAAGCGTATATAATTATATTGCATAAGGAATGGAAATGAATTTGATTTAAAACAGTCTCATAAGTTAAGGAAAATCACAATCGGATAAAAGAGGAAGGAAAATGGAAGTGAATTAAATTAAACTCAACGCTTTTGGCATTTTTGTGCGGTTTTTATAACGAAAAATAAATATCCAGAAGTGAAAACTGTGAAATCAACAAGGAAGCTATGGATCTACATATGTAAATGGTTAAGCGAACGGGTGGTATCTACCGCATAAGATAAATGCATAAAAATCATGGTTCGAAATTCGCTTGCAAATCTCCTATGGAACTAAATACTTGAAACTTATCGCTTTGTTTTCTTTTGATGCGTTGCTTTAGTCGCTGGGCTTTTTTAAAATTGATTGTTGATCGATTCGTTGCTCGTTTTTTTATATTATAATTATTCTATGAAAATAATATAGAAAATGTAAGAGTTACAAGTATCAGTTACTCTTCTAATAACAGGGAATGTTAACTAACTCGAATCCGAATCTTATCGCGATCAGTAAGATGCATGCTCCACGGCCTTCTTTCGAGCACTGCAGACCAAATAGCAGAACTGTTAGGTGTATGAACATTATTTCGCCGCTTCCCAAGAGAAAGTGTAAGTAGTATTGTCGGACACTAAATTAAGGGTAACATTTTCATTTGAAAGCGCTGTCTTGAAGCAAACGTATAAACTGTTACACTAGACTGTACACCAAATAGTTTTTGGAGCTTCGAGTACTTGCCAAAAAATTGCTATTTGTTCGAAATTTTTTATGGTCTGAATTGGAAGACGTTAATCTAGAAACCATCACGTTTCAACAAGACGAGAATACATGCCGCGCTGGCCATTGGCGAATCTGATTACAGTTTCGAGTGTTCAGTCCTCGCCTACAAAGAACATTAGCGTTGCGATTATCGCCAGTTCAGCTGGTAATGTAAATGTTACAAAGAAGCCAGGAGACTCCTCTCGTTTCAACTAAGCTGAACTTGTAAGGGTATCTCCTTCCAGTAGTCGCATTCCGGTTACTCTGTCTATATCTCCAAAGAATATTTATAAAAATAATAAATCCGCATCTCACCCTAGCTGTTCGGATGCATCCGCTCGTCACCATGCTGGACAAGTCGCACAAGCTGCATAAGCAAGTGTAGCCACTCCCTCTATTTTCGTCCGTAGTCAAAATTCTCTACCTGTAAATCCTATCGTTCCTAATACGGATGATGTCTGCTTAACGACAGTACACCCAGAAAGACAAGACTGACGCCTGACATCTTCGAAGGTACTATAAAAAGTTATTTTGTTGCAAAAGTTCCATTCGTCAATTTGAAGCGTGTTAGCATTTTTAAATTGGCTCCATCTCGACATAGAGCTATCTCGTCTTCTAAGCTGTTAGTTCCGATGTGGAAATTTTATTAAATAAACCATTGTGTGTAAAAAAGGGAATTCATTCTTCGGGATCGTCCCCGTAATACTAATTCGGTAGTTTTTTTACCCTTATAAACATAAATATTTCTTCAGGCCCAGTAACTTTCGTTTACTAAAACGTTAGGAGCCTAAACTTAAAAATTCTCTCTACTTTCCTAAATTCAGTGCACACGAAGTTCTCCTATTTGATTGTCACTAAAACTTGGTTAACATTCGTCAGAAGTTTTTCACAATCCTCTCCAGAGTTTCAGAAAGGATTGTATGGATAGCACTGGTGGTGGCATTTTAATTGCCTTATCTGCTGCAGTCTCGTCCTATTCATATGAATTTATTACTCGTCCCAACGTTGAGTTTATTGCATTGGACGAAAATTACCAATGAACAGTTATACGTAACTTGCTCCTACATTTCCCCAAATGCGTATGTTTCCGTTTATAAGAAACTCTGCTGCCCTCATTTGTGACGTGGCCGACAAGTCTAAACCTCCTGATATAGTCATAGCTTTGGGGGATTTCAATTTACCACAAGTCACTTGTTGTTGTAGTGATAATTCTGGCTGTATGGTCCCCATTTGAACATCTGATGGAGCTATTGTGTGTACAAAGATGGTCTTTCCGTTTTTCATTCCTTGCTGATTAATTAGAAAGTTCGTACATACACGCATCTTCATGCATTTGGGAAAAGCATTCACGTTTTCGTCAACTATTATTTTTTTCTTTGTTACGCCTCTACTTTTTATTTATGAGACGTAAGAATGTATACATAAACGTATATTTTAGAAAGCGACACCTGCCGTTATTGATTGCGTAATTCAAATTGTTTTTTTACCAGCTAAAAATGGAGGTGTTTTTTTTTAAACGAATATTCGGCTTTTAAAATATTTCTGCATTTTAAGCTCAGAAAAGTACTGCGACAGCAGCAGCAGCAGCAGCAACGTCAATTAAATTCATTTTGTGGGAAAATTAATTAACTAAACCGTAAACATAATTTACATACATGTTACTTGCCTTTGTATGATAGTCTGTTCTTGTCTTTTCTTCGTCATAACATAAGTGAATATTTCTCTCTCTCTCTCTCTCTCTCTCTCTGTTTTTCTGTCTGTTCGAAATTTTTTTTTTAAATTCTTTTACGTAAAATATACAATTCTGAAGGACTGATGATATCAGCACGTATGTCTGCCTATATATAGTTAATTAAGGTTAAGAACAAAGGAGTTAAAGCTAAAGGTGACCGGATGATTTCTTTTCAAACAAAACTTTGGTAAAGAGATTAATCATATGTTTCTTGTGGTTTTGTTAGTCTGCCTGCTCAACTTGCAGTTATGATCGTAGAACTACTTTGGGAAAATAAATTTGAATAAAATTTGTGCTTCATTGCATTGCCAACTAGATTCACAGCTTCACAGCTTAGTAGCTTTATAGCACGTGAACTATGTGGAAAAGCAACACATAAAATTTTTTTTTTTTTTCTTAAATCTATCCACGAATTGCCTAATTCTGTCCTAGTCGGAACAGTTATGCCGAAATCTGTAGACTCTCTCTATGCATATGTAAAAGTGACGTGACTTAAATAAATTTTTATACAAAATTTGAGAGAAGAATGCAAAGGTCCTCGAAGCGGCTACTAATAGATGCAATTCCTTCGCAAAGATGAAATATGACAACAAAATTGAATGATCGTCGTGACACAGTCTCAAAAGTGGTAACCTTCTATGTAAATAAATATTCTTTTACTCTTGTCGGCTGTTGTAAGATGATCATAGGCTTGGCAGTAACATCAATTGAGGATTGAATAATATTTGACTTAATAATGTATAAAATAATAAGCCTATGATACGACTACCAAAGTTACTCAAGCCTAAAGCAAGCTACTAGAATTCTAAATCTGTGCTCGTACAAAAGGTTATATTGATGTGAAAATGAGTGAAATATCTGAAGAAGTGCGCTATGTGAGGCACTTTTACTACAAAAAAAGTAAAAGATGCAATAACATGTCGAAAAATTTGCGAAGAGATGATACAGTGAGAATGCTGTGAATGAACGAAGAACTCAGGAGTGGTTTCTTCGACTCCGTTACGGGAATTTCGATGACAAGATGCACCTCGCTCTGATCGACCAGTCGCTGAAAACAGTCGAAGATATTTTCCAACTGATGGAGCAAGGTTGGTACGCCAACTGTCAGGAAATAGCGGAGGCACTAAACATCAGTCCTATGATAGTTTGGAATCAGTTGAAAAGAAGCTCAAAAGAAGACCAGAAAACCGCGGAGACCTTTTATATTACCCAGTATGTATAGAACATTTACGTTTGTCTTCGGTTGAGGAAAGATGATTCAAACAAAGATCAGATTCGCGAAAATATTTCAAATATAATTTTTGGCTTTCGTAGTCTGTTCATCCAGTTGAAGTGTTAAATGAACTAGTGTGGTGGTCACCTTAACCGATGAAGTTACTTACTGTATAACGGTTTAGGCATTTGATTTCAATATTGCGAACGCTTGTGTGTGTGTGCGCGTATGTGCGTGTGTGCGTGTGTACGTGTGTACGTGCGTGCAATCTTTAGAAAACATTGAGTTTATGAAACATAACTCTTTTATTATTGATCTTTCATAACGTGACAAAACATGAATACAAAGTATTTTAAAATTGTGCAAAGTTTAGTTTCGTAAAAAAAATTTCGCTGTACATTGAAACATATTTCAAGATCTTTAGTCATAACGGTTATCCGTTGAAAGCTAATTATAATTTTTTTGCTATTTTTACAATATTTTTATCATAATTAAAATTTTGCAATTTTTTCCTGAATATGAAGCTTTTGCTTGGCTCGGGTTTTCTGTAATAGAGTGCTACGAATTCGTTTGCAGTCGAATTTTTTAAAAGTTTTTATGAGCAAAAAAAAAAAAGAAAAGAAAACGAGATGACAAAATGCTGAGCTTGTTGGTAGTTCTCAATACGTTGATTACCATAAACTTATTATAGGTACAACGTGAATTGATGTTGCGGTTGTTGCTGTTGTGGCCATTCATTATACCGTTGAGTTTGTGTTTGTTTCTTACTTTTCTGAAATTTGATATTTTAATAATGGTTTTAGTATTTTGCATTTTAAGCGTTTTTAACTGAAAACAAAAAACCAAATCAAGCAAAAAACAAAAGGTACATTTTTTTTTTTGCGGCTGCTTGCTGTTCATTTTCTTTTTCTTGTAATGAAAAATGCGTTACGAAAGTATCAATTTCGTTAAAAAAATTAAAAAGAAAAAATCATGATTAAGGCGTGTTGAAGTAAATGAGTAAATGAATTTAAAACCGCTAATTGATTCTTTCTTTTTTTTAAGTTGACACACACACACACACACACACACAGAGTCACGCAATCATACCTACATATACCTATTATATATATATATATATATATATAATTATATATGCACATGAAATTCCTGCCAATTTGAAGCTTATGCTCAACTTAATCCTTAAAAGAGAGTAAAATGAGTTAATAATTTATAAAACAGATTTGTTGTTGTTGTTGTTTGTGGTGGTGTTGTTTTTTTTATGCTTTTTCGTTATGGACGATTAAATACGTGTGAAAAGTAAAAAATGATAAAAAAAGAAAAAGAGTAGAAGAAACCAAACATTTTTCAAGCATTTGTTGAACACCTGATTACTCGTACCAAAGCGCGATTCGTTACAAGGCAATCACAACATTTGGCGCTCAACGGGGATCAAATGTTAAAAGCAGATTTTGAAACATTAGCTGCAATCTATCGCGTTACCAATGGACCATCTGCTTACAAGAAAAAATTTTATATATAATACAAATTAATAAATATAAACATATATATGTGTGTGTGCTTATGGTCACATGAAGGCCTAGATGAAACGAAAATTTTTACTTTTATAAAAAAGACAAAATGAATTTGCCTCTCTTTTGACGTTCTACAGATTTTTGTTGAGCAGAAAGCCTTTTCTCTATCGTTTGTTTGCTTTATTTATGAGGTCATAAATTAAAAAAAAAAAAAGAAAAAAAGAAAACAAAAAATATGGAGAAGAAATGAAAGAGTGTTTTTTTTTTTTTTTTGGTTTTCTACGAAAAGAAAAATGAAAAAAATATATATTATTGCTGAGACTAAAACAGCAAATATTTGTCATGTTCGCGGTGTCATTAATTTTGCTTTAACGCCATTACGGCCAACTCTTTTTGGGGAAATTGATGTTTGCCTGCTTGTGTATGTAAATATGTCTGCAGCCTGCTTATATGCTTGTATTTGCTTTAGCCAAACAAAGTAGCACAACCACATTGCTGGGCTCTCTGGAGTGTGCTTACATCCATTGGAATATTGTTTTTGTGCTGTCTTTTCGTTTTTTTTGCTTTGCATTTTTTATTTGTTTTTGCTTTTGTTTTTGTTTTTCATTTTCCTTTTTTTTTTAAGCTTTATTCTCGTTAGCCTGCCACTACATCGAGAATTATTGGCAATTGTTAGAACATGATGCCAATATCATTTAGGTTCGTTTTGTTTGATTTTTATCTTCATAGCAAAATGAAAGTTTACTGATCGCCTCATTCTATTTGTAACGCTTAGAAATATCGAATTGTAGATATATAATATGAGATGAAACTGAAATAAAACCACGTCTTCATGTGTATGTTATGTTTCTCAGATAAGTTAGTATGCTGCCAGCTTGAAGACTGCCACCTGTGAATTTACTTTGTTTTAACAAACTAGAGTTCGAATTTTCCATAAAAAGGACAAAAAAAACAAATCAAAGAGAACTGGCCAGTTTGCGCAGGCGACGTCATGGCTATCGATGATAGCAGCCAATGCGTAAAACATTGATTAGATCAAGAAAAGTTGTCCGGAAAACACGATGTAAACTTAAGAAGAATGTGTTACGATCATAACACGCTTCTAGGATCTGACCTTTGTTTATTTTGACTTTAGTACGGATATTATTGTAAAAAACTATGTTAGTTGAACATTTTTCAAGTTTTACATATAGATTTACGAATGTGCGTTATGAGCGTTTGGAATTCTGAAGAAAATTATTTCATCTATTACGCATTTGCTTGCATGCAGTCTTTTTGTCTAGAAGTTTCTTGCCGAAAAGTCGGTTCATGTCAACGACTATGAACTATATGTCCGTTGATCGTCGTGCAACCTTTTTTTTTAAATTCTTAAGTTCAAGTGATCAAAACATTGCAAGCGAATTGATGAAAATCCAAAGCCAAAGATGAAATTTAAAGCGGTTCCTATGAGTGCTTATTAAAGATGGGTTGGATAACCTACTCTCATAACATTAGCATATGAGTTTCTGTAGAAAATCATAAAAACTAGATGGCGTACTAAAATTTGCCTTCTATACACACAGTAAATATTCGTATTCATATTTATGTTAAGTGGATTACGATTCGTTTGAAGCTGAGTGCAGCTGAGTTAGCTTTTGGGTTTGTTTGATTTCACAATTTTTTATTTCATTTTGCTTGATGCCCGTTGGCTTTTAACAGGTCTCATACGTAGTCGCCACACTGGCCAGTCTGACTTGTGCTTGTTTAAAAATTACAAAATTAAAAAAAAAAAAAAAAAAACCCCCAAAAAAAAAATCTTTTTTGTTTTTTTGCTTCTGTTATTTAAGTGTTTATTTTTCCGTTTTTGTTGATAGAATTTTTTTTTTTTTTTTTTTTTTGCAGATACTCTAAAATTTTAATTAATTTTAATGAATTTACGTCTGGTTAACTTATTTGAAAATAATTTAAAAAATTAATTATTAACATCTCGTTGCGTCTATATTTGCTTTATATAATTTGCGGAGAAATATAATATTTGACATCAACTGGATAATTAAGGTAGAAACAATTTATTCTTATTGGCGCAGAATTTCCACAATCCGCTGAATTACTGAACTTATTTTTTATTCATTTAATCTTATTATTTGTTGCAATGTGTTCGTGCGGCGTACCGGTAATGATTTGTAGCATAGATTAAATCTTTATAATGCAAATGCAGTTTCTGAGTGTTCAGATACATTAATAAAGTCTTTCTCATTAGTAACAAAAAGGCAAAAATACTTAGTAGCGGCTTTTAAATACACAAATAAATACAAAAGCCTTCGAGCAACACGAATATTACCCATTAATAGTTAAGAACAACTACCCATTAATAGTTAAGAATTTGGTGATTGGCAAGTTCCATGAATCAATATCGGTTCAAAAATCGAAAGCGTAAAATTAAAAGCGATAAAGTTTTCATAAAGAGAATCTGAAATTTTTAAAGAAATATTTAGTTTCTAATAATAAAATCCGAGGCAGAATGTAATGCAAAAATTTGATGCCGATCGGCTTATTGACGGCCTCATATACATGAAAACACTACTACTATTACTACTACTACTACTACTACTACTACTGTCTTACTCATATTTAGTGAATAATGGACAACCGAGATTCGCCCTAAAGCGATTATAGTTTTCTTACTTGCTTTTTCTTAAGTTTAATTTTTATTTCCTTACATTGTCTCTGCCTCAGGCAGTTAAGTGCGTTTACAGTTTATCTGCACAGTGAAACATATGATGATTCGAAATTTTGTATTATAGAGGAAAATATTTTTGATAATTCTACATAAAAACTTGTACTTGACGTCAGCCGAGTTACTTACTCTACCTTCTTCATTTTTTTTTATTGTAAATGTAAATGGATTGAGCATGACGTTGCTATTGGAAATATTAAAATTCGGGTAAATGATGTTCGTCTTGGAAAGACTTTTCGTTATGGACTATCTCAGGAGCAAAATGGCCGCTAGGGACTTTGTTTGCTCTGAACTTTTAATGTATGCAAATTTCATACATCGTATATATCATATTTTCATAGATGGTGGAGTTAAAATGTTTAAGATTTCATCTTAATATTATACCCTTATTATGGGGATAATTTTTTTTCATTACTTTTCTCAAAATCGGAACACTTTACTTATGAAATAGTTAGGTGAAATTGAAATAGTTAAAATAGTTAAAGGACCAGTTAGTACGGTGATCATTATTTTCTTGCAATGTTTTTATTTAGTTTTCCTAATCAATTTGGAATCTGTTTCGTTTTATAATTCGGTCACGATAAACATGAAACCTGTAGAGTTATGATTCACTTCCCAAATTATATCGTTTCTCCAATCATTGACAGTGTGCTTATAATCGGCTTAAGATTATCGTTTCAAAAGACTGATAGGACGATGGGACTTTCATATCGATTGAAAATGTCTGACGCTGTTACGCAAGTGTATTATCTACCGAACCAAACGTCCTACGTTTCGTTAGCATTTAGTAGTATATCGATGACTTTGCTTACGCTCTCCAGTTATGGTAGACTTGTCGAAGCTTCATCTGCCACATGTTAAAAATATGTTTCACTGTATACATAACTATAAATGCTTCACTGTATATACATATACGTACGTAAGGTTAGCGGTGTGTTAAAGAAAAGAGATTAACGCTTTCAGACTTTAACGACTCTTGTTAATATGTATGATTGATGATGTGAATTTCATTTAAGAAACAATTCCAGGAATCATGCATGGATTTACAAATTAAAAACCAAAAAAGAATAAAAAAGAAAATCTTGAATGTAATATTTTATTTTTGAAGGTGCGCTTTCGTATTGTATGTAAAAAGAAATATTCGGCTGAGAATTAATTTTTTGATCGGTTATGTTTTCAGTTATAAATAATTGTAGTCATTAGTTGCAGTAGACCGTTACGACTCAAGTGAATGATATCTATTGCTTGAAGTTAGTCAACTGTTCCAGGGAAATTTATTTAGTTTAGTTTTTTCCTTTTAAATCTGGACGGCTCAACAAATTGATCGGGATCTTTTTTTGGGAAGCAATTTGTAATTTTCCAGTTATTGTTTTGACAGAAAGCTTTTTCCGACTCCTTTCTAATCTATGAAAATAACCTGAAGGTACTTGTAGTACTTGTAGGATTTTAAGAACTTCAGGTGCTGCGACACGCATACAGAGGAACGTAAGCTATAGGGACGGCCGCATTGATGGATAGGTAAATATTGCCCAAATTGACTACGATGGAACGGACATGATTAGACAGAAGACGAGGCGGGCACAATTAAACGGTTTTCATGCTTTATCGAGCTTTTGATGTTGTTTCTGATTGTAATGCGAACAAATATGTTTTCTACGAGAATTCTAATACTGACGAGTAGACGCTTATGCTTTTCTTCTTCTTCCATGATCGAGCTGAAGCCCACATATTCCTACGCCACGAAGCCCTAAGCTTAAGCATATTATCGTTGCATTTGGTGTTTAAAACCCTTTTCACGATCAATTAAATTTTTATCTGTGCATTCCCCCTTCTGACATCAAATGTCTGTAAACGTCTACCACAAAATGACAATTTGCATTTTTAGGAAAGCATAACACACAAATGGCCATGCCTTGCATGCATACCTTAAAAAAAGAAAAAGTTTGCCTATAAGCGGATGTGTTATGAAGATGCAAAATAAGAAAAGTGGTGTTTTTTTCCAAATAAAACCTCCTTTAGCGATTGATATTTATCTTAGACACCGTATAAATTACAAACAGTATGTATTATATATGTGATTCTCTTCACGACGAAATTTTGGAAAGTAAAGCATTTGAAAAAGTTAAAGAAAACGGTGCGAATCCGAAAGAATAATCCAATGCCGTTGTTTTCAGTTTCGCGATGCTTGCGAATTTGCAATAAATGCACGCATAAGTACATGCACACACAACCGAAGAGAGATCAGTTTTTTGCTGTTCGATAGGCATTCAAAGGTTCAAAGGCATTGGTTAATTGCAATTGAGCGTTAAATATAACTAAATGTCTTCCGGTATTTATATACCGTGTATGTGTGTATGTGTGTGTATAGATTCGCAGAAATTGTAAACATATTTTTAGTTCTGCAGTTGTGTTTTCCTATCAATTACTGTAATCAGAATTTCCTATAGTTGTCACTCACCAAGTGTTAATATGAAACTTTCTTTAGATCTCTCTTGGAATAATGTAAAGCAGACTACGTAATAATAGATACGGGCATGTAATTTATAAATTAAATTTTATGAATGAATGGCTAACTGCCAAAGGAAAAATGTCCACTCGGCGACTATCTGGCTGTGCTTTACAAACTTATCATAATAACAAAAAAGAAAAAAAAAAATAAAAAGAATTTTTTTATAACTTCGTTCAATTGAGTTCAACCATGGCTCGATCAGCAATAATGTGAATCAATATTGCATGCAATCTATGTATATAACGTACATATTTTGATAAATAACATATCAATGAATTGTTTATTGAATTAATTTTTCAATCGAACAACGAATGAAAGCACATTTAACAGCACAAGCAGTATACAAGCTATAGCAACAGATACACAACGCAGACAGAATCGAAACTTCAGCTTTGGCTGTTAACTGTTTACAACAATATGCTGAAATTTATGACTCACATGGATTACCGATTGTAACAAGACAATAACCAGAACCCCGCACGTACGTCAGCTTAGATATATTTTATAAATATTGTACATGAACTCAACTTCAACTGATTTGGGTGGTGGCAGTATTTTTTAGAGCAAACATATTTATTGAGTCAAACAACCCGGCCATTTGTTGCAGTATTTCTAAGTTTTTGTTCTGTTTTTTTTTTTTTTTTTTATTTTTTATTATTATAACCGAGTATTACATCACTACAATAATATCGTCTTGGTGTTGTTTTCAATTAGATTGTGATGGTTAAATAAGAATATTTGAAATAAATTATTAGTCATCTTGGAGGAAGGCGAACTCAGTGAATCACTTAAAAATTGATAGAATATTTAAAAATAATTCTAACGAGAATGAACAATTAATTTATGCAAATATTATCCGGCTTGTTTGGATTGCATGTTCGGGTTACTTAATCCGGTTACTTTGCTTTTTTAATATCGATAATAGCATGAATTCCATTAGCACTTTTGATTGTTTAGCAGTCAATCTAAATGAATAGTGTATGCATCCGATTGTCTACATACAGATATCAGCTAGAGTATTATGTTATGCGCCAAAGCCCATCATTTTGATACATTTCTTTGAGCATTGATATGACATATCAAAGACCGTAAAGGCAAGCAAAAAAAAAAAAAAAAAAAAATTAAAACATCAAAGATTTTCTATTGATGCCGTAAATGTATTCACATTTATATATATACATATGTACATATATATGGATAGCGGGATGAATATTCTAAATTGGATTTATCTGTATAACGAAAAATATTAGGTGCAGATGAGATAACGTTGAGTTGAGGTCTTCTCGCATGAATCTAAAGGGGATTAAAATTTTCGAGTCGCCGCCATTTACATAAAAACCGATTGGCGGCCGTACTTACGTGTGCATACTTATGTTTTGAGATATGTATTCTTTGGTGAAGAAAAAAAAACACATTTTCCAACTTTTTATTTGAAAAGAAAGATGAAAAAGAGAAAAAAAGTTTTTTTTTTTTTACTTTTACATAGCCATGCCTAGAGAGTATAAGGCTGACAGGCCATTACTATTGCATTAAAATGTCAGTCTGTCAAGTTGCGAAGCACAAATCATTTTTTTCATGATACGCATACCGTTTCTTTGGTTAGTTTTTTTTTTTTTTTTTTTTATTTTCCTTTTTATATATATGTATTTTTTTGCTGGCTTTACATCACAGTTCGACTAACCAGTCAGACAAAATGCCTTTTTTTTCGTTACTCTGCTCACCAACACCAATCGACAGTTTTTTTTATTTCATTCTCTCTGTCTCTCTCTCTCTCTCTCTCTCTCTCTCTCTCTCTCTCTCTTTCTCTTTCTCTATCACTGAAGTTCTTTGGCTAAAGTCATTCTTAATCAATTTACTAAAAGCTTAAGCAGAAATTGATTAATTTATCAACGCAAAAACTAACAGTCGCCAAAACCCACTTGATGAACTGACTAACTGGTTAAAGATGGTCGCTTGTGTGATTGAGTAAACAAACATGCTGTATTGTATGAAAGAAAATTGCTTTCGTTAGATGATTGCATTTAATGTCATAATAAATGTCGTTATTTGTTGTAAGAATAACATATATATATATATATATATATATATATATAGTATATGTATAGCCATACGCAGACAAATTGTAACAAAATTTCAACAGTTGTGTGCCATTGAAAGAAACTCGAAAAATGCATATGGTACATAGTTAGCAAACATCTTGACATGTGGATGGATAAGGACTCGGATATTATAATGCACATGCAAGTAATCATATAAAGACACGCAATAGAAAAGGTGCTTATAACTAACATACACTTATATGTCCACAAAATTACAGGAACCGTCCGTCATCTACGAAAACTTCACATTTAGCTAATACTCGTAATCAATTTTCGCGAAATTTTAATTATTTCGTTTATCGTATTTCACAAGCAGAAATAATGCATCGGTCAATAATCGGTAGAACTCAGTAGGCATAATTGTCATAAAGCATCAATCCAAAGTTTTTTTTTTTTTATACCCATCACTGAAGGATGATGATTTTGTGAAAACTGTTTGCAACGCCCAGAAGGACGCTTCAACGACCATACAAAGTGTATATATTCTTGATCAGCATCAAATTCTAAATCGACTTATGCATGTCGGCTCTGTCCGTCTCGCTGTCTGTCAGTCTGTATAATGGTAAAAATTCTCTTGTCCGCAAATCAAGCTATCGACGTTAAAATTGGGCAGAAACTTTGGAAGTTCTTGCACGCAGGTTGGTAATGAAAATGGGCCAAGGGTCGGTCGAAGGATCCGCATACAGTAGTAAGTAAACTGAAGACACCTCTGCAGCAGGTACATCTGCAGAAATTTGGAGGTATATTCCCTGGGCGATGATGTAGTGCCTTTTCAAAAATGGAAAACATCATACATGCCTAGATAGTTTTATGGGGTCACAATTTCATTTATTTTCAAAACTTTTATAATGCACAGAAGCACCGCTCATAAACCCCACAAGCTATATAATTTCTAAATTCTTGCTCAGTCTTAAATTCGAAATGCACGGAAGCATTTCCGTGTGCTCGTTTGGCTATCCGTTCGCGTGCGCAACTGTGTAGTACCAGTGATGAGCATTTTTCCGTTCGCTTACATAATAATGTGAAACTTCTCAAAGGACACGCCTACAACGCCCACACGTCCATACAACAAAAACTTTTATTTTGAAAATAGAAAAAATCAGCTGCGCCCACATTATATTATAGAGCACGAAAATTTAGTTTTCTTTGGCTCTTTTAGCATAACCGCGACGGGTATGAAAGATTCGATCGCGATCGATTATAATTTTCTTACATTTTTTTTTTTTAATATCTCAATGGCTTTTTCATGAAAGGATCTGACAAGATCCCCAAAGTACCCTTCAGTTTCCGCAATGGTCGTGTCATTTGATCCAAAGACTTTTGTCTGGGCCATGTTTTTGGGATTTGTCTACAGATAGCAGTCAATGAGAGTTCGATCTGGGGACTGTAAGGTGGATGGGACAGTTTTTTTTCGAACGTCAATTCATACAATTTCACCACTATAGCCATTGCCCTGTGACTTGCGAGGTTGTTGTTCGATTGTTAGTGAGCGCGGTACCGCTTATCCATTCTCAAATTAAACAGACAAAATAGCGAGTACATAGCATTTTGATATCATTGGGAGATTAGTTATCTTTTGCAGCTTCACTTATCGTGAGAAGTTTTCAGGGTATTTTTGTTGTTTCCTGCATTAATTATTTTTATCTTTTAAGTGTTCGTTGCTTTCAACATCATCGTTTAAAAGCGACCAACAAATGAAAAATTATCATCTTCGACGACAGACCTTTTAACCTAATACGGTACGCTCTCCCATCAGAAAGTGAGATTTAATCAACACACAGGGAATTACAATTTTCCTATTATTTCGAAAGTTTTCGAAAAAGGAATGGCATTAAGTTTTGTCAGACGTCAATCGAAATTCGAAACATTCCAAAAATAATGTGGAACTTTGGTTAGAGGGAACGTGTATATATGTCGGTATCGGGATCAATTGTTATGCTTATGTTAAAAAGCAATCAACGGAAGCTAACTCTTTCTAAGCTAATCTTTGATGCTTTGTAAAGAAAGTATTTTACCCAAGCATTCGTTTATTCATTCATTCGTTCACTTGTTAGTAATTAATCTATTTTTCATTGTTAAACATTTAAACTAATTAACAGAATGATTCTCCTCTAAGTAAAATGGTTGAAAACATTTTCATACAGCAGCGGTATGTATGCATGTGTACGATAAACAATGTATTGTCTGCATTACCTTTCTATATAATTGTGTATTAAACCTATTAATTGGAGTCTGTTGAAACTGAGCCTATTTAACGATGACTATTTAAATGAATGATTTGACGCCAGCAAAAAAAAAAAAAGAAAAGAAAAACGTTATTTAACAGATTTTTAGTTCTTTCGAAAATTCGATATGTATGTAGCTTGCGGCAACAGCTGTTCATATATCTTAAAATACTTCACATTAAAGTTTTTGTTTTTTTTATACCCATCACCAAAGGATGAGGGGTATATTCATTTTGCCGAAATGTTTGTAACGCCCAGCAGGAAAGATCAGAGACCGCAAAAAGTGTATATAATCTTGATGAGCATCAAAATCTAAATCGATTTAAGCATGTCCGTCTGTCCGCCCGATCCTCTGTCCGTCTGTGTGAAGTCTGTTGTAAACATTCTCCTGGCTGCAAAAATGGAGCTATCGACTTCAAATTTGGCAGAAAATGGGCCAAATTGGTCGAAGGACACGCCCACACGACCACGTAAACTGAGAGCACCTCTGCTTTTGAAAGGGAATGAAAACTTAGTGTTTTGCTTATTACTCACAAAACGGTAGCAAATAAATGTAAAAAAATTTAGACGCGTATTCTATGGGCGATGCTGTGTAGTATTCGTGCAAAAAAAATGCCTGCCCAATTTTATATATAGTATATCCAAGTTTAATTGTTTTTTTAATACCTTTGTAACGCGCAGCAACAGGTTTCAAAACTCCATATTTGGTCAGTTTCAAATTGGAAATACACCTGAATATGTCCGCCTCTTCGTCTGTCCATCTGTCTGTTTGGGCAACTGGATAGTATTTGTGGTAAACATTCTCCCCTTAGCAAAAATGAAGTTATCGCTTACAAGCTTGCAAAAGAATTTGAAATTGGCCTAACCTATTCAAAGGACACGCCTACAACGCCCATATGCCTACGCGACAAAAACCTTTATTTTGAAAGTAGAATCAATCAACTGCGCTCCCTCCACGTTATAGAGCATGAAAATTATATTCTTTCATTTCTTTTGTCCATTTGAGGATAACGGTGATGGGTGTAAAAGGTTCGGTCCTGACCCAGTTTAATTTTCTTACTTGTTTTAATTTAGTTTTTTTCTTTTTTCTGCTATTCGTGTTTTTGGTTTCCGGCAAAAATTGATGTTTCTTTATGCGCACTTGCATCAACATGCATATAATGTAAACTTTCAAAGTTAAATAATAATAATAAATTTTATTGAAAACAAAAAATGTATTCAAATTACGTTTGCATGCATTCTGCGGGCCACCTACGCTTATGCTTATGTAAGCATATTTGAAAAACAAGGAACAGGTTTAAATAATAAGCAATTAAGAAAATTATATACAGTCGTCACCGAATTTTTTATAGCCATCACTAGTATGCTAGAAGAGATTTTAATAAAGGAAAAGAACTAAATATTCCTACTCTATAATATGGAGTGGACCCGGAATGTTTTTTCTGTTTTCAGAATAAATCGGGAGAAATTTATATAGTGTCTGTGGTGTAGGTTAGGAGTAATGAGGGAAAAACATGAAAAGCAAATGTGTTCACAGTTTCTGTTGCATCGGCATGTGGGCGTTGTAGGCATGCCCTTTGAAAAGTTTGGGTCATTTTCAAATTCTTTTGCAAGCTTCAATTTTGTGAATGGCAGAATGCTTACCACAGATTCTACACAGTTGGGTAATACAGAGGCGGACAGGTGATTAGATGAATGGATGAACA
Source organism: Glossina morsitans morsitans (assembly GCA_001077435.1). Lineage (NCBI taxonomy): Eukaryota > Metazoa > Arthropoda > Insecta > Diptera > Glossinidae > Glossina > Glossina morsitans. The sequence continues at coordinate 240,916 of CCAG010000247.1, read as the reverse complement.
TGCTTGGGTGCATTCCCAATTTGAAAGTGACTAAATATTCATACATTTTATGGGGTTTTTGAAGCTTACTTCCGTGCTTTAAAAAGATTTTGATAAAATATGGAATTATGACACATTATAAAATTAAGTGGGCTGGGTCGGTTTTTTTTTACATTTTTGTACAGGCACCAGAGCATCGCCCTTAAAATGTCCATTAAAATAATTTTACATTTATTTATTGTGGTTTATGAATAAGGGGGAAAACCCAATATTTTTCCCAGTATTCCCAGTTTACGTAGCACAGTAGGCGTGTCCTTCGATCGATTTGACCCACTTTTAATAAATAAGTGAGGGTAAGAAGTTCCAAAGTGTTTACCAAATTTGAAGTCGATAGCTTAATTTTTGTGGCCAGGAGAATGTTTACAACACATATTACAAAGACGGATCGCATCGATTCAGAATTCGATGCTGATCAAGAATATATATACTTTGTAGGGTCTCTGAAGTTGCCTGACGGTTGCGATCGTTTTGACAAAATGAGTACCCACCTCACCTTCATCCTTGGGTGATGGGTATAAGAACCAAAATTCTTAGACGCTTAGACATTTTTTATAAATACACATGCGCGCACTATTTTATGTACATACATGTATGTATTACTTAGATTGTCGAAGAACTCTTGGGGCTTTTCTATGGCAATAGCTGTCCATAGTACATTTTCAAAGTGTAAGTAGATTACAAGTAAATAATTCTTAACTAGTGTCAAGTACTTATAACCTCTCAGGCGCATATTAGGAATTCCCGCAACTCTGCTTCTATATATAGACATGTGACGGTTCGCATGGCATTAAATAGTTGAGTTGGTGTAAGCTAACAATAAATATAATAAATGCATTTAATATTTGAATTTTTAATTTTTAAATATTTTCTTCCTTGTGATCCGTCCGGCTTCTAAGGCGGTATAGCAAAGTCCTTTAATATCATATTTTAATCATAACGAATACTTTATTCCTTAAATGTATGCAGTAAAGGAAATTTTCAATTATGAAATAAGGATTATACTGCCTTTGGCAAATGGGTGATTACTTTGATTAGATTAGATTGCGATGTTCGAACAGTCATTAATTTGTGAAAATATATTGTGATGGTGAAGAATATTTTGAGGTTGTGCGTGATTTTGAATTGTGATGTAAGTCATCTTTACGATATGTTAAGTTTCGCTACAAGAAGAGAGAGAAACTCTTACTCTTACAGCACTTTAAAGTACTTTGAATGCATATAACATTTATTGCTCTTAGAAGACTTAAATAGTTAACTGCCATTTATTTCCGATTTCACGTTAATCCAACGACCCATCTAGGCCATCTTTGACAATGTGGTAAATCTTTTTCGATGTCCCTCTGTTGTGGACATCTAGAACGGCAACTCTTATGCTATGCCAAATTTGCGGTTGGCATAAATATTACTCAGAGTTATTTCTACGAAATCTTGCTTTTTTACTTTGCCTCTCATGATCTTCTAGTTGACCATAAAGGCGGTCATCTGAAGAAAATGTTTTCATTTTTTGCTCTAAGGGAAAATTTCACATCAATGAAATTGATATATGAATTGATTCCGCATGAATTTAGGATAGCGTTCTGGGATGATTAGCAATTACTTTCAAATATTTACAACATCAAAACAAAGTAACATACATAACTATTCTTCTATTCAATATCCGATCAATTCAATATCCAAAAATACTCAAAGAGCATCATGTTATTCAAATCAAAAATATTTAAATCCTAAAGCCAGTAAGCAAGGAAATAACTCAATATTCCAAAAAGCGCAAATCATTATTACCTGATAGGCAGGCCCCGGATAAGTAGTGCTCTAGCCCTGCTAGCTAATAAATAATTCTAGAATTGTTTTATAAAACTCAAGTCTCTCACTATAATACTCTATATCTATTTTATCATTTTAAAATCTTTCTCTTATGCTTCTAATTCTCACCTAAAAAGGTTTACACCTAATCCCTATAGAGAAAGTAAGCAAAGACTAGATTTAAAATCTCAAAACATGCCTATTGCGAGATGAACTGAAACTTTTAAAGTACGAAACATATAAAATAAAAACTTAAATAATAACATTTAACCTTTAAAAATTTTGACAAGCAATAGAAGAAACAAAACACAAGGGGAAGACAAATTAATTTCTAATAAAAGTAAATAAAAGGCCATTGAAAGATTCAATAGAATTTTAAATAATTCGTCAATTTTTTTCATTAAACTTCTGACAAGTGTTCATTTAGTTGACTTTAATTGACATTCTATGTTAAATCTCTCCTTCTCACATTGCTGTCACAATGAGTCATTTTGAAGAAGAGAATTGTTACATAATTAAACTTAATTGAGGAGAGAGGTATTATTTTGAAAGCTCTTCATATAAGTAATTAATGCGATTGGATTCAAATACGATTGCATGTAGCTGTAGAAGGCATGCCATGAATTTTCATTAGTCTGCTTGCTTGCTCCATTTATGTAAATCAATTTTTTTTTATATCCATCGCCAAAGGATGAGGGGTATATTGATTTTGTCAAAAAGTTTGCAACACCCAGAAGGAAACATCAGAGACTTTACAAAGCATATATATTCTTGATCAGCATCAAATTCTAAATCGATTTAAGCATGCCCGTCTGTCCGTCTGTGTTACGTCTATTGTTAATGTTCTCCTGGCCGCAAAATTTATGCTATCGACTTCAAATTTGGCAGAAACAGTGGAAGTTTTTGTACACAGGTTGGTATTGGAAATGGGCCAAATTGGTCGAAGGATACGCCCACACCACCAAGTAAACTGAGAACACCTATGTTTTTAAAAAGGAATCAAAAATTGGTTGTTTGCTCATTATTCGCAAGCTATAGGAAATAAATGTACAAAAATTTGAACGCATATTCTATCGGCGATCCTATAGCATTCGTACAAAAAAATGGAAAAAATTGACCGCGCCTGCCCAATTTTATGGTGTATCCAAGTTTCATTGCTTTTCCAATATCTTTGTAACGCGCAGCAACAAGCTTCAAAACTCCATACAGTGTACAAATTGTTGGCCAGTTTCAAATTGGAAATACATCTAAATATGCCCGCCTCTTCGTCTGTCCATCTGTCTGTTTGCGCAACTGCGTAGTATTTGTGGTAAACATTCTCCCGTCAGTGAAAATGAAGATAACGCTTACAAATTTGCAAAAGAATTTGAAATTGACCTAAACTTTTCAAAGGACACGCCTACAACCAGTCCACATGCCTCTATGAAAAAACTTTTTTCTCACAATAGAATCAATCAACTGCACCCACCGCATATTATAGAGCATAAGAATTTTGTTCTTTTACTTTTATTGTCTCTTTTTGGGGCTAACGGTGATGGGTATAAAAGATTCGGTCTCGATCGAATTTAACTTTCGTACGTGTTTTTTTTTGCTTTTCGGTGAAAATTGGAAAGTCGAACATTTTATCTAATTACGAACCGAATGATCAGCAAATAAACGTATTTCCTTAGAAAGGAGAAAACACTGAATGACATTGATTGTGATGACAAAGCAAACTTTTTGTTCCGATAGCATGCGAATATAGAGTACACTAATCGGAAAAATAAAGAGCAATTCGAACTGCACAAGTTAGGGTTAAGGAATAATTTTTAATATTTTAAATATATTGCTAAGTAAAAGGGCTTTTCATCTTCTTACACTAGATGGGTAAAGGTAGGGTTTTGGATTTTTAATATGCAAAAACGTTGACTTTATTTATTAATTTTAAACATGACACCGTGACATTTAAATACTTTTCATTTTCTCTTTTCGAACAGGACAATTCAACTAACAAATCGTTTCCTTGTAAGTTTTGAAGCCAATCACGGACATCTTATTTTATTCCGATATTATCCTTAATTCTTCAATTTGCTGCCTTACTCAATGTGTGTTTGTATTAACCCTTTCAGATGCTGGATTCAGGATTTCAGGAATTTTTGTTAATCTCTTCGTTAAAAGTCCGCCGGCTAAGATACAGGTGGCTTTCATTTTATGACATCGAAGTGTAAAGCATCGATAATCTTTACTTATTTTTATTAATCAAACAAAATTTTGATGCATTGCGTTTGTGTAGACCTTCCTCATATGACATATGATTTTCGTAACAAATTATTATAAATTATAATTAATTTTTATACCTTATTATTTCAAAAGAAGAAATATAGATATATACATGTGTGTAGCATATAGACCTGGAATATTTCGTGTGGAATCAGCCATGCAAAATTAATAGATAATTCTCTTTATTCGATGCGTGGTTGTGGTGGTGTCGAAAACGTCATAAGATATATTGCGTATATAATAGATAGATGCAGTTTAGCATTAGGAAAAGTAATTTCATAAGTCAATAGAAAAATTTCGCAGTAATTTACTAAAGCATTTGACGAGCTTTAAATTTGGAAATCTTCGAGGGAACAATTGAAACCAAAATGAATTACATCTGCGACATTATCTTCAGATATTTTTTTTCATTTTCATTTATGTGCATGTGTTTGTGTACCGCAGTGCATATGTACCGTGCGATCTCACATCAAGAAATCTTCAACTGAGTCTCTAAGAATGAAAGAGCAAACCACCAAATGGCTGCTTAGGTGACAGTTCTACTTCTGTTATGTGAATAGAGTTATTAAAAAGAGTATGTGTAACGTCTGAAAAATGTAATTGAATGAATGAATTGAAAATTGTTAGATGCTATGCTGCTTATCATTTTGAATAATCATGAGAAAAAACCCGTTTAAAGTTGCAATGTATGGTACATACGTGTCTTTTTATTATAATAAAGATTTGGTTATTTTTCCATTAGTTTGCAATTCTAGCTCCATAAAAGTGCCCTTGCATAGTTAACTACTCTGCCTCATTATTTTCCCTCGAAGACCTTATGCTCGTAAACTTATACATATATATATATATATATATATATATATGTGTATATATATGTTGAATATGTTTTACAATATATTTGACTGAAGGAAATTTTGTGTGCATGTAATGTGAACAATGATGTCACGTAGGAGTAAAAACAATAAAATTTATATTTTAAGAACACTTGTTATAGTGGCTTACGTAATGGCCACAAGGACAGATTTATAAAGTCTATCACTTAGTTACGCACAATCAAGTGACAATAACTACAATGGCACAAAAATAACAACAAACAAACACTTTGGCCAATAATTCCAACAAGAATAATATAATAAGACAATAAATTTTATTCATTCATTATTATCCTCATCATCAACACAGTATTTCTCTTTTCCACTGCGTGCTTTCGTGTGCTGGTGTGTGTGTGTGAGGGTGTATGTGTTTATGTGTATGTAACTACGTTCGGCTATGAAAATTAATGGAAGAATAAAACGAAGAAAGATATAATAAACTCATCGATATGGAATAGAAGAGTATGGTAATGGAACGAGAGAGAGTGAGTGAGAGAGAGAATGTGAAACAAAGAAAGACAGAAAGAAAGAAAGAAAGAGAGAGAGAGAGAGAAAGAGAGAGAAGGTGGTCTGTCAAGATTGCTTTATCGACCAAAGGCAGCAGCAGCAAATGCAACAGCAGAAGTAATAACAACATTTACATTCTAACATAGCCTCAAGTGCAATATTCTTAAGTAAAGCAAATAATCAAATTAATAATGCTCCAATTATTTGTAAATTTTCAACTTTATAACTTGAGATGGGGCAAAGAAGGGCCGCAATTGAATGGACGATAGACATGGACACAGCTACAGTCGTAGCCACAGACATAGATACCACCCGGCAATGCAAGTGGACAAACGTAAACTTGGTGCATTATCTGTGCGAAAAGCGGGTGTGTTTGTTTTGTGTGTGTGTGTGCGTGTGTGTGTGTGTGTGTATATGAGGTGATGGGCTTTCATGTAATTGTTTAACTATTGTTGATGGTTATTAAATGGTGTTGAGGAGCAACCAGCAGCTGTGTACGGTGGCTTATGTTAATAACAATTTCAAATGCTTAAGAAGTTACAATAGAATACTTACAAACAATTGCTCATTAGCACAACTGTTCGCACTGTTCGCAAACGAACAACGGCACAAACATGCAGAGAGGACGGGCAACGTACAATTTCTTTACTTGTTATGCATATTTAAATTTATTTTATGCAGCTATCACGTTAAAAGACTTTTGTTTGAGAGACCATATAATGGCAATGTTTGTTGTATTCTAGGCTTGTGTTTTGTTTCATACTATTATTGCGGCATGCTGTATGCTGCATGCTACGTTTTGTTGCTTTTGTTGCCCTATTATTGCTCAATGAATAACAAAATTTCAATTTTCTTCAACAGGAATTGAACTAATTTTCTTGTGCAAATAATTATTAATAAATTATGCAGAACACATATGTGTATATGTATATATATATATATATATAAAGTGTATTGTTAGTTACTGCGTAGTGCAAAAGAGACGATAAATATTCAACATCATTTTAATTTCGTACTTGGAAAATTTCTCTACAAAAGCAATATAAATTTGTTCCTTGTTCCTTCTGCTTGATTTTCATTTTATTTTACTTGCAAAATGGCGTAAAAACGCCTAGCAACCTTGTGAAAGTTAATTAGCCCCTTACTGTCTATTATGCATTTAAATATAACGTTCTATTAAGAGGATGTAATATTCGCAGTATATCTATCTACCATTTTACATTGCACGTTGTATGCAATGCAAACCATGCACTGACGAACTATGCGTTATGTAGTTTTTTAAATAATTTTAATCTCTCTCTCAAAACTGGCGCTTTTCTTCTACTTTTTTGGAAGAGTAACTTTCTCACATTCTACTTCAGAAGTTGAGTGTTTCAATGAATTGTTACTCAGCAATTAATTATCGCTATGAAAACAACTACTTTTCCATTTTAGCAAGTCTTTTTAAAACGAACCTTTTAAAATTTACTTGTGTTCTTTTCAAGGCATTCTCTAGTGCCTCGCCAAAGGATGTAATGTATATTAGCTTGAGTGAAGCTGTTGATAGACTTAATTGTGAGTTATTGTGCTTAAAATTTCAGGGGTCCAGTTTTCCCTCACACTTATATGAAATGGAGTTCTTTGCAATTGCATCACTTTTAACGAATTTCCCGTGACATCGGGTGGCCATCAAGGTAACCACTTAGGACCCTTTCCATTTGTCATGTGCGATTATGTCAAGGCATATCTTAAAGGACACAGCTTTTCATTGATTGCCGGAAATTGGAAAATCACGATTCGTTCTACGTTTTAATTTGCATGTAGAGGTCGCCATATGTAAAGCTTGGCCAGCACAGGTCTATGTTAAAACCCCGTGTGCTCCCCTTTTTTAGGAGAGATAAACTGTAATGCTTCTAATCGTTCGCTTAGCAACAATATGTCTCTATATGCCTCTATGGTAGATGCGTTGGTGCTTTTTCTTTATAGATTTATGGATCAATTTGGTTCTTCCTTTAGTGTTCATTCTTTAAAACTAAAATCTGGATGTTTAGTACTGCATTTATTTTTTAAAGATAATTTAATTCGGGTTTCATTTTATTGTAAATGAATTTCATGTGTAAAGAAATAGACAAATAAATAAATGAACACAAGTAGGAGGTAAAGTTGATGAAAATCGCTTGTTATGCATACTAATTAATCATCACGACTTATATAAATATTTATATATGTGTATATAAATATATATATGTGTGTACGGGAGTATTTATTTTGAAAATATATACAAATCATAAATAAATAAGAATATCTCCTCGAAGCCATAAATATGCGACTCAATCACTTTGAGTTCATTTCAACTCGCATGGGTGGTCAGCCTAAAAAAAAAAAGGAGAAACTAAAACACATTTTTCCAAGCATATATTATCTTTGATACTCCATAACAGCGATCCATCTCGGTTTTTAGCTGCATATTTATCTAAATAAAGAGAAAAGAAGTCGTTGCGTTTGTTTTTTGTTTTTCGTTTATTAGCAATAATCGAATGTCATGTAGTCTTTACAGAGAACACTAGAGAAGCTCGAAATTCCCAATTGGCCAGTTTATGCTTGGGCTTTTAGTTTATGAACTCATTTTCAACAAGATGTTTATTGTTGTTATTGTTGGGCTACTGTTATTACTTTTAAGATCATGGCTGCTGTTCCTGTTGCGTCTGTTACTGCCAAGTCAAAGCATCAATTTAATAGAGCTTAACGTTGAAGTACATTTATCAAAAATCGTTTATGATATAATATCTAAAGACATACCTCAAATTTATATATATGAGTGTACGTGTGCATGCTCGTTTTGTCTATAAGTGTTTGTGTATCTATCTATTTATATAAACTATCAACGCCTGTGTGTTTGTATATCTGTCAAGTGCTAGATTTGAAATTGACGATCACAAGCGATACTTATTTATCTATACTGTGCGCCCTTGCCGGGCTTCGGTTGTAACATTTGCAAAAACTACAAAATTGACAACAAAAACAACAACAATGTCGTCCGTAAAAGCACAACACAGTCTCCTCTCTCGTCAGCATTCATTGCACTCACCAAATGGACATTCATTGCATGTCACAAATATGCATTGAACTTTAATAAAACTAGCACACATACGCAGACACACACTGAAAGAAAAGTATTTAACTTCAATGATAGATTTGTATTTCTGCATACATTTTTATTTCCATTTCTAGTTTTTCAAAACAATTTTTCTAACAAAATAGTTACAAAATACTTAATAAAACGAGAAATAGCATTTAAACTGTAGATCTTGGTTGATTTTAGAAATTTTTTTTTGAATCGAGGGGATGTTCAATATCCAAATCGATATTGATATGCAGTCTTTCCGACTTTCCGACTGCCCGAATTTTCGAAATATACACTATACGGTATACGAGCAGTTATCTGTTCAAAATCGTTTGCGAACATTTCATTTAGAAGTGAAAGCAAAAACTCTTGTGAATTTCAAATTTTTAATCGAATTCATTTTCGGACAGCAAAAGCAATATTCTGCATTCATAAGTCACTTTACCAGGTCAACTAGATATTTTAAGTTTTGATAATGAAGTGAAAAAATTTCCATCCGAATGACTATGAACCGCTTAGACGATGTCAATATCATTCATTCGCTTTGTGATAAAAAGTAATTCCTTTTGATATTAGAATTTTTTTTTTTTTTTACGTGTAACCCTTTCGGATTTAGTTCTTGCACCAACTAGTTAGCAACACCAGTCGTCAGATGTGAATTGGCAACATTCTTCGGTTCAATTTCCATGGACGCGCGCGCACCATAGTAAACTTTTAACTTTTGCAATGGGAAGGGAAAATGGAAAAAGATATAAAAAGCAAAAACGGCTGCGTTCACAAAACGAGACTACAACACGACGGTTAAACAAAAAAAAAAAAAAAAAAAGGAAAAAAAACGGCCATGCTTGCTAACGACGATCATTGACGACACTTCCAATTATGTTGCTAACAAGGAAACATAAATTTCAACATTGACGACGACGACGACGACGACGACGACGACGATGACGATGACAACAACCACAATAACCGTAACATCAATAGAAACAACAATAACAATAACAACGACAACAAATACAACAATACTAATGGCCATAACGCCAAGCTTGGACAGAACAGAACGAGCGTGTATAGCTATTATTTGAAAGATGAGTTTCTAACACAGTGATCTTGGATAGCGACAGAATGGAACAGTAAAAATAAGAAATAACATTAGCGGTTTGAAGGGTCTAGGGAGGGTGGCAGCTTTTTATATTACACACAACTACACAACTAAAAAATTACGCGGGTATTGATTGTTGGTGGTTAATAAAGCAAATGTAACGTAAGGGAAAAGTGCATTGAAAAAAGAAAATGAAAAGAAAAAGAAAAATAAGTAAAAAGTGTAATACTAAGAGAACGCGAAATGAAAATTTACTATACCATCTCTTGCTAAGCTAAGTACAATTGCCGGATGTATTGTGAAGGATGTTGAATTCTGTCCCAGTAACGATAATAACATACGATAAGATGAGGCACTAAGAATAACGATGATCGTTATGGAAGGTGATAGTGGCAGTGCTGGTTGTGGCCGTGTTAGTGTTTGCAATGGTGGCGCAAGAAAGTGTATGTATGTCCAGTCACATCAACACACATTGCGGTTGGCCAATTTCTTTATTATCGCTCTGTCCACTGTTCGCTTATCTACTGTTTATTGTTTTCTTTCTTTTGCGTTTCTTTGTTTTTGTTCACCTATCGGATCCGTCCCTATATATCATTTGTGAATTAACAATTCTTACAAATTTATTACACTTTTCTATTTCTGCAACTGCTTAAAAGAAAAAGATGAAGAAGAGTCGAAGTCAAAATATCTAAAGCGAATTGAAGGTTATCTAGAAATCTGTATGCTGGAGAGCAATTGGAATTGTAGATGTGTATGTAGATTCGCAAGAGTAACAAATTTCCATAACTAACAATTCTATTAAATCTTTGTTTTTCCTCTGTTTTGATTTTTCTACTTTTTCGCATCGTTTCTTTGGTAACTCTGGGCATAGAATGACAACGACAACGACAACGACGATGGAAATGACGACGACAAAGTTATCTTTTTGGTTAGGGAGTATGCCTTACCAAATGATTTGCAATTTAAAAATTGATTGGTAACAACTACAACAACAACAAAAATGGCGACAGCAATAATAAGGAGAACTCTCTAACTGAGAAATATAGGCCTGTGGTTATTAAGTGGTCGATATGTTGGCTACTACCTTGTTATTCGGGGGCAATCACACACTGACAGTGACAGCTACAAATGTGTGTAGAGCATGTAACAGAAGCTTAGCCAGCAACACGACATAAGCGTGCTGTGGTGAGTGCGTTGATGTTGCCGTTGTTGTTTTCGCTACAAATTTAAATATGATTTAAGCCGTTGCATACACAGACTTGTAACGAGCTTGTCAACATCATCGTTGAACATCAACCATGCAGTTGCCTGTAGAATTTATGCAAGAGCTCCTTGGGTTATTATAATGATCTATGAAGGCTGTCTATATGTGAATATGTATGCACGTACATTTCATATATATACATAAATATATATACTACTATATGTACGTATATAAATATATATATATATATATATATATATATATATGTAGTGCACACTTACATATTTTAGCGAGTGTATCATCTTCCCTGCTGGATAGGAGTGCATTTAAATGCCAGATTGTTTGCATGCCTTCGTCTAAGAAAAACATACCACAACAATCCACTATGATGAGTGTGTGGAGTCTACGAAGCTAAAGTAAAAAAAGCCGAACAGCGTTGATTTAGTCTAGAGAATCTAACGTACGTACACATAAGCGTAAGCAGAATGTTTTTTGTACGCTTAAGATTGCAAATGTTCCGAACGCACTTTTTCCAATGTTTAATGTTTTGTGACTCTCTCCATAAACTCAATGGAATCATTAGCATCATTAGCATTGATGTGTGGCTAAGAATATACAGACAAAAAGAAGACATGCACACACATGACGAGTTGTTTCTGTATCTGTCAATGTTATTCCTAAAGTTTATGTACGCCTAACAGGCTCCATTACACCAGGCCGAGCTTTTGGCATACCTCGCTACGTACCTGGCCATTGACCAACCCTAGCTTTGAACAAGTCTGTCAAAATGCACATAAAATACTCAAAACACTTGAGCCATTGCGCAAAAAACATGTACTACTTGCTAACTTTGAATACTCGTAATATATTTCATGACTACCGCCATATAGTAACTAACAATGCGTACGTGTATTGTATACATATGTATATATGTATATATATATATATATATATATATATATATATGTATATATGTGTATTTATGTATACATACAAGCGAATTAAACAAACAGCATTGTGTCTCCTTTCTACCGTTTTTTTATTAGCAACAATTTTATTTACAGTTTGACTTTAAGTAAATCTTTACTTAAATACTTATCTGCAAAAATGTTAAGCAACGGAAATGAAATTCCTAACTGAAATTTTCTAATGATCTCTTGTAGTTCTTGTTTATGATTCTTCTCCATAGAACTCTTTGGAAAAGCAAAAAAAAAAAAAAAACAAAAAAAAAAAATTAATCATTTGTTTTCTTTTTCAATTTTCTAAGCATTCAGGACCTCCACGTTCATTATTTATAGAAAACGTGTGCAATTTGTTAAACAGATTCTTGATTAGCGATTTCAGCAAGAGGTTGTCGACAATTATCGTGTCGTTAACGCCCCACCAAGCAATTGTGTTAAACTCAAATATTTCATAATCTTAATTTTTAACGAATATCTAATAGAAGACAAATGCAACCGGTTTTCATTTTCTTTAAAAAGTCAACGATTCATCACACTCGGTGATTAGGATCGTAGCAGTATTATAGAGAAAAAAAAAAAAAATTACTCTCCTTGTGAAATAGTGAGATTATTTAGCAGCTGTCAAGCAACCCGTTGATGATTTTTGCTTATCTATAGCGCATGAAACGTGCTTAGTCATCAAAATTGCTCGCACTACAACCTGCTAGCACTTACTTTCATTTTAAAGCAACTCTGAACGAATTATATACGATTTTCATTTTTATATAGCAATACAGAATAGTTAGTTACTGATACTTGAATCAACACGAATTCCAATTAATTGCATATATTATGTATTATGTAAGAGTGCGGATGAACGGAGGCGCTATGCGGATGTAAAATTCAAAGGTAAACGTACAAAGGTAATATAATTTCGCGTACCAATAAAATTTTTCATTTTTAAATTAAAATTGAATTGATTGGGTTTTGATTTTTTCGTTTAAACGATTAAGCATCTTTTCTGCACTTTCGCTTCCTTTGCCTTGACGGTAAAACAAAAAATCCAGATCTTCTCATTGCTAAAATAATTAAGATCAATAAGTATTAAGCAACGCTAATATTTAATTAATCTCTTAACGAATGAAAAACGGAAAAGATCCAGACACTCCTCTTCGTGCACCACACAGAAACAGATTGAAACAGGTAGTATCCGATCGCCAAGCTTTGCCAAGCTTCTTCTACTTCTGCTTTACTGTGTTTCTTCTTCTTTTTGCGCACTACTCTCTCCCTCTTCTTGCTCGATAAATATATGCCTTCATAAACCTATTTCGCCGTCAGCTTTTCCTTGCCCCCATAGATTTGCCTTCTCCCATACCGTGCCCGTTAAAGTTTTTCATTCTATCCGTTTCGATCATCGCATCGTCCTTCTTTTGTAAAAACTAAAATAGATCGATTGCGATAAATCATTCAGAAATTGGTTAAGTTTGCTTTTAAGTGCTGTGCCGATCGTAATTGAAGTAATTCAACTACTCTTACAAATTGAAGTAAACTGTTGCGTTTACTAAAAGTCAATGTATTTTATCTAGACCACCAGGTGAACTCGAAAACAATCCCTCGATTGACTATGTTCTTATTACGGAATATTACGGAATATAAAATATTATTCATCCTAATAAGAAGCTATGATGAAGCTATCAACATATATACAAGTCAGTATTAGTGTTCAAAACATCTTACAAGTCATACGCAAAGTTTTATCGTAGCAAAATTTTAAATCTTATAATAAGAAAATGCTGATTATTAAGAGCAATTTTTTAAGGAATTAACGAGAGAAGCGCTAAGCAAGCCGTGTGGTGTTGATTTTTGATGAATTTGATTTCAATTCAATGCTGGCCCGATGGTAAATTAATATGCGGGTGAGATGGTAATAACATATACTGTCTGGTATTTAATTATTGTAATATAGATAAATGTATATATGTATATCGCCAATAGATTACCTGATAATGTCAAAAATGATATGAAATTTCCGATTGAACGCTGCGTTGGGATTCGACTAAACATCAATAACATTAATTGTTGACTGTTGGACAAAGAGGAAAAGGAGGAAAGAAATAAAAAATCGACAAAAAGAAAACAAAAAAAAAATGAAGTAAACAACTGAAGAACTTATATTTAACTGTTTGATGATTTATGATGTATATGTCAAAATGAAATTTTCACTGAACGTTTAACGCGACTCATTGTGGTTAATTCTTGGCTTGTGTCGGCTTGCGAGGCTTGTGATTTGTTTTAGTTTCTTGCTGTCATCCGACCAAGCAGCCTTACAGGCAATACATGTGCAACTATTTCAGCTGGAGATTCTTGCGAAAATTGCCGTGATTGGCGATCATTAAACATTGTTAAATAGAACCATGTTGAGCTGTCATAAATGCTCACAATTTTAAGTTCCTACTTAAGCTTTTTGTAAGTGTGCGTCTGTCCTTTTTTTGTGTGTCTGAGTGTGTGTTTGTATGTCTACATTTTGTCTATAGCTTAACTTGATATCTGTCAGGCTGTCCATTGCTCGACTTAAGATTATCGTCTGTCCGCATGTCTGTCTGTCCGGTTGCAACTTGGTAAAATGAAATGGAATTATTGCTGTATTTACCGCACACATACGCACAGAAACACACATGCACGATAATGGACAAATGCTATGTTTATACAAATGGAAGGATACTTGGTGAGATAAAAGAACAAAACGAAAGAAACAAGTTGGCCTGAAACTTGTTAAGTATACATGCAAAAAGTATACAAACTTATATACGCATACATATATATATATATCGATATATATCGATTTACAGTAAGTAAATACTCTACACATTTATAATCGCACTAGAAAATATCAGCAACTTAATGGATAGTTAAATGGAAAGATGGCTGGATGGCTGGATAGCTGGATCGCTGGATGAATGGACGGATGGACGGATGAATGGTTGAATGGTTGAATGGTTGTATGGTTGAATTGCTGGGTGTATGCCAATCGCGCATATGAATCGATCCATCCCCACCATTATCTATCTTTGTTTTATATGGACGGCCGCATGATGGATTGTTGACGTTACAGTTGAATTGCTGTTAGTTGGACAAGATTTGAAGTATTTGATAAATAGTTAGATAAAAATGTGAGTGAAGAGCAAGATGGAGGATGGACAGATAAAAGCTCAAAAATCTCTACGAATATGTCTTTAAACGGTCAAATGACAAATGCATACATATGTACCTACTAATATATAATTGATTGCTAGTGTGTGTTGCGTTAATGTGTAAAATTGGCAAATGACTTTAAATAGTTGTCAGTTATGTGCGCGATGCGAAATGATGGAAAAATATACAGATACACTTTCAAGCATGTATATGAATATATACATTTAGGTAAAAATGTCTTGTCGTATAGTTGCCGATGTTGTTGATATTGTCCTCTGTTTTTTTTTTTTTTTTATTATTTTTATTTTTTTTTACTTAAGTTGATGTTGTAAATTTCTAGCCGAAAAGCTAATCATTGCGTTTTTAATTACTTACTCCCCCCTGAGTACACCCATTTCTAACCCCGAACGTGAGGGTTTGATGGCAAAGTCGATATTTGCTGTTACTACATTTACCCAATTAAGCAACTATGACAAGGGGGCGTAACAATTGTTAAATGAATTCTTGTACACCTACATATCCATACACATAAGAATACACATTTACGTGCCTATAATATACGCATATATGCATTTGTAAACACGGAAAACATCAAGAGTCAACATAAAGACAACAAACTGTTATCAGCACTTGTGTTAAAGATCATGCAGACTGGTATACTGCTGGTCTTGCAATTGTAATGTAGGTATATATGTATGTACGCATGTATCCATATATAAATTTATCTATGCTTGTATTTATGCGACTGATCAGAGTTTTGTGCGTTTATAGTTGCCTGTCTCTGACCGAACGGATATGTATGTATGTGCGACACATGCGAAACGCATCAAATAACTGAATTGCTGAGCTTTATCAATGCTGTTCCTCTTGCTAATACTGTTTCTCTTGTTGTTGTCGGCATTTTCCCTGTATATGTGCACGTTTGCCTTTGTGTATCGAACTCGTGTTGATTTATTGCTGCCGATAAGGCTCTTGCAACATCATCATCAGCAACATCATCATCAAAGATCTTCATATATCTGAGTGGATGTCATGGATAGTTACACATATTTACACATTCATATACGTACACACAAGTACACACACAGTTGCATGTAAAAATAAATTCCTATTAAAAATTAAGCAGAAAATCTACTTTTTATAATTTTCTTGGTACACGCACACACACGCGCGCACATCAAACACAGAAAGCTGTTTATTGCATATAACGAAATGTTTGCTTGCATCTTTGTATGATGGCGATGGTGGTGTGGGTTGTGTCCCTTAACGGTATAATATATTGTCTCACAAATAAACCGCAATTGTTTCCAGTTCTTATGTACCTGTAAGCATGGCCTGCTTGAATGACCTGCCTTGGCTACCGCCTTCCACCGTTTCACGATGATAACGTTAAGATTGACTTATTTTTCTTTTTATTTTCAATTTTTTTTTTTTTTATATTGATGGCGATTTCATCGCATTTTTTGGCAACACCAAACAAATGTGCAAATGTATGCGATTTCTCCTATGAGATAAAGATCACTTATGAGCATTTATACGATAAATGAGCTTAAGCTCTTTGGTTACTAAAAAAGCGCTTCTTGGTCTCTTGAATTTTAGGTAATTTTATTGGTTCCCCTTTGTTGTGGTTGTTGTTATAGTTATCATTAGTGTTGACCGTGTTACAGTTGCTTAGTTCCTTGCGAAAGAATTTAAATCAGTTTTTCACCATAGTGGCTAAAAAACGAAGGATAAGAAAGAATATCTTTAAAGTGCTCTTTCAAATGATTATTTAAAACAGAGCATGGGAAAGGAAACAAAAGCTATTTTACGAGAATAATTAAAAAATTTGAAACAAATATTGTTTTTAATATTCGTCAAAATTGTTCATCAATATTGAGAAGAGAGATTATTAAATTCGTTCCTTACAATATTTGGCTCACTTATAATGATAACAGACTATCTCAGTACAGGAGAGAAGAAAATCGAAATTTAAAATGTTTGTCTACTGTGCGATGTTTGTTAACGTTACGCGACAAATATTTTAGATCTAAGCAGGGCGCTAAGTCAAATTGAGCTCAAACTTTTGTGCAGATATCGTTGTAACTTTCTCACTTAATTTATTTATTTATTTTTTTCTTATTATTGTTATTATTCTTGTTAATTCTCTTTAATTTAATTATAAATAAGATAAACGATCCATGCAGATAAATAACAGGTTTTTATAAAATGACTACCATCTCTAATGATAAATACAACTAAATAAACAAACAACTGGCAGTAACGCCCACTTAAGATATGTGGATGAGCGTGAGTACATTTGTGTATATGTGTGAACGATCTACGATAAAACTATTTACTGTAAATGTCTATGCGGACTATTATGGCAGGCATAAATTAAAGAATAATTTTTTACCTCTTACACAAACAGCACACATGTACATAAATTAATGTAAATGAGCAGCAAGCATCGTTGGACAGACGACAGCCTTTTTATTTCAGCAAAAAATTATTTTAAAAATTATAAAAATTTTGTTAAAACTTTAGATAAAATACTTTGTAGCAGTTCCTTATAATTGTTGGTTGACGGCGGTGCGGCGATGATGGTGATGATGATGATGATGATGATGATGATGATGATGATGATAATGGTAATATATATGTATGTGTATATGCATCATACGTGCATGTCTGCTGCGTGTTTGAATTCTTTTGTTTTGTGTTGTTCGGTAAAAAGGAACCTCGTTATGATTAAAATTGATGTTATGGCGGTAATAACTACATTTTCTTATTGTTGTTGGTATTGTTACTGTTGTCGTAGCGCTGTTGCAAATAGTAAAAACGTATATAATTTGTGAGTTTGGCAGCCAACGCCGGTGTAGTCGGCAGCAGCAACGACAGAAACAGCAGTTATGGTGGTTCCGCACATTGCACATTAAACGAGAGTCACGCCCACTTAATGGTGTGCTGATACCAGTTCGCATGTATTTAGGAAAATTGCCAAGCCATTCAAAGCAATTGCTTCAAAAAATAGTATTATCCTCCCAACACAGAAACAATCATATATCCACACTAACATGCGGTTAAGTAGGTACGTGCATGTATTTAACAAAAAAGAAAAAAACCAGAGCCAAAGCAACAGTATAACAAAAAAAAAGAAAAAAAATAAAAAGATAAAAAATAAATAAAAAAAATAACTCGAAGAAAACTTTAGTAATAGAGAATGTAACGTACTACAAACACACGCACACACAAATTACACATATGTACCAACAAAATTGTTAAGCGAATGCTAACACTGCATATTGTACGTATATGCATTTCTCTCTCTCTCCGTGTGTGTGTGTGTGTGTGTGTGTGTGTATGTATCTTTATGCATATATACCTCTCGCCATTTGAGGTGGAAAGAGTGTACGCCAGAATACAATATAAGAATGTAATCAGTGCTGTCAGGACATAGAAATCTAAAAGGGATTAACTATTAACTTGTCGTTTAAAGTTTAAAGGTTTAATCCTAGTTTTAATCTAAATTTTTGGAGAAAGGCTTAAGTAAGCAAGAAAATATTGATGTTTTTGAATGGCCTATTGAACTATTGTATTATTCTCTTACCAAACAGACGCCGCTTCATTTTGCATCAAGCAGCTCAGTTTAAACGCTTAGCAGATACCTTTCGCCTAAGAGGAAGCTCCCCTTCATTTTTTCGTATAGCGGCGAATGACGTCTCTGACTTGTGCGAATGTTAAACACGTAAAACTCTTGCAATATACAGCGATATGATTGCAGTATATGTTCGTTGCATTTGTTAAGTATTCTGTAAAATGCAATGCATGTTTGGCTTTTACGTGGCCTACCCTTCCTTTTCGATTTTTCATTTTCTTACTTTTTCAACAAATTCTTTCCCAGAGGGCGTACGTTTCTATTCTTTTTGTTTAGTTTTTAATTTTTTTTTTTTTTATTTTCATTTCAATGTTAGCTGTGGCTGCATTTTATGACCATCATTGCGTTATCATCATCATATACATAATGTTATTTTACTTACACTTGAAAAAAAAAAAAAATAAAAAAAAAATTGTATTTAAGAGAGGGTGGAGAAGGCGGACTAAATGGGCTGATTATTCATTGTCATTTATTTCGATGCTTCACGGAGCTGCACAGCACGCCAGTTAGTTAACCGGTCAAATCGAGAATCTTAACTATGCAGGATAGAGAATGTAAGGGTGTTTGCTCATTAAAAACTATTAGCAATTTTATATTTGCATCTGCATCGGCATTCGCACTTATATTTGCATTTATTTTCCCCGTTCTGCAAATGCTTGCATGCATTCCTTTGCCATATTATTGCTTATATAATTTTGAATATATTTTTACTTTATTTTATTTGAATTTAATCAACTACAACGTGGCGTTAATAGTAGATCAGTTGATACGGGTACGCATAACTATACGAAAACTTTGATATTCCTATTTGTTACTAGGAAAATACAATTTAAAAAAAATTAATTTTCCTG
The DNA here is from genome assembly GCA_001077435.1 of Glossina morsitans morsitans. Lineage (NCBI taxonomy): Eukaryota > Metazoa > Arthropoda > Insecta > Diptera > Glossinidae > Glossina > Glossina morsitans. The sequence goes on along the minus strand of CCAG010000247.1, from coordinate 221,406 downwards.
CACTTGTTTAGCAGAACACATTGAAGAGCTGAAGAGAACACGTGTTTTCAAAGAGTACCTCCGATATTGATTCAAAACTGGCAGAGTATGCACAGAAATTCTAATTTTTCAATACCAAACGAAATCGTGAAATGAAACTAAGACAAGAAATTCCATTTAGTTTTGATGCAATACCTCAAGACTTATCCTTCGTAACATTTAGCAATGTGCGAATAGTCTTTAATAAGCCATATGGGCTTTATATGGTGTATTTCGTTATGAGGAGAAGCTGTGACATTTAATTCCGAGACAGGCCGAGGATTATTATTAATCTATTAACACACACACACACATATATATATATATACGACATTTGAAATTATATTTGCAACAAACTTGGCAGCACATACTTAATGGAGAATATTATCCATAATTGTCCGCTCATATTATGGGTAACGGTGGACGGTGGTGGTTGCGACTCGTTGTTATGAAATGGAACGCATTCACTGCTTAACTTTTGGTTTGAAATAAACTTTGCAGAGTTTTTAGTTTTATTTCATTGTTGTTATTGTTATTATAATTTTTTTCTACTAATGAAATAAACTCAACTTAGCCCAAAAATAAAAGAATTGAGCATTAGTAACATAGGTTATCGGCTCTGCTTTAGAAAAGCAAGTTAGATATTAAGTTTATTAGTTTTAATTAAGTAATATATTAAATTTATATTGCGTCCTGATTTCTGAAGGATCCACTGCTGTTTTGCGATTGTATTTTCAAGGTGATTTCTCGCAAATGTTTATTATGTATGTTAATTTTCCTTCCAATGCCTCTATCATTTCCTTCATATCATCTATGATCAGAGGTGCAGAAGTAGCAGACTTCGCCGCTTCATCAGGTTGCTCATCTCCAAGCAAAATGTGATAATCAGGCACTTGAAGGGGTTAAGTCTTATTACGGCATGTTGCGATGGTATTCCTTATTTTTTTTTACTTGTTTTGCTTTATTTTTGAAATTAACTTGAAAAAATGTTGAGGCCAGAGATAAACAAATTATGTGATGGAAGCGCAGACGTGTGGACATGCAGATCGATGCTAATTTCGCTTCTCACGAGAGATCGCAAAATACGTATATGCGCGTATATTAAAGATATTCAAATATATGTCTAGCTTTTCGGGACTTTCAACCGAAAGTAACTCAACCCAAAAACAAGTTTAAACATTGTAGTCAGGCTAAGTTGACTATTGACTACTCTACACCACATTCTAATTTTTCCCATAGAATACAAAAATTATTAACGATTTTTAAAGGAACTTATTATTATGAGGCTGAATATTAATAATTAGACCACTTTGACTTTGCCGCCCTAAAAAAAAATGTTGTGTAAATCCTTAAATAGGGTACGATCTAAAAATAGGCGTTTGTCGTCCAAATTTTGTAAAGTTAATTTTTATATCAGATTACTATCGTGGATCAACTTTCATCATAACATATTAAAACTTAAATCTTTCTGTCATAAAAAAAGAAAGCAATCGTCAAAATCTTTATATAGAGTAGATTCCAACGATAGGCGTGGATGGTCCAAATTTGGTACAGTGATTTTGTTTATGTTAAATTACTATTATGAGTCAAATTTCATGATAACATATTAAAATTTAGACTTTTTTACTTATAAAGCATCTGTTTTCTGATCTGAAAACCTATATCTAATCTACATATAGGTTAGGATTCATAAAATAGGTCAAATTTTGTACAGTTGATTTTTTTGTCTTGAATTACTATTATGATCTGATTTTCACCCTGAATCATTGAAAGTTAGACCATTTTGTCATACGAACATGAGTTTCCGTTTTATGAGAGGAGGTTCAAAATTGCCGCAGCCGATCCAAATTTTTCATATCAATCTAGAATGCCGATATATTATCACTTAGACACTCTTGTCGAGAAATTTTGAAAATTACAATTTTTTTCATATCACGACTTTTCAAAATAAAGCGTTATATGGGGACTGGTTGGAAAAGTGGACCAACCCAAACCATTTCCAATGTTAGTTTACCAAATTTCATCAAAATATGCGACCTGTAACTTCAACACAAATTTACATGGACAGACGGACAGACAGGCTTAGATAAAATAAAAGATGGGTCTATCTTAACCGCTTCTGCGTGTTACATATGTCCGCACAAACTTAATATACCCTGTGCCGTAAGTGGTGTAGGGTATAAAAAAGTTATTAATCAAATATCTTATAGTCTTATATAGTTATTGCTTTCATTAATAACTATGTGAAGGTCAATTAATTTGCTTGCAAGTCATTTGACAAAAACTCACATCCGCATAAAGAAAATCAAGACGTGGAAAATACTAACCGTTTCAATTGGCAGAACGGATAGTGGTTGCTATTTACTAACCGACACCTATGAAACGATTCAAAAACAGAAAAAGAAGATAAAGAAATATACTATAGTATGTTTTTTTCCTGTTAGGCCAAACTTAATATTTTCGTAAAAAGAAGAGGTGACAAAATTAAAAATTTTACGAAATATTGACGCCGTAAAGCATTTTAGCAAATATGCCGGCCAAAAAAGTAGTTTCAGTAAATTCACCTCAAAAAAATCGAATACATAAGTTGTGGGATGTACTATCCATATTTCAGTCGATGAGTGAGTAAAATAGCAAAGACCGTAAATGTATATAAAATATATACAAACAGTTCTGCATGGACTAGTGACCGGAATTAGCAAAACTTTCAAATCGTTAACCAATTAACGGCTGGCATCAATGTCAAGTTAACACAGAAGATTTCACATAACTTAGAAATGTTATTTTGCTTGCTTTCTATTAAAAAGTGCGCGTGCTTGCGTATGTGTATATGTGTGGGTGCGCGTTAATTGTAAGGTAAAAAAAGAAAACTTGAGAAACTAATTAAATGAAAAGTTTGCGTTCCGCCCGCAAAATGTTAATAATTAATTTTACGGCTTGTATGCACACTACTTATAATGTCGTTCGTTGATTAGATAGGAAGTGAAAGCAATAATCAATATTTAAAATTAATTATTTCCTTGAACAGAGAACAAGCAGATATATACAATGTATATATATATATATATATCTATGTATAATAGATAATAGCATTCATAACAATTACAGGTGTAAATTGTGTTATATGTCGCAGCACCTGCATACGATAGATAGATAGATAGATAAAGAAGTAACATGTAGCACTATTCGATGCCATCCAAAATGCTATGATAAAAATAATGTGAACATTAAATTCTCTGTTCTCTTTTCGTTGTTTGCAATATTTCGTAATAAACACTAAAATCGAAGGCTGTCTAAATATTGCTTATTATGATTGTTGTTCGTGTACATGCAATAATAATGCATATATATATATATATATATATATAAGACACATATTCACGCTTGTACATATGTAACCTTTGGGCTTCGCAAAGGTCACTGTGTCATCATAGTTTGAAGAGCTTTTATGAATTACTTTTGTTATATCCGCAATATTTATGTGTATTTTATACAAATTATGTCGATACCATTTCAAGTCGTATCACGTAGCAAAAAACGAGGAAAAAAAAACGGAAAGAAACACGCATATCGGTGACCGATTTTTGACTATTAATCATTTCTCTCTCTTATATCTCTTTGACGTCAAGTAACAAAGGATGAGCCAATGTCATGGTTGGTGCTAGTGGTTGCCCTTACTGCAGTTTGTATTTTAAAATACATATTATTTGGTTTATGTTTCATTCCATTATTTGTTTTTGACCTTTTTTTTTTTTTCTTTTGGTTAACATTATTTTTGAAGGCTTTTGCTTGACAGATTCATTTTAAATGCGATTTTTGCGAAAGTGCAACACTAAAATTGAATCGAGGCGAATTCAAAACACATGCTATATTAGGTAAATGCGTTCAATGCATTATGTAGAGCGAATACCTCCGTTTCCAAGACCAAAGAACGTTAGTTGTTTTTCTCGTTATTTACAAAGAAGAGCAAGCATAATGATAAACATTAGCGCATATATAAATTGTACATGCATACGGGTGATTCTGCAATACCTGTACAGCAGTTGAAAGAATCGCCCGCGTCCACCCGATATTATAGGATATCGCAATTCTATTCCTTTGCCAAATGGGTTTAATTTTGTAATTAAACATTTCCTTATTGATTTATTTACTAATTGTCTATATATTTTGCACATAAACTTACAAAGTGTGGATTTAAAGTCTGCTGGATAACTTAGGTCACATGCTTGTCTGTATTGAAAACTCTATCGCACTTGGCTTTTGAACCCGCGACCATTGAGTTGTTAATCCTTTGTCCTAGTCGGCTACTCATGCTCATGAATCCTTATATATTACACTTTCATTACTGATGTAAATTTTGTTTGTTAATAAAAACTTTACATATTCTAATAACACAACAGGAAACACTTGATTGTTGGTCATTATCATCATTATGTTTGTCGTGTCTGAGTCGAATGTGTTTGTCTTCGCTAAAAAATGATTTAATGAATAAAAGAAATAAGAGGCATTGGATATATGCAGAGAGGGCTAAATCAACTGTCCGTTCAGTACTTATCCCTTGGTATCGCAGATTAGGCTAAACGTTTAAGCTACGTCTCGCCTATAAGAGGTGGTTACACTACTGTAAGTTTTTCGGAAGTTTGGTTTTTTATTGGGTTAATAGACAGTTTGAACCAACTAAAATATGGGCAAAAGAAGTCCTTCATCTGAAGCAATTTTGGTTTTGTTGCTGCAATTTCGAATACCTTCTCAAAGGTTACGTAAACACTATGTTTGTCAAATGACTATCTGCTGCGAACTTATAGTCTAGGTCTTAATCTAGACCTAGTTAAAAGCATACCAACTACCCATTTACATTAAGGTTGCTTTAACAAGGCGACTGTTAAATGGATGGAAAAAGGGAGCAGTTCTAAAGGTCTCAGCTCCTCCGGAAACAAATTGAAATTTCAGGATGAAATCGTTTGTTGTCAACTATGTACTCGCCTCTAGAACTATGCAGCTTTTTCATCGTTTCTTTGCGATTTCGTAAAACTTAAAGTGCAAAACGGGAGATTTCGCCTTTGAGAGGTACAGGAACATTCACAGTCTCCAGTACAAAATCTTCGAGGAAAGTTTATGAGAAAGAATATTTGACAAAATTTAATTTGTGCAAATATCAATTATTGACAAATGATAGCTAATTAGGTCGTAAATTGACTAAAAATTGCCGGCTGCATGTCTCTATGTGGAATAGAAACTCCTTCATATTGATAGCATAGTTTTTCTAACACATCAACCGAACGGTCTTTTACTGTTTGTATTGCTAGATATTAGAATGCGTTACGATTGAGTCTGAAATCCTTCGATGATTCAAGGAATACGTTTAGAGGAAAATGGATCGCACTGCTAAACTCAAAATTTATATTTCGTTGCTTGTAGGAATTGATGATTATGGAGTTTATGGAGCAAGGTGATTACATTTGTAGCCATCAGGCTGACTTTTATATTCACTTAAGTTGCAATTTCCTTTCGCACATGAAATATATGTATGTAACTAGATAATAGAAAATCGAACTTTTACTAGTTCCAGCGGCATGGAATCAAAATGATTCAGTGGCTTTAATTATGTGGAATAAGATATTTTTTTTCTTCTTTTTCTTTGTTTAGACTTGCATTACTTATATTGTGAGCCGTAGAGCACCTCATATCAAATATGTCACCCAAATGTGTTGAAAATTTTGTAATATTTTGAAAAAATAATGGAATTTTCTTAATGCTCCGATATGTGCTTTATAACTGTCTCGAGCAAAAGAAAAAATATGTTTTTTATACGACTCACCGAAGAAAGAGAAGTATATTCATTTTATCAAAACGTTTGCAACACCCAAAAGGAAGCTTCAGAGTTCAGACACAATGTATATATTCCTGTATATATTCCATCAATTCTGAAATGATTTAAGCATGTCCGTCCGTCCGTCTGTTTTAAGCATTCTCCTGCCCGCAAAAATGGAGCTGTCAACTAAAAATTTCGCAAAAATATAGAAAGTTTGTGTACATCAGTTGGTATTGAAAATGCCAATACGCCCGCAATATTACGTAAACTGACAACATCTCGGTGGTTCAAAAGGAATAAAAAATTAATTTTTTTGCCCATTACTTGTAAACTATAGGAGATAAATTTACAAAAATTTAAACGCATATTCAATGGGAAAGCTGTAGTATCTATACAAAAATTGACCACGCCTACTCAATATAATCGTGTACCAAAATCGAATTTTTTTCAATATCTTTGCAATGCGCAGAGGAAATCTTTAAATGCTGAACAATGTGTATAAATTCTTGGCCAGTTTCGAATCTGGAATGCACCTAAGCATGCGCATTCTCTCGTTTGCAGAAATGAAGATATCGCCCGAAAACTTGCAAAAGTGCCCAAACACCCACAAAAACTGTGAACACCTCTGCTTTCCGTATTTTTTGCTTGTTACCTATAAAGTACAATACCATATAAATTTCCGAAAATAGAAAAAATCAGCCGCGCCCAACTAATAAGATAGAGCATAAAAATGTAGTTCGTTTCCTTTTTTTAAATATACGGTGATTCGGTCATACCCGAATATAACGTTCGTACTTGCTTCTTTTTTTTTTTTACACTTTTCAATAAGCAATTGTGTGAAGAAGACGTTGTTGATTTTCAACGATTCTATTGTTCGTGTTTTTCTTCTAAATTAAAATAATTTGAAAGAAAAAAACAAAACTTAATTTTACTAAATCTCACAACTTACTTGTCATTCTCTTTGATAAAACCACATGCCAGTTCTTTTATAAATGCAATATTTGAAGAACTTTTTTGTAAAATAATCTTTTCCTTTTTTTTTTTTTAACAGTAAATTCCTTTGTTCTCTAGTTTCACTTCCAAGGAAGTACTCTAAAGATGGTTAGAGTTAGGGCTTGAGCATAATATTCTGGAGTGAGGTACTACTGTGATCAAAAACTAAAACCAATTTTATTGTAACTTTTTTATATTGGTCGTCTTCAAAGTAATACCCTACAGATACTACACACTTAGGCCAACGTGTTTTCCAATCCCTCAATGCTTAAGGCGATTTAATTTGTATCTCTTTAATGGAGTCCCAATTTGTCCCCGGAGTGGTCTTTTGGGTTTAGAAAATAGCCAGAACCCACATAGGGCCAAATTAGGTGAGTACGATGGTTGTGGAATGATATGAGTTGAATTTTTAACAAAAGTATCCAGAAGAATCAATAAAGAATTTGAGTTTTTTTGGTATCAATCGACAATTGACGCATTTCAGCCAGAAAATTTGTTTTCAAAATTTTGCTGACTGATTTATGTGAAATGCCAACGACGTCAGCAAGGTCGCGAATCGCGAATGTTAATCGACGGTTTCTGAGTACCGAATCTTTGAATTGTTTGACGTGACTTTCTTTCGATAGAGTTTGATGGTCGTCCGGGACATTTTCATTTTCAACTCATTCTCAGCTTTCTTTACACCACTCGGAAGCATTTCTTTTCGACAAAGACAAAGATTTCTGCAAAATACTAAACAGCAAAACAAACTTAAAGCAATTTCGTTATTCACACGTTGATCACACTTTGTACAAAATGGGAAAGAATAATTTTCGCATCATAAAAAATCAAGCGCATCTGAAACACTAATAACGATTATGATGTGAAATTTGGTACAGATGTCTATCGCATTCCGACAAATTTCAAAAAAAAAAAATACTGATATTCGATATGTCCCCGCGCAATTTGACTTGAATATTAGTCATAGTTTTCGATCATAGGGTTATATAAAAAAATACTTCTAGTAGAACGTAATAATTTGTAGAACTTCCTGGCCGACTAACTCAGGCTAGTGTAAACGCCGATATAGTGATGAGTAAAATTGTGACTTTAATATTTAAAACTAGATTTACGGCAAGCATCAATTTGACGAGTCTGTGATGTCTATTCCTTTTTTTTCTGGGACACGGCCGCTTGCTGTTTCTAGATGTGGTATTCCCGTTTTCATTGAAACCCGGCAAATTGATGGGTAACTTATACGAATCGTTTCAGTCGCAAAAATAATGATAGGAAACTTAAATTTGGCGCAAACATTCTCTGATCAATTGAGAATATGTGGGTGAAAAGCGGGCACGATTTCTTCATATACACGCCTACAGTATAGAAAAATAAATAGATCTTGGAAAACCACAGCAATTTTTTTCAAATTATCGTCTATTAATTTCGATCAAAGGATTTGGTAGTACCACCTCCATGTTCTGTGCAGAAAGAATCCTGATCGCTTTAGTAATGCGTCCACAATTAACGATTGAACAGATCGATTCGAATTTATATACCATTTTGGGCTCGATAAGTTCTTTTTAATACTATCACTCTTTGCACTTTTTTTACTTTACCCACAATGATGAGAAAAAAACGTATACACATTAATAAGACTCAGCATTGGTTTATTTATGTAGATTAAAATTTGTATGTAATTACCCATGAGCTATTCTTATCGATGAGTACCGGAATGGTATTTGAAGCGTTATTTAATAATGCCATTTATTAGCAATCCATAATTAACGTCTTGTGCTTAGTGCGTGAATAAAACACCTGGGAAAACTTAAGAAGGACGAACTTTTTATTGTATACTCCACTTGCCCGCGTCCTCGTCTAATGTCAGTCCATGTAAATTTGTGTTCAACATATTTTGATGAAAGATGGTTCCCTCACGTGTTTTGGCTCAAGGATGATTGCTATTGAAAATAGATTGGATCGGAATTATGTTTCCCACCATCGCCCCCTTATATCACCTTATTTCAAAAAGTCGTTCTATGAAAGCAGTTGAAATGTTAATAATTCCTTGACGAAAATCGCTGAACGATACTATTTTGGCATTTTAAATTTGATGTGCCAAACTTAGATCGGACGACGCAATTTTTTGAATCACCTCCTACTTGACCATACCTAAGTATACTTGATCATCATATGACAAAAAGGTCTAATTTTCAAAGTTTTGCAATGAAAACTATTCCGTAATACTCACCTCGTACAAAACTTCAACTTATCAAATATGGACCATGTAGATCTGTTTTCTTGATCAAACGCCATATAAGGGTTCTCATTAAAAATGAGCCTTGTGTCTAGCAAAAGTGTCTAATTTTTGATATATTATGATGGGGATCGGTCCGAAAGAGTAATTCGATTTAAAACTTAGCTTTATCAAATTTGGATCACGTGGATATATTTTTTGGACGCCAACGCACATATAAGGGTCGCATGAGAAGTAAATCTCCAGGTGTCAAAATAGCCTATTTTTTAATATGAAAAGAATGAACACTTTTCCACATTCATTTTAAATAAAAATTGGCTGAATCAAATTTTCAACAACGTCGGTCTATTTTTTTGCACCCCTCCCGATATAAGGGTTCTCAAGAATAGTAGGGCCTTGGGTAAACAGTCTGATTTTGACATAAAAATTGAAATAATCATAGCAACTCTACCGCAATAATAAATAAATAAATAAATAAATTGATGATAAAATTTATGTAAAATAAAAGTATTTTTTAAAAACATATTAACAAAATTTAACGCAATAAGGAAATTTTCCAAAATTGAAGTGTTTTTGTGGAAAACGTATAAGTCAGTGAGATGCAAATAAACTAAAATGATCCGTTCACAGAGAAAGGAAGAAAGAAAGGGAAAAAAAGAAAAAAAGAACAAAACAACACTCAACACTGATAGTGATTATAGTAAAAAGTGCAGACAATGGAAGGCTAGGGCTCCGCACGATGATTAGCAATAATTACTTGATTTAATTTAAAATAGAAAAAGTGCACCTTAATACCTAACAAATCGTGCTCTAAATACTAATCAAAATGCCGCCAAAAACAGCTGCAGTGATTTTGCTGCCTCACTGCAAGTTGCAATTCATGAAATCGACAAGAGTATGAATGCCAAATTTGAAAGAAGTAGAAAAAAAACGGAGGATTACATAACCAAAATCATTGCGGCAAAGTTCAGCGAACATGTTCCTTAAATTCGTGAGGACTTTACTGGTAAAATTAAAAACATAAAATCAGAGGTGAAGCAATGCCGGGAAATCGTGGAATAAAAGGAACAAAAAAGCAACGATAAAATTAATGATCCGGAAAACTCGCCAAGTGCTCAAATAAACCGTCTACATGAACTAGGGTTTGTTATGAGTGGGCTGCCGCAGGTTGTTCCAAACATCGTATCCAAGATTATGAAAATTGCAAAAATATATGAAGTCCCCTTGAATGAAAATGCACACACATACAAAAAAGGAAGTGGTGATAAGATTTACTTCGTTTGCCAGAAGAAACTCATTAAAGGAAAAATATTACGCAGTTCGCTCCTTAAAATTAAAAGACGTGATAGACGACCACGAACGGGCTGATATTGACAGAAGAATTTTTTTTAAGTGATTGCCTTACACTCATGGCCAGTAAACTTTCTTATCTCTGTCGCAAATTAAAAAGGGAAGAACGAATTATTGGCGACAAATTTCGCAATGGAGATTCGCTTCATGCTATGGTGAAAAAAAAGAAAAATTATGGACTCGGAACTATATTAGATATAAGTGATATGAGGGAGAGATACCAAGAATTCTCGTAACTCCTCAACTTAAACCCTCTCACGATAATGGTGCTGTCATCAAGATACCACTCTTTAACTTGTTGGGTTAATCTGCAGAAATGTGTTGAATGTTGACCCAAAAATGCCGTTGATTTCTGGATTCTCTGTTATGTATATGTGACACTTTTCTTCTTTATATAGAATCAGTGGTCTCTTTGGTGAAATGTTACTATAAGGAATAATTTTTGAGATTTGTATTCTTCTCTTTTTCTTTTCTTCTTTATTGCAAGGAATATAATTAGCATCGAAAAATAATGTTACTTCGATTAGTTATCAACTTTGTTTTGCTGATGCGGTTTCAATCTGGAACACAGAAATAAGTTATCCGTTAATTTCAACCTTCGCGGCCGGTTGTCGACAATGGAAGACAGGATAATATGCATCTAAGTCATGCCAATCTGCATTTGACGTCAAACTCGAAAATTGGTCATTGTAATGTTCAAAGCATACTCAGTGAAGTTCAATGAGTTTGAAAATTTGATAAAAGATTACTCCTTTGAGATTTGGCTAAAACCCGAGGTACCGGTGGGACAATTGACATCCCTGGATATGTCTTCTGTTGAAATGATCACCCGTGGCACGTGGTGGGGGAGTTGGAATCAACGTACAGAACATTCAACATAGAAGAAGTACTTCGATAGACTCACATTATAAAGAATGCGAAATAGTTATTGTGGAGGGGCATGTCAGTCAACTTATTAAAATGTTCTTTCGACAATTTCCCGACTACAAGATATCTTATATGTTTTTATGAGATAATTAAGAGTGATATACCGTTGTTTTTGTTTAAAAAATTTAACTTTTTACGTCTTTCAAGATGTGCACAAATATTTATGCCCTTAATAAGTAGTTGGGTGTTTAGAAAATCACGTTTCGCGAAACCATCCCATACCCAATGAGCCACGATCATTCTCCTGTTCTATATTCGTGTACAAAAAGAACACACTGAACATTAAAACAGAACTTTTTTGTATCCACTGTTGACTTTGGTCTCTGGTTGTTAAAATTTCCAGGTACTAAATGCTATAGATTGGAGCTGCTAACAAAACAATAGTGTTATAAGTGCTATTACATGGATTCAGAGTATACATGAAACAAAATATGAATATGCTTAATTGTAATATGTATTTTGGCCATAAAGATCTTTTTATATCACCCAATGATAACATATATAGAAAGAATAAATAAATTAACCATAGGATATTTGGAGCACATTGGTCTATTTTTTAGACCCCATGATATAGAGAGGAGAGCAAGCTGGCGAAGTCTAATATATGGTTTTTATGACTAATGAAATAATGAAATCTTTATTAATAAACTAACTTTGCTAAATATATTATGTCAGTTGACATTTTGAGCACCTTCCAATTTGAGAACTTTTATGAAATTTATACCTTTACATTAAAAGAATATATCATTTTTCGCGTATTATGGCGAAGGAGAATTGTAATTGTATTTAACAAAGGGGTTTAGGGTGTTTAATGGTCGACCTTGCCCGATTCTAATATTTTTACTTGTCATATAATGACATGACTAAAAGAGAGAGAGAGAGAGAGAGAGAAGGAGATGGTGATATAAAGCTTGTTGCTGTAACTTATGTAAAGGTGCTGCAATCTAATTTTGGCGCGGTATCTTTCAAATATCGCATATTAGCAGTGTGGTAATAACGCTTCTTTAAGTACATAGCTCACTTAACTATTAATTAATTTTATATTTTTGTCTAACGACATATAATCTATTGAAAAATGTATAAGGAGAATATGCTTCTTACTCAAGTCAGGTAAAACCATTCGGTCTATGCTAGATTTCTCAAATTTTTCAAATCCTTGTTTCTCTGGCACTATTTTTCGACATACTTTCACTGCGAATTTAAATACAGATTACTGTTAATAATTTGCAAATTGCAAAAGCCTAATCTCATATATAATATATAGAGTGAGGAAGAAATTTATTGTCGGAGTAAGACGGAAGATGAGTGAAAGAGATAGAAAAAAAAAAAAAAAGAGAGAGTAGAAGCGAGTTTCCATACTAAAGTGTTTCTGTTGCACAAGAGATTAGAGGCTTACGGAAACGCGAATTCAACTGTTTATGATTGCAATTTATGGTTACAATTCAATAATATGCAGCATAGTATGGTATGGTATGGTATGGTATGGTATGGTATCGTATGGTATGATATGGTATGAATATGCGATGGTGGCGGATGACAGTAGAAAGCATAAAATCCCACACATAAACATGACATGAAACAAATGCATCTAAAGTCATGTTTTAACAATCCGAGGTGACGAATATAACTACACACGAGCGTAATAACATATATACTCGTACTGCAGACATTCATTCCATCCATATAAATGGAAATATGAGATGTTAGATATTAAATGTATGGTTTATTTACGAACGTTCGCACACGTATTTATAAGCTAACTAAATGTGAATATGAATGTGTGTCAAAATATGCCATTTTGATTGTTTCTCGTGTGTTATTTTTGTTCAGTCTGTAACTACTTGAAAATTTGTGTTTACGGCAAAAGGTATGGTTATGTGAAGGTGTTTATGATAAATGCATTCCTTGCTCGTTTTGTTTCTTGTTATTCGTTTGTTTGTTTGTTTGTTTGTTTGTTTGTTTGTTTGCTTGCTTGCCTTTCAACACTCACCTAACAGGATCGTGTTCAATCAAAACATTATAGTCGAAATTTTTGCATAAAAAACTCATAATCATGTGTGGCAAAATGGACAGACAACTAAACAAGCTACTAACGCGACAGCCAGCCAGCCCAGCAAGCAGACAGTTAGTTACCAAAAGATTTGCATTATTTGTTAGATATTGTCAGTGACTGGTTATGCTAAACAAGCACAAAGTAGGCATCATTAGCATTTAATGATTTCTCCAGAAATCCCATTTGCTAGCGACGTTATTTGGTTGTGTTTTCTTTCTAGTTATCCATATATCCATGCAAGTATACTGTGCATTTGTGTATGTATGTATGTATGTATGTATGTATGTATGTATGTATGAATGTATGTATATAGTGATGTAGGTATGAAGATACGTATGGTATGTTTTCACGACGTGACAAATTTATATCTGAACACATTTCTCAACACTCTTAACGCGCTGGAAATAATTGCCATAATTTTGCACCTTTAAATGTGCAAACACGTCGCATTAAACTAACAACGAATTTACATTTCAAATTGGCAACAACAGCAGCAATAACAGCAAAGCTGTATACATACATTCAAACATCGATAAATAATTTGAACAGTTTCGCACACTTTCGTTAGTTAGGATTTAAGTGAACAGAAGGAAACTAAACCAATTGGCATGAAGAAAGCAACATCATCAGCATAATCATCAAGAGTAACATTTATGCCTTCTTTTACATACTTGTATACATATGTTCATTCATGAGAATGCCTATGTCTACATGCAGGCCATATATGAATTGTTACATGGTTTGAGAAAACTAGCTGCTAATAGTATGAATTTCAAACTCACACTATCAGTTTTTATCCCCTTCGCAACCACAATTGAACCACTAATGCAGATAATGTTCTTTCTATAAGCGTTTCTATGTATATTTAACCAATTTACTATTTCCTTTTTTTGTTTTTATCTTTGTTTTTGGTTTTGCTGTTACTGTTGTTATTATTAATGTGGTTGTTGTTTCTTTTGTTGCTGTACGCGCTTATTCGTTTATATGTTTGTTTGTTTGTTTGTTTTATTTGCAATATCGTTATACATTTTGCATAACATGGCATTTGTCCACTTATTTGAAATTGAACTCCTATTCTTGTTGTTGTTCTTGTTATTATTTTTATTATTGTTGGTCGTTGGTCGTTGGTCGTTGCTGCAAACCCTGTGCCAGAAGAGTGTCCAATTTGCACTTTGATGCTTTCAGATTGTCATAGTGACACATTGTTTAGTTACGTTACTCTGACAGTTACAATACATTGTTATATTGTATGCTGTCAATGGCTACCAAATGCACTCTATTTCTTCTTGTAAAGTCATTTCTTGATCTCGCTTCATATCTTTGCAAGAAAAACAAAACACAAACATATGTATAAATGTTTGCACACATATTCAGTTACATTTATATTCATATATATAACCATAGGTTAGTGATTCTTATTCATGTGATTTTTTTGTACAGAATTTTTTTTTTTTTCTTACCTTAGTCCGTTTGGTCTCCGATGATGACCATCACTGTGCAATGTTGACGATGATGTTGATCATGAAGATTTTTAACGAGACGAAAGCTTTGATTTGTATTATTCATTGCTAAATTTGTATTGATGTGTGAATGACACAAAACGGAAAGAAAAAAGAAAAAGTTCCAATAATGCATTTGAATCTTCCTCCAAATAGGTACTGTTTAGTTGGCTGCTCGTTTTAGATGCAAAACAAAATGTATCGGTAGTCGGTTGACATACGCATGACCACATGTTAGGTTAGAATGTTTGTGGACTAAATTGGTTCAGAATTTACTTACAAGTGGCTATTTTTCCTCTTATTATTATCAATAGTTAGTTATTCAATGTTCGTTAAGGAGATTATTAATGTATAAAGTGATCGCCGGACTATTGAATTTCTGGATGCATTCATTTTTTTTTTTTTATTTATTATGTTGTTATATATATTAATATTCACCAATTTAGGATAAGGTGGTGTGTCCAGGCATTGCTGATTCTTTCAATTACACATCGAAGCACTCATAAGGCATAGCTATTATCGATTACCGTGTGTTTCTTACCTGATTTGAAATTCTTCTCGGTTGTTTTAAAATCCCAAATGAATTTGCGCGTGAATTTCACAAAAAAAGCTGTTTCACAAACAAACATTAATTAAGGGCTCGCAAGTCGGGAATGGAGTGCGCAATCTATCTCTAATCCTGGCTAGTTCATTGACTGATTCGTACATTTTGAACAGTTTGTTCATAGCTTATGCGTTTATGTGTTTGCGTTTTCAACAATCTTGTTAAGCAAATAATATGAAAACATGAAAATTTGCTAAATCAATTGCATGAAATCAAACATTATCTCACGATCGTTTGATTTGCATGTCTGATTCGTATACCAACAGCAACAAAAACAACAGCAGAAACGTGTTAACAAAAAACACAAAAACAATCAGCGAATAAACAAAACTTTCTAATAAAGCAAAACAAGGCAAGAAAACAAATCTAAAGACAAAAAAAAAACAAAAAAAAAAAAAGATTCGAAAATCTTAACCGAGTTTTAAAAAAGCCCTAAGAGTTGCGTGTGTAAATTTCCACCAACTATGTAGTCAACGGCCATCTGAAGCTAATGGTGTCTCCTTGCATTTGTGAATCGGTATTTTAAATGTATTTTGGAACACCAAAAAAATAGCAACAGCAACAGAAACAGCAATAGCAATAGCAATAGCAACAGCAACAAGAACACTAAGAGCAATGACGACTAACATAACAAGAGACAAACTGTATGTAAATTTTGTCGACAACACACAGCAAACACATCGATCGTGTTTGTTAAAAGAAACAAAAAGAAAAAACAAAAAAAAAAAAAACAACTAAAGAAAAACCTTAAAAAAATAAAGACAATCTGTGTATTTGTTTCAAATATTTTTCGTTATATACTTTGTTATTTTTTGTTGTTGTTTTCATTATGCTGTGGTTACAAGTTTTGGACTAATGGCAGTCAAAGATGAACACATTGATATCAGACTGAGGTGATGGGAGGCTCTGTGTTTAACCACTATTTACAAGCGAAGACAAACAGGCAGGAAAACAAGCAAGCAAATAAACAATCAGGCAGGCAAGCAAGCAGGCAGGTAAGCAGGAAGACAAGCCGCAGGTAGATATGCAAGCGCAACCAACAGTCAAATATTGCGGTTCGATGTACTGTTGTTTTTGTTGTTGTTGTTGTTGTTATTATTTCTCTTTGTAGCCCCTCATGAAACTGCGGTAAATATCTAACAATTTCACTTGAACTATTTTTTGGGCATTAATTTGTGTTTTTACCACCACAACTGCTTCCACCAGCGCCACCATCAACAGCACCAACACCACCACCACCACCACCACCACCACCACCATTACCACAACCGCTACCAATACCATTACAACTGCCATCACTATCGCCATCTTCAGTAGCATCTAACACTTCTCCACCTAATGTCTTATGTGTACTTGTTTGTGCACTACTGTGCAAAGTTGCATTCGAAATTGCACAACAATTTATTCGCAAATTATCTTTTCTTTTTTTTTGTGCTGTTATGGATTTCTGACCAGGACTCTAACCGCTTCGTATATCAAATGATTGTAAGCGTTAAGGCTTTCATTTCTGTTTTTCTGTTATTTGGATTTTTTTTTGTTTTTTTTTTTTCTTTTTTGTTAATGCTTTATTTCTTATTCTAATTGTGGCCTCTTTTGGTTTTTGTGTCAATTGAAAAACCGTTTCATGAAATTTGTGTTTTTTTCCTGAGAGATTTCTGAAGAAAATCGTGACAACTTGTGTAAAACTAAACAAAAAGCTTAAGAAAAATTAAAAAATCTCTTTTGCTAGGTTCGCAAATGGTCTTTTACCACAACATAACGGCAATTTAGATGGTGTTAAATGAGTGTGAATGGCGAATATGCAGCATCAACAGCAGCAGCAATAAATAAAAGGTACAAATATACATTATAGAACACCAAAATTCTTTTAAAGAACATAAACGATCGAAAAAAAAAATTAAAAAAAAACTTTGTATATATATATATATATATATATATATATATATGTAGAGAAACATATATAAAAATCAGTTATATATCAAGTTTCTATAGGATAATTGCTATTGTATTGAAGTAGACGCATTTATACCCTACAAGCGCATATTAATCTTGTTGTTTGTTGATGTATGGAATAATCAGAAGAACTTCAGATAGACTTACCCTTTATTAAACCAATAAATTCAAAATCACTTTCTCAATCGATCTAAGCGTGTTTGTTCAGCTGTCCGTCTGTTCATGTATTTTTGTACTGCGACCATAGATCAAAATTTTTGAGATATTTTAATGAAATTTGGTACACGAACGTTTTTTGGCCCAAGAACGAACGTTATTACAAATGGTCTGGATCGGACCATCTTTTCGGCTAATCCCCGCTGAGTTTTGATAACTCGTTATATTTAAAAAAAAAAAACCAGTGCAATTTTCAGAATTTCCCGTCGAAAATCGCTAAGTAATGGTATCTCGTCCTTCTTAGTTGATGTGAAAAATTGGAGTGGAGAATGGGGCAATTTTTTGAACGCCTTGACATATACCTACCCCTAGGAAGATGACTTAAGTGTAATATGCTAAAAAGGACTAATTTTCAATAGATGTGGATGAAAATTCCTTCATAATAATAATTTGACATAGAAAATTAATCTTGCAGAGTTTAAGTCACGTAGGCCTATTATTTCGATCCCAACTCATATAAGGATTGCAATCAAAAATAAGGCTTTGTTTGTTTGGATAACATAGATATATTTTTTTAGACTGCACCGTATATAGAGGTTATCGTGAAAGCACACTCTCCTATGGCGGCAAAGCCTAATTTGTATTTTTTTATGACGAGAGCAATTGGAAAATAGTAAAATCTTTGAAAAGTAAAATAACTTTGCTAAATTTAGACGACGTCGACGTTAGAGTACCTTGCAATATGTGGGCTTTCATGAAAATGATGTGCTGGCGTAAAGATAGTGTACAATTTTTGACGTATTAGTGAAAAAATTAATCAACGACTGCAATAGGGATGTCGGGTTTGATCGACTACGGTATTCTTACTTGTTTTCTTTGGAATCGATATCACCAGGCAGCTTAACCAATATCAGGTTCCCATGTGGGCCACTCTAAATTTGTCAGAAAACTATGTCCCTTTCTTGGCGTGAAAGATGTTTTAAACCTTTCATAGTAAGCGGGAAGAAATTCATTATGTGAGATAAAAATATTCTTTGAAATTTCGAGCTCTTTCCTAAGCTTTCCGAAAAGTCATATAGTCCCCGCTGGGAACTTATAGTCTGATGTCGTGTGTTTGTGTAGTTGTATATTTTTAACTTCTCTAATTCGCATGCAGACATATTCAGACAGTGTTGATGTTCATTTAAAAGCACTTTCAAACCAAACTACATTAGTGCGACTTCATCGAACCAATCATTAAATGAATATCAGGCTGAAATCGGTTATATTCATGTTAATTATGAATTGAGCTATAGAATTGTAAATTTTGTTGCAATTCTCTGTATGATTTCATAATATGCTTGTAGACAGGCACGGTAAAGACGCACTTTCGAACAAAACCCCTACGAGGACAAAAAACGAAGAAGAAGCATCTGTGTATGAATGGGCATTTATATGACCCTGGCACTGCAAGGTAACGAGTAAAGTTAAAAAAAATTGTATTGTAAATAGAACCCGTCTCCAACGCCTATGAAAAAATTGAGCGAAACGCACGTTTTTCACAATATCTATAAGGCTATTGTCTTCTCTAGTGGAACGCTTGGGCGATTGTCGACAAGTTGACTTGAATATTTTTATTAACAATAATAAATAGTAAGAATTTTTAAAAACCCTACGTGTTCTGCAGGCTGTAGGTATTAAGATTAAATGATTTCTTTTTCTTTTTTTTTAGAATCAGATTTGCAAGAGAAAACATGCCGCATGCAGAGCTCCTTAAATTTAGGGATGTCTCACGAGGGCTGCAAGTTAACACTTTTAGTGTTTCTTAAAAATAATCCTTATTTTTAAAACTTAAGTATGTGCTTTATAATCTCCTGTTGCCTTTTTTTCATTCTAAAAAAAAATTTTAAAGAAGGATTTTTTTAGGCTGTTACAGCGGCTTTCTCCCCTTAAAGTAAATAATGAAGATAGCTTTCTCCAAATTAGTTCCAAATCTTAATTCCTCCTGAGGTATGCAAATCCCGTAAGCTAGTTTGACAATAGAATTTATTGCCGGCCCATTGCGGAAAGCCTTTCATTCTCAAATTTCACATAAATCATTACATTCACCCGTTAGTCATTAGGGAATCGTTGTAGGACCACTTTTCAAAGATTTTCTTAAATAATTCTCTATCCACCAAATGTAAGTTTTGTTATTGTCTTCGAAATGACCCCAATATGTACCTGTAAGGATGTAGTCCATCTAGTGTTTTGATTGTCCGTATCTTAGGCGAAGGGCCGAAGTTTGATGCCTGACGTAGTAGATCGTGCATTTAAGTTAAGTTAAGTTAACTTATCTGCATTAATTTATTCGACTGCCTGACTTGCCTTTCCGTTAAATTTTAAATGCGCTTTTCTAACCAATGGACATCAACCTAAATTTCCGAAAAAGATATGTAGCGCTTACTTTCTCAAATGATAAGCAAACTGAAAGGATGTAAGATTAAACGAAAAAGTCCTTGCAACATAGAATGGAGGGATTGATCTCTTGTTTGAGATACTAATTTTTACCAGCATCGCTTGCAAATTTTGTACAAAAAGACTTATGACTTTGTATATATTTTCCAAAGGTTATCTAAGATAAGTGAACAAGATTCGCCTTAAAGTGATAATAACTCTTTTATATCTTTTGAGTTTTTCTACGAAAGAACGATAACTTCTCCATTTAGTAAAGGCTTTAGTAATAAGGAAAGCAATAAGAAATAAGAAAAACCAAAAGTTGAAATACAGGGAAAGGGATAAGAAGTCAAGTCCTAATACAATTACTTCATACAAATATTGTGGCGATGGGGAAAGAGGAAGGTATGAGAGAAGACGAGTTACGATTTGAAAAGCTATTCGAGTATGTAAATTTTATATTAAGTCAGATGTCAATGTTTGAATAAAAAACAAATCAAATTGCAACGCATGTCAGAAAGTATTAACACAGGGACATGTATGTACAGCCCGGATCACATAAATAGCATATATTTAAATTAAAATTGGATTGAAAAATTTTTGACTGAAAATACTGCCTAGCACTGCTATGTACAATACATTCAACTACACAATTTATCGTTATCCTTGGGATCGTTAGTTCTATGGTTAATTATGGACACAATAGAATGAAAGCAAAAAAAAAACTTATAGATTCAATTATTGAATAAAATATTGTTATATTGATTCATAGCTTTTTTAAAACGATTTCATTACGCGTTAGTTGGAAGCCGGCAGAAATCAACTACGTTCTTGAAGTGCTTCAGAGAAAAGAGCTTGTAATCTTATTAAATTAGTATATCATTTACTTCAGAAAAAAGACGAAAACGAAACTGGAAGTAAAAGATTGGCTACTTTATCAATGTTGTAGGGAAATTTGGAAGAAAATTGACAGGGCATTTGCACTAGGCGTAGCAGGGAGATGACCAAGCAGGCGGCTAAATTAATCGAAAAGCACTTTTTAATCAAAATTACGTACGAGTGATATATTTTTCTTACCGCGGACACTGTGCTATAGAGGAACGACCTAATAATATAGAGAATTTAAGAAGATGTTGTGCACAGTTAAAAAAGTTAAATACAGACACGAAACGTGGTAGGAGTGCTCTCGCTTATCCTGCATTAGAGCCCACCCGAAAAATAGATAGTGAAATGGATAGAATCAACAATTTCGACATTTCAAAATGGAAGAGAACCTTCCAAATTCCTTTCATTCGAGTCTATACTAATGAGCTCGATTCTTTTTTATGCACGGCATCGAGATATGGCTTTTAGCAATGATTAGCATTGTTTGGATATTGCATGAAAATAAGGTTTAATGGGCCAAAATTCCCATCTTTTCCGCATTGTAAACCTATGAAAGGTCAGGATGGAAAATGCTAAAAACTATTTTAAGCGAATGACCAAGTTTGGGATTGTGTCAATCAAGGTAATTATCGTATGTCACAGCAGAAGTTTATTGAAAGTATGGATTTCGGATACACCATTCGGGACGGAGCAGGAAATCTTCAGAAAAACACAATTTACCTCAATTTTGTTTTATGTGAATTTTTCTGTAAGTAATTTGTCTTCCAATACAGTTTCGACTATGTTTTAATATAATATTTTGTTGCATTTTTTTAGGTAAATAATTTTGGTAAATTGTTGCGCGTATTTTCGTTTAAAGATAGTATGATGTTTTCGTGACAATGGCTGTACGTATGCAATCAAAGTATTGCATGTAATATATTAACAAATACGCCTTCTAACACATCGGCGACATCGACAATGAATGAATGATGACAACAAAAGCCACAAAGCTGCATACACGCTTACAAAAACATACACATAAACATACACATACATTTACACATACACTTCAAAACAGATTCTAGATGTACACAATCGATTATTCTGACGATAGTATAGCGCTTGCATCGCACGTTGACGGTGGTAACGAAGCAGTTGGCTGGTTAAGCCGAAGAGTAATATAAAAGGCTTTAGGCATTTTTAAGTAGAATTTTATTTAAGCAAAGTTTAAGCATACATACACAACTAAGTAGTTGTGAGTCAAAGATAGCATTAGCAACAACAGTACAAATAACAACGCAACGCAACGCAACGCAACACAACGAAACACCAGCCAATGTAAATAAAAATATTTTATTTGCAGTTGCGAAGGAATGGCAAGAAATCGAATTCAAATGTGAATAAAATTGTATAAATATCTAAGTAGTTGAGAAGTGACAGACACTTGCACACAAACATATTGCGTGTGCATATGTAAGCATGCATGTATTTATGTATTATGTATATATATGTATATATATATATATATATATATATATATATATATAAAATTTTTTTTTTATACATACACATGTACATTTACGCAAACAAATACCGCAGCGCGTATATGCATTAGAAAAACAAACCTAAGAAATCTAGGTATTTTATAAGCAATAACAACAATAACAGCAACATTAGCGCAGTGTTGCCAATAAGATAAAACAACAATAACGACAATATGCAACCCAGTGTTACGAGTTACGTGTTGTTTGTTACAACTTGAGCGGCTGAATTTTAATTCCAAAACAAGTTACGAATTATTCGTACTTCTGTTGTGTTTACATGTGATTTCATGTTGTTGATGTTGCTGATGATGTTCCCATTCTATTTTATACAGTGCGTACGTGTATGTAAAATACATACTCGCGTGCGTATGTGTATGTATTTATTCGTTGCATTTGGGAATCCATCCAGTCATTTCTGCCATCCATTTTTGTATAGATTTTTGTTGTATGTATGTTTGACGATGATTTCCTTTACTCTTTCTTATCATTTTGTTTTTTTTTTTTGTTGTTTTGTTTTTGGCCAGCGTTCTATCTCTCTCTTCCCGGTCTTACTACGTAATTTGTTTTTTAAGGAATACTAAATAGATTGGTTGAATTGTTTGTATGGCTGTCAGAGTTTGGTAAAGCGCTGTACTATGCTGGGCTGTGTGTTTGATGTGTGAGACTGAGTGATGCTGTGATTTGCATAAAGCATTAAAGGCATTTGAAGACAAACACACACGCAGACAAACAATAGCCACACAGCCGCACACTTTCGCACTAGCATTGATTCGGTCATGAATAAGTGGTGGCGGCAGTATCGATGGTTACTTCTTTTCCACTAAATCTGACAGTTGTAAACGTTGTGTATGTGTATGTGTATGTGTGTGTGTGTGTGTGTGAGCGATGTGTTGATGATGATGACGCTAACGATGATGATTGTTGTCGATTCTTAAAAGTGTTTCATAGCATGAGTTCCGTATATGTGTGTAAATATATATACACATATATTTATATATATGCATATATATATATATATATATATATATATATATATATGTGTGTGTGTGTATGTATGTATGTATGAACTTTTTGTTTCGCGCGTTTCTACTTTTCCGTCTTCTGACTGACGGAATTGATGATGTTGGTCTGATGGCATTGTGCGCGAAATGAGTTTGCATAAAATGCAAAAAGTGTTTGCACATTTCTTACGGGCATAAAACACATACAGATATATCCACATATGTACATAACTGTATAGGCATGGTGCAGAAAACAATGCAAAACGAATATCAAATATAGCAAACCGTCGCCTCCTTAGAATTGCATTGATTTGATGTAAATCCAATTTCAATATAAAACAACACAAGTGCACCTAAACGTAGAAAACAAAAAAAAAAAAAAAAAAAACAAAAAAAAAAAAACAAAACAAAAAAAATGCAGCACCAAAATTGAGAAAAAGTAAAACACCGCACATACACACAAACATTTTATTGTAACAATAAGTAAGTAAAATGTAATATGTACATACAATCATGCAACCGAGAGAGAAGTCGTTGAGACAAGAATTCATTACTTCCGCATCTAAATGAAAAATCTTTCATTTTGTTGTGTTATCCAGAAGAAGAATCGTATAAGTCTGGAAAGCTCTCTGCGAAAGCTGTAAAATGCAATTGTAACATAGAAACAATTTGACCTCCTCGCCATCGATATGCACGCACTCGCACACATGTTATTATATATAGGAAACTCGTAACTGTTCTCTGAATGAAGCTTGCCGTCAAAAATCGTAAAAATTTAGTTATTCTTTAACTGTAGCTATGTTGGTGGCAAAAACGTTTCTTTTTTCGTTCTTTACTCATAAAAAAAAAAAGCAATAAAGCAAAACGAAAAAAACGAACAAAAATAAAAACATTAAAAAAATCTGTAACAAAATCTGCAGAAGAAACTAAATTTAACGCAAAATCGTTAAATATCCACTTCTACCCATTTATTTTACCGTTTAAATGAAAGATCGAAAAGAAATGCTTCAGAAAATAAAAGTAAAAAAGAAATCACTAAAAAAATTTGTAGTGCTTGCGAAATTAATGTTAAAGGCCGGAAGGTTTAGTGTTGAAAACTTAATGAAATTTCCATGCAGTGTAGTGTCACTGCATATATGCTTGCGCGTTTGACTTTTAAGGAATTTTTGACTTTTATGTCGTCTAAAATTTGTAGCGCAATTTTCTCTTTCATATGAAATCAAGTGCAGCCAGGTGAGAGTCGTTAAATTGAAATGAGAGAAAAATCAAGAGGCGAAATAGTGCTTTAGTTATTTACTTAGCGAAACGTCTAATTATGTGTGATAATAGCTCAACTATTAGTTTACTTAAAAATGTATGCGTTTGCCTTACTCGTAGTGCACCCGATCAATGTGTTTCGCGAAATTTATGAAATTTCCGTGAAATAAATTCTTTTCTCTTTTCGTAGAATTCCTAACCTGCGGACACTCCAAAATACTATGAACGTAAATGCACCTAAGTTCATCGTCATCACTTCGTTGCAACACAAGTTATATACATTTTCTCAATATGTGGAATTCTGAGACTCTCAACCCTCTCTCTCAACTCAGTCAGTCACCGCTATCTTAACTTACGGTAGCTTAATAAAAGCTATCATTAAACATTGCTGCTACGTTAGATTTTGCATCCGAGTCTCTTGTGGTTATTGAAAATATAATTTATTGCCTATATCGTCCATGAATAGTCCGTCTAGGTATCTAAAATGTATTCCCAATATATGCAATAAGAACGTAGCATCTAGTGCTTAAAAATGAAGGCTTTTAACACCGAGACTTAAATATCTTATTATTATTTGAAGATAATTACATAGGCAACGAGTCAAAGATATTTTTGTAATGTAAGGAAAATGATGCGAAGATGTAAAGAGACGTAAAGCATGTGCTCATAAAATATTAACTCATAACGTGTCTAATAAGTACGCGTTGGAAAAGGATGCAGCGATTGGATGGCCTCTACATAATCTTCCTTTACCTATAATATCCGTGTTAGAGATCATATAAACTCTTATATTTGGATTCCCTTCAAAGATTGAGTTTAATATAGACAGAACCATCTCACTTCCTTCGTAGACGATTTCATTTTAGCACATCTAGAAGAAATCCCCAAATTGTCGCTTCCTTCATACCAAGTTTAGTCCTTTAAAAGTTATTTGCCGTATGCTGCTCTCGTAGTTGGAATAATCTGCCGCCAAAACGTGAGCTGTTAGCAGGCCGTTAATCTCTTTAATCAAACATTAATGACCTTGAAAAGCTTATAAATACATATTGGTAGCGATCATGCGATTCATGACAGGCTTCTTTAAAAGCCTTGTAACAGATTTATGAGATTTATAGTTACAAAATAAATAAATTGAATTGCAAACTCAAATTCTCATGCGATGTGATGGACTCATCCCGGCAGTGAACACGCCACTCAGCTAACTAAAAAATAACCGACGAAAGCCAAGGTGACTAAGTACACAAAAATCGATTGAGAAGATTATGGCGTCGTATTCTTTATTAGATGGCCTTATTAATGCATTTGAATGATGAATTTGCAAAAAAGGCGCCGCAAATACAGAACAACAAAATTTTCTTTCACTAAAACATTGCACTGCCTAGTTGGTCGATCGAAACACGAGAAAAATTGCACGATTTGTACTTTGAATTGCTTCCACGTCCATCGTATGCTCCAACGAAGAAGTGATTGCCGGAACTGATGTATATTTTGAAAGATTAATGCTAGCGCTCCATAAAAAAGGCCTAAAAATGTTAGAGAAAGGATACGTAAGAAATAGGTATTTGTATATAGAACACTTTCATTTTATTTACTGATTATACAGTTTTTCTGTATTGGTGTAAATTCCTACACATTCCTCGACTCGCTTCACATTTTTTTATTATATTTCTAGTAATAGCACTAATCGTATGCTATGTTAACACGATCACAAGATTGAACTGGGCGCACACTATCACATTCAAACATCCTTTGGATTCATATAGGATGTGCAGGTTCAGTCCATTGCCGAAACGCTAGATAAACGCAAACGTTTAGGGTTTAATCCACTTTATGACGTTAGCCAGCTTCCCAAGGGGATCAGCAAAAATTGAACAATTCCGCTCAACCAAGACACTCTGCTAATAAAAGCTCCGCCGTCCAATATTGCATTGCGTCAAACAAAGAGAACTTGTTTGCGTGCGCTCAGCTTTTTTTTTTTCGTTGGTAAAAAAAATCAATGCTAATAATCAATGATAGTTTATTTGAAATAAATCACGAAAGTTTCTTTATTTTCGCCATTGCTCAAAACTCCAAAGCGTTTATTTTATGGTCCTTGATTTTTGCCAATAATTCCTTAAAATCCATAAAAATCATTTAAATTAAATTTTTTTTTATTCAATTTCTTTTCGCCCAACACCCTCTTCTGTCTTTACTCCTTCTTTCCCTCCTTTTTCTTTTGCTTCTTCTTCTTGTTTTTTCTTTTCTTGTCCCAAAAACATTTCAAGCTTTGTTTTAACGATAAGACACGAAGAAATATCTGAATATTTTTTTTCAGAGACGTGATAACACTTCACTACGTGAGCTTATCATTACAAAATATGACATCATAAGATTAATACTCATATTGGCCATTATTGCATTAATGCGTCCAAAAAGGCAACAAATTTCGTTGACTTCACAGTTTAAGCAAAGACATTTCAAAAGCGTTTTAATGATACGAAAGTGTTTACAGTTTGCCTTAGGAGCATTATGATTATCTAATTTTTTAATTATTTCCTCTTTACGGTAGGTTAAGAGTTTGTTTTGTTCACTTTTACTACTTTGATAATGGAATTACTTAAGCAATTGGGTAGCTTGACAATGCTGTTTAGGAAGCCGTGTGGAGCCCAACATCACAGCACACCTTCCGCCTAAGGCGTAATGCTTCATTTTATTACGAAACACTGCGCCGCTATTAAACACTACCAACAATTAATATCTTCCTGATCAAGGCCCAAGCTCATGCCGAAGCGCCAAAACTATTGGAATGTTGTTATGCAAATGCATAATCGTACTGTAGTCGTTGAATCTGAAAAAATAAATATACACTAGTGTGAACTGCGCAGGCATCAGTAATTCTAAAATTAACAAAAATTATTTTTAAGTTATTTTTACTTTAATCTGAAATCTAATTATTGCAAGAAAGCTTTAAAAAAATAAATAAATAAATTGCTTAACACTCTTTGATATGCTTGTGCGACTATTTCGACAGGACAAATGAACTTTCATCGTCGAATATCTGACACGTGTTGTAATCATAATAACAAACTTTTCGTTAAGTTACTTCGTTCAATGTTCTCCGATTCCGGAACATAGATGTCGTGCGGTGAATCCATTTTTGATTTGTAATACGAAACAATATCAGTTAGTATTTGACCCAAATGTACGCTGTAATGATAATAGCTTGTGAGATGTAATATGCCGTACTAATGGTGTAAAATTCTTAAATACAGTTCAATTCGTGGCATGAACGCCATAAAATAAAATGCCAAAGAAAAAAAGAGAAGCAAATGCAGCAAATTGTTGTTAAAAAGGCACTTATTGGGAAAAATTAGTGCAACATATGTTAATAAAAATAGTTTCCATCATTCACTACAACTTTTTCGTATCATTTTGCAAAATGGCGATACCGTGTCGAAAGAACGATGTTGGTTTAGCAGCGACTCAATCATCGACCCATTTTCGTACATCTCTAGCATTTCGCAACCGCATAACAGCCAAGCCATGCTGCATCGATCTGAACAAACGGAAATCAGAAGACGTTATGTCTGGTGAGTACGTTGGGTGCGGCAGAACTTCCCATTCAAGCTGCAACAATGTATGATTGACAACTTTTACAACATGTAGCCGAGCATTGTCATGCAAAAGGACGATTGTGCGTATGTTTACAGTCATTGGTGGTCTTTTTTGCAACCATATATCGTTACATTTATTTAACTGACGTCGGTAGACATCTGCAGTAACAGTGATCCCACCATATGCACAGCAAAACTTTATGATCATGAACGTTCCGCTTCGGCGTCGATGTGGATGCCGCTACTGGACTAACCCATGAATTTTTCTTTTGGAATTGTCTTGGTAGATCCACTTCTTATCGCCAATCGCAATATGTCATAAAAAATTCTTTTTTTTTTTTTGTCTGACAAGTAATGAAGCCGCGATGTTGAAATGGTTCGAAACCGCATTTTCAGTCAGTCCGTATTGTATATTCTTTGAATGGATTAAGTTGGTCACGGCTCAACCGTGAAAACCGCGGGATATAGACTTTTACAAGACACCCTACAAATAATATTTCATTTGCCTTTAACGCTAACAAAGTTGATAGCGCCGATCTGCTGATAACGCAATGATATCTCACCAGTCCAAATCGTCGTAAATTAAAAAAGCCCTGCTCAACTCTACTTCTGCCCATGAGGAGCATCAAGTTGCATACAAAAGCAGAGTCCTTTCACTTATACTTTCCCCAATTCAAAATAGCCCATCCACTAGTCTTTATTATTCGACTCTAAGTGCTTTACGTTCTTGGAGAGTAATATTTGCGCCAACACATGCACTGAACAACTCAAATGATCAGCAATTACCTAATGGCAAAAACTCTTACCATTAACCTAACCCGACAAATTCTCATAATCAAGAGGCCTGCATTTCTAACTCCAAAATGTTTAGTTCCAACTAATCACCTTTAAACTGTTTGATAGCGATCATGAATTCAAACATTGTTTTTTCAGAGACGGAGTCCAAGATAACAACCCTGCAACTCCTTCATCGATGTGTAACTATGTATACAAAAAAAAAACTGAGTTATTCTTTATGCTCGGGGACCATCATCTTTCAATATTTTAGGGACGTAAAGTTTATATTACCACCATTATGACACGAAAATCATATACTGTTAAGTACAAAGAATAGTCTTTGAGTTCCATTAAAAGTCTGCTGACAATACTATATGATATGCTCTTATAATAGGGTGTTGAGCCGGGATTGAAGAATGCAGAGCTAAACTACGTACAAGCATTTGGTAATCAAATTTCAAAACAAAGCTAAGAAAGACGGCATTGCGTTGGTTTTTTTTTTGTTTTCTTGATTCTTTCGGAAGTGTACATTAACATTCACCACCGCTTGGCGAATTCGAAAACTACAGAGTTGCTTAGCGTATAGAGCAGTTTTTAACGAAACTTGAAACGGATGCGTTCTTTCATCAAAAATTCATCTTCAGCGATGAAGGTTATTTTTCGTTAAGCTTTGGAATGCCACGGAAACCGTTCTTGCAGTTGCTTTACATTAGTAAAAATTTAAAACTTAAGCATGTCTGGGAAACGCAAATAGCAATGCAATTGCCGTTAGCGTAGAACGCTGCAAAAGCATAAACGTTATTTTTTCCAGAAGAAATGAATTTCGATTTGTGAATGAAATGTGACTTCAATCAATTGATACAATATGCCATATATTACGTGACGCGTTCAATTGTGTACACGAACATAGTTCAATGACCATGTTATCTCCAGAATTGTCGAAATCAACTGATTACCAAAAGCATGGTATGTAAACCCAATGGACTTTTTGCTCTGGTGTCTGGTGTCATGTTAAGTTATTGTTAAGGTGTGCTTCAAGAAACCACCAAAAATCCATGGCCTTAAAACCAGCTTTGTTTGCCTCATTCGAACTAAGTACTGATTTAGGCGAGGAAACGATTAAAGTTTTTTATTTGACATTAGAACTTTTGAAAAAGTCCAGAGGCGATCATTTATGTAAACTCACATTAAAAGGAAAGGAAACAAATGCCACGAACTACTATGTAAATTGAAGAAAAAACTCGCATTTCTATTTGATCTAAATATGCTTTTATTTTGAATTAAATATAAAGAGGCAGCCTTTGAACGCCCTACGATAAAATTCAAGATTAACTTAACTTATCTTATCTCTATCCTTCGTTAGCCTCCGATATAATTATGCATAAGATACAAGAACTTAATTAGGCGTTTAGGCGTTTAGGCGTTTAGGCGTTTAGGCGAGCGAGAGTTGACGAAAAGTGATTTATGAAATGCAGATAAAATGTCGAATCCTCTTACGGCGTTACATCTCGAAGAAATTGAATTGAGAACATCTGACGTAAAGTAATGCACAATTCGTATACGACGATAATCAAGACCAGCAGTCTGTACCGTCTGTACGGTCTTCTTACATACAACGCACGTTTAAACAAAAGTAACAATAAAGAGAAACAATAACACCAACAACGATAAAAAAGTTTATATTACAAAACCATAAAAATACCGCAAGAACTTTTACTGAAATTTTACTTCAACAAGAAAAAAAGAAGAAGAAGAAGAAAAAAAAAATGTTAAGCCTTAAGCAAGCGCAATGACTAGTATACCTTGTGTGTTGATTGTTCAGCAATGCCAGCAGCAATACACAACCTGACCACTAAGTTCACAGACATCCATATGTTATTACGTATACTTTGGTTTCGGCCAGTTTGATATATTTGGTAACCAATGTCAGCAAAAGACTGCCGAAATCTTTTTTGGTTGTTTACTTTTAATTTCATTTTTATTTTTATTGTTTAAAGATACGTTTTCTTGCATGTGATGGCACTCGAGCTTCTCAAGTATTATTTACGTTCACGTACAAATGTAAAATAATTTTTCAATGTTTGTTTTAATAAAATTTTTAACACTTTACCGCAAAAGCGGCATGTGTCAAGCAGCAGTAATATCAAGATGATGATCATCATCATTATACATGACATATACATCACATACATCACTATACAGACAAACAAGCAAACAAAATATGTTAGCAATAAATATGTCTTCAATTACATATAATAAATATGTAGTGATGCTGTCATTGTCGTTATTGTTATTTTATGCAAAAGTGCACATGCTTTACATATAAACTTTACACATCGATTCACATTTCTCAACATTTTAATTCATTTTTGTTTGCGGTCCGTCTGATAATAGTCCTTGTTTTGCCATTTCTTACCTGTAATTCCTTCTTACGTTATTGTCATGCTTATCGAAAAATCAAATACGAACGATACGATTTCATTAACTCCTTTTTCCATAGTCTGTCTGATGGAAACTCAAATAGGCTTAAGTACGACTCAGCTATTTAATTAACTACCGCAGGTAATAAGCAAATTATGCTTATGATTATTACCACTAAGTTTATTATCTTCTTGTTTAGTTTAAATTAAAATTCACTGATGGATCCTCTCGTCATCTAATTTCTTCATTGGTTTGTTTCAACTCTTATTGGAGTTGCCCATATGTCCATTCAAAAACCGGTCTATTTCTGATCCTATATATTATATAGTATTGTAATCTAATAAATGATTCTATATATATATACAGTATTTGAAGAAATAGGTGCATCTATAAAGTCAGGTAACACAGAAAAAGTTTTATTAACTTTCGTTTTTTCAATTATAATATCGCTTGGGATGACACAATTATCAGCCTTCAGGCGTGCGATTCATTCACGGATATTCACATTTTTACTATCTGAGTCTTATAGAAATTTAGAGATTGCTTAACCCAAGAAAAATCCGATCATTAAGTACATCAGGACGAAATTCTTCTTCATTATTTTTGTCATATAATATCGAAATTCATTAAGCGTTCCCGGAAAAGGCCTTAGTTTTATAAGAGAACGTTACGTGAAGAGGAGGCCGTAAGTAGAACTATAGTAGTTCAAATTTACTTAAGTTTATAAAGTAAACCATGTACCAGTTTTCATCATAAACTACGAATATTGCAAACACGAAAACAAAGCACACAAAGAAAGGAAATATTTATTTTTACTTCTTTATTGTCGTTGTAAGTATGGATTTGAGGTCTGCTGCATAGCTTAGAGCATATGCTCGCCTGTATGGGAAAACTCTACCGCAGTTCAGATTTGAACCAACGACCATTGAGTAGTTAATCGCGACCCTTTGCTTACTCGGCTACTCACGCGGATGAGAAGACACTTACCAAAAAAGGATATAAGGATATATAGCTCTTTTTTATGAACTTACGTTGCTTCAAACATAGTCTAAATTATTCTCTTCAAGCAGATAACATTCTTTCTGTTATTCACCATTTTTTTGTTTTTTTTGTGATTTGTGGAAATAGTTACTTATCAGAACACTTTTTAATCGTGTTCTAGGGAAAAGATGTTAAGATTACATTTTTTAATAAACATTCTCTAATAAGCTTTTCATTATATATGCTTAGCATAGTAAAGTGAAGTGGATCTACTAAGGCAACTCCAAAAGAAAAAATTCGTGGGTTAGTCCGGCAGCGTCGTCCACATCGACACTGAAGCGGAATGTTCATGGCCATAAAGTTTTGCTGTCCTTACGGTAGGATCACTATTACTGCAGATGTCTACCGACGTCAGTTAAATAAATGTAACGATGTATGGTTGCAAAAAAGACCACCAATGACTGTAAACATACGCATAATTGTCCTTTTGCATGACAATGCTCGGCTACATGTTGTAAAAGTTGTCAATCATACATTGTTGCAGCTTGAATGGGAAGCTCTGCCGCACCCAACGTACTCACCAGACATAACGTTTTCTGATTTCCGTTTGTTCAGATCGACGCAGCATGGCTTGGCTGTTACGCGGTTTCAAAATGCTAGAGAAGAATGAAAATGGGTCGATGATTGCATCGCTGCTAAACCAACATCGTTCTTTCGACACAGTATCGCCATTTTGATGATGGAAACTATTTTTATTAAGATATGTTGCACTAATTCAAGTGAACATTCCTTTTTCAAGTGAAAAAATTATCAAAATACATGGAAACACCTATTACATCGATCGCGTCAGAAAGCGAATCAAATTTTGATTCTAAGCTTGTCCCTTTGTCGTGATTTCTTGTAGTCAAATTTGATACATTAGCGTGTTTTGGCCCAAGCAAGCACGCTATTAGCAATGGTTCGAATCAGACCACTTCCTGTATAAGACCTTATTTTAAAACTTGATATCGGAATGATTGCAGATTGGTGTAGTACATGTAATGGTGGACGGCGACCGATAATAGTGTTTTTATGTGTTTTAATCTAGAGAACCACTTGCGCTTTTTGACCGTACTGATGATGCCTTTAAGTTTTTTTTTGGGATTAGTTTAAAGTTCTTCAAAATATACTTTTGGATCGAATTAACATTGAGTCGTTTTTTCAATCTAGAAATTATTGTTCGGTCTGCAAACTCCGGTTGAGTTCACAGACAAAGCTAATAACTGCCGAAAATGTTTATTGCAATAAAATGAATTCGCAATCGATGGCTAAATATTTTTAAAAATACAAACTTTTTATCGGTTTATTACTAATTGACGTCAAGGTCGCTATAGTTTAGAATCGTGTGTTCTACACGGTATATAAAAAAATTAAAAAATAATTATGAAAATTAATATGAAATTCTCTTTACTTAAGTACATATTATGTATACAATAAATTATTATTTAATGTTTTTCACAAAAAGAAACGAAATTAAGTAAACGATGATTTTTTAATAAAATTGAAAATTCGATTGTGAATTGTCGCGAAATAGGTAAACAATTGATAAATAGCTAAAATTTTGCACATGAAGTAACTGAGCGGTACACCAATAAATACTTTTTACCTTTTACTTTTTTATATAGAGAAAAATTGTAATTATAACAATGTCTCTTAATGAACTGATCTCTTAATCGTTACAAAATTGTTTAGTTTAATTTACAAGCACTCTAGACGTTGTGGAATTCCC
This sequence comes from Glossina morsitans morsitans, assembly GCA_001077435.1. Classification (NCBI taxonomy): domain Eukaryota; kingdom Metazoa; phylum Arthropoda; class Insecta; order Diptera; family Glossinidae; genus Glossina; species Glossina morsitans. Next base: position 187,184 of record CCAG010000247.1, on the reverse strand, counting down.
ATAACAAATCCAGAAAAACAAAACTTTTTGTTTATTTTTTGCTTATCTATCTATGAAATTTATAAGTGTTTCAAGTACAACAAATATCGTGTTTGTGATAGGAAAAAGCAAACTCACGTTATGCGACACTATGTGACTAAAGTGTGTGACTTAAGTTATTCTCTCGCTTCCTCTCTCTCTCTCTCTCTCTCTCTCTTATATATTAACAAAACAATACACAAATTCTAAGTTAGTCTGCTTACAAGTGAAAAGAATGCGTATGTAATTATATACCGATATATAAAAAGCTAAACTTTATATATATGCTAACTCCGTACAGGGCTAAAAGTAGTTATTATAGTAATAGTTTCTTCGTTCAAAATCTACTGCTTAAAAATGGAATGATAAGAAAACTTCACTTCAAGACAGAATTAAATTTGTTATTGAATTCGTTGACGTTCACAGAAAGTATGCCGAAGATCCACAAAAATGACCAAATCTGCTGGGCTATAAAAAAAATTCAGATTTGACGATCAACGTAAATAATTAGTTGATTTCTTAGGGCATTTTTGCCTATCATTGACGATTGTTGCCTTAAACTGTGCATTGTCTTGCAATTGTGACGACAACAATAGGGCCGCTTGCAGCCAAGAGAATGCGAATCAATTCATACGCAAATTTCTGGGATCCGTCTTGTTATTGGTTGTGTAGTAAAGTCGGAGAAGAGCCAATATGCGAGCGCTGCCATGACAAGTACAACTTTTAATTCTGCACAAGGCAAATACATTCCATACTATGAATGGGAATGGACGCCAACGCTGTCCCTTTCCAACATATAATTGAAAAAGTGATGAGTTTTTAATTACTTTTTAAAGTTTTTCATAAATTTCATGTTATTTTCAATGAGCTGTTCTTTAGCAATTAAAATTTGATTTAAATAGTGTGTAGTTATTAATAACAACTGTTTCCTTTTTATTAAAACCTGCCTGTGCTATATCATTATCATTAAATTCAAATGTAGTCTATAAAATAATTGAGAAAAAACAAAAGTAAAGCGAAACAATGCAAGCGCTGGCTGGCAGACAAATCAAAATCAACATAACGATATATTAAACACTTTGATATGAGACACTTACTCAGTCATGCGTCTATTCTTCTCTCTTTCGCTTCTTTCATCCCATTCTCAGTGTGTGCATTTTTCAACGCGGCAACAAAAACTAACCAACGATTTGGGCAAATTTCCAAAAGTAGTCTATGGCACAGTGTGAGCCAAAAATTACATATAATATCTACGAGATATGAGGTTGTGTGTATTTTTGTGTGTAAAAAGCCAACGAACGAACTGAATGTACAAAAGTTCAAGAATGAATTCAAATAATGAAGCAAACACTACATTCACAAAAAAAAAAAAAAACAAAAAAAAAAAAGAACAACAACAACAGAAAAATTCATGAATGAATGAATGTCACGAGACAGCGACAACATATTGCAGAAAATCTTTATAGACAAAAATTACATAAAAGCATATACGTAAAAATATATATCTACAAATATTCTCATATATATATATATTAGCACTTTTATGTTAGTGATCATGTGCTGATGCTGCAACCGTTAATGCCTTGTATATGGGATTTTAGCATAATTTAAGTAAATGAAAGCATCCAAACACATTACTTTAAGAGACCGTCAAGTTGCTTTAACACAAAAGTTTGTATTCTTCTTGTGGACGGAACGAACATTAGTCAAAGGTTGATTTATGCTCAATATAGCCTATCATCATAATCATAGATCAATATTTTATCTCCACCATCTCTGTAAACGTGGTGTACATTATTCCTGTTCGATGTATGAAATGAAAGTTAAATAGAGTAGATTTCGCATAGATTTTTGTCCAAAATTAGATACATATTAGGCACGTTTTGATAATTTGAAAGCCTTCACTTATGAAAAAAGTGATATGTTTTCTTCTTCAAGAGACTTCGCTCCTCATAAACGAGTTTAACGACAAATATATTGAAAAGTTTTAATACACATTTACCTACCGAGTCACTGCGATCTGTAAAGATTTTATGACGAAATTCATTGTCATCTATCGTTCGTACTATTTCTACAAAATCTATATTGGCGACAATTCGATACCTGTTAAGTTATCGATTTGGAGAAATCCATAGAAATTTTATATTAAAATTTTTCATTTGTTGATAAAATAATATATCTTTTGTATGATGTGTGGTTAACTAGCGCTAAATAGTTGTAGGGTGTGTAGTCATTTTTTAGTTTATTTGCGTTTTCTTCCTCAACGTTAGCACTAAACTTCATCATATGAATGATGTCAGTTATAATGAAAACAAATGTGAATATTAATCTGAACTCATGCATACATATGGACGTAAAACAATTAAAAATAAAAAAAAATAAATAAAAAAATATTTGCGAGTGCTGAGTCACTTTTGTCTCTTACTTTTGACGTCCATGGTGATGATGATGACGACGACGATCTCCATAATGTTTATGCTTAGGAAAGCTAAAAATGATTTCTTGGCATTTTATTGGTTGGGTTGAGTTGATGAGATCTGTTCCAGTTTTATGGTTATGTGACTTCATATTCGCTATATTTATGTATATGAAAATATATTTATTTGGTTCATTACTTCGGTTAGTTGTTGTTGTTTCTATTCAGAATTTATTTTTTATTTTTTGTTTTTCCGCTGAATTTTTAATGTAATTACAACTGAAGTATGACAGTCATAATAATTTTAATATTTCTGTTGTTGCCTTAAGAAATCTTACATAGAAGAAGTCTATAGAAGTTTAGAGTGGACTCGCGCAGTGATGCCTTAACCGTACGCTGTCCGATAGCATACGGGATGAGAGCATACTACTTATCGTCCCCGCGCTGGCAACACCTTTGTGTGCCAAAGGGACATACATGGACATGTCCTCCCTTCTGTCCTACAAAGTATATAAATAAATGTTTTTGATTTTCATTACATTCTAAGTGAATTTCGATTCACGGGTCTTTAGTTTCTTTGTATTTGAAATTAAATGCGATTTGTCTTTGAAGCGTCGTCAAAGGTTTTCGATCTATTACAAAGTTTGCTGTTTGTTATTACATTCGATATCAAGTTTATGACAATATAATATATGAATCAGAGATTCCGAATAGGTGTACCAATGTGTCTACTTTTGCGCTAACTCGAAATACGCATAAGGAGCTTTGTAAAGCCTCTCTAAATTCTGGCTTGATTTAGCCACCGAGGACTGTTTCTAAGTTCAACGCAAAAGTGATGCCGCTGATCGACCAATTGGTAGAGATTTGTGCATTACTATATCAAATTTATTCCTAGATGCCAACAGGCGGAAACAAAAAGAAGAAAACGCAAATGAAATGCGACAAGGAGAAAAGGTTTTGCGCAAATTAAAATGTGCCCCGAGAAACTATGTTCCGCCAGAGATCACCATATTAAAAATACGGTTAACCGTACGATTAACGATCATTGATTGAAACAAGTGTTAATCAGAAGAACTAATGTTGGATGAATGCAACGGAGTGAAGGTACATTCCAGTTTAGCGTTGGGAACATTTTGTTGCCAAGCTTCGCTATGTGCGTCAAATGGCATGATAATGCGAAATAATGATACCTTGACTTTAGGCATATTAAGAAAGCGCTCACTATGAACGATCTGTTTTGGGTTTGACTAATTCATAATACATTGGTCTTAGCTGTTTTTCGTAAAAGCGATTGTCATCAATATTCGGTTGCATTCTTGATGTTCTTGTTAGGAATGCATGTGTAATATAGTTGGAAATTTTTATCGTTATATCTGTTACAGGACATGAGTAATGAGCAAAAAGCTAAATTTTTTGACGTTTTAAAATCAAGGCGCTCTCGATTTGGGCCGTTCTAACTATCAATCTGCCTGAAAGAATTTCCAATGCTTCGACCAAATTTGAACTCGAGAGCTTCATTTTTGCGATCGGAAGGATGTTTAGCACAGATATTACGCAGATGGATAAACAAATATATGGACACGCTTAAGTCGATCGAGGGTTTAATACCTATCGAGAATATATATACTTTATGTGGGCTCTAGGGATTCTTTGTGGACGTTGGGAACGTTTTCACAAAATGAATATGCATGCCTCCATCTTACTGTGATAGGTATAAAATATAATGAAAATTGCTTTCAGCTGCTTCTAATCCCGTTTCTCTCCCTTTTTTCGCCCTCTTTTCCTTACCCTATACTCTTCTTTATACCGTGTATATTAAATTTGTACGACTGCATATATCACCCAGAAGGATTTAAGATAGACCCAGCTTTTATTATACCGAGCAGTTTATATTCATTTTCCAAATCGATTAAGCTTATCTGCCTGTCTGACGCCTGCCTATGTATTTACGCTTCCAATCTATAGATAGGCATCTATGCGATATTTTGTCGAAAATTTAGTATGTTGACGTGTTTTCCGCTTAGGGATGGCTTTATTTAGAATGGGCCGGATCGGATTGTTTTTACGATTGCCTCCCAAATAACGCTGCGTTATTTTGGAAGAGATTGTTTCATGAAAAAAATTAACGAATACGAAAATTTCTCGGCAAAAATCGTTGAATAATTCGGCGTAATAAAGTGATGTGTAGGATTGGGATCAGATGATGCAATTCCTTGAGTCCCCTTCCATTAAACCGAAGAAAAAGCCTGTATATGGCAAGAGAGTCTAATTTTTATTTAGTTAATGACGAAAATAGGTGGTAGCGAAAATTAATTTCGCTAAATTAGGGCCATATCAGTTCATGGTTGGAGCTCATGCCCGCACCCCCTTCTCCGCCCCCACATCACCCCCCGCGTATCGTGACTTCCAACGAAAATGTCCATTTATATGGGAAGAAGGTCTATTGTTTGGTGTGGCAAAGTTGCGTAGGGTATTTGACAGTCGGGATCGCCTAACTATAATTTCTCTAATCGTTTTGTTTAGTCTTATTATATTTAAAACTATGTTTGACGAAGAAGTAAACAAATACCTTGTAGGAAATGCTTGACAGTGATGAGAATGAGTAGAATTGCACTTAAAACGACAGCGATGTTAGGAAATAATTTTTACGTTTCAATATTATTGCTGAGAAGCGTTTTATTTTTCTGAATAAACTCTTACATTGGTTTGAAAAATTTCTTTAAGCTTGTTCCGGACAAGGGGGAGTCCAAACCCATTCACTCCATATGACGCAATCGCCTTTCTCAGTGAGGAATAAGAAACTGTCCGGACAGCGCTTGTTCTCTGGTTCACCGCCAGCGTTAGCGCATTCCCAATAATGCGTAGGATCCCAGAAATTGCGTTGTTTGACATTCACATTTGAAGAGTTGCACTCCGGTTTGCCATCGCCATGAGGATCGCAGGCCAAAACGCAACTTAAGCCAACGGCCAAGCAAACAATCAAACAAAATGCTAGAAGTTAAAATATCCTAGAAAATTAAATTTGATCTTCACTGCCTTCGAATGATATTTACCAGCTTTCATATTTTTGGTTATAGGCTTCGGTACGACTTCAGTAGTGAACTTTATGAAAGTAAATCACAAACTTTCTGGTTTCGAAAATTGCAGACGGTATTTATAACGAAATACTGGACCAATCGCGAAAGTATTGCAAATAATTAGTCAGAAGCTTTTAATAAAAGCACTTGTAATACATTTTACTTACGTTTACTTTACAACATTATTCAAGATGGGGTCCAATAGTTAGTTAATGTACCAAGGAAAAAAAAAAAGTTTAGATAACAAAGATAAAGGAGAAATTATATAATAATCAGCTGTGACCGAATCTTTTATACCTATCCCAATTTTATGTTAATATAAACAAAATAAAAAAACAAGGTTCCGATGACGTAGTTTATTGTCTCTGTTTTTTTGCGGGTACCCTCATACCCCTCATACCTTCATACAATACATGCGAACATTTGTATCGTAAATACAGTTGTTATGCATTCCAGTAGGTCTTGCTTTTCAAAATCGAGAAGTTTTTAGTTAATATTGTATTGTGGACTTGGCCGTCCATTCATTTGGCCCATTTTCTATATCGATCTGTGTATACAAGAACTTCGATTGCTTTTGTCGGATTTGAGGGCGATATGTTAATTTTTACGACCGGCTGAATATATACGATACAGACAGACTTACAGACTGACAGACTGGCAGACGGTCAGGTATTCACAGATCAATGTATGCATTTGATGCATTGTCTATCAAGCTTCGTTCTGAGTGCTGCAAACGTTTTCACAAAATGATTGTACTTCTATCCTTTGTCGATCGATAGATATAAAAATAAATTAAAGTGTGACCTTGAAGTTTAATGCATATTAGATAAGAGATTGGCAAATTAAAAAAAACAATGTAAACAACACTGAAGAGATAGGAAGCATTTTTCAAATAAAAAAATAATATTAAAATAATGTTAACCTCTTGGGGAGAATTGTGGGTACCCATCATTTTTATTGAAACAGGTTGGAACGTTTTTTAGTTGGCCGCGAAACAAATTTTTATACCAAGCGTTTATATATTGGCTTTGAAAGCATAGTTCTTAAGTGTAATTAAAAAGGTTCTTTTTTTCTTTTTTTTTTTTTTTTTTTTTTTTTTCGCTGGTTTCTTAGATATTAAATCCATTTTTATATCGATAATTGTGAGATACAAAGTGAAGTACTTCTAATAAGATTAAACTTTTAGACTAACGGGGCTAAAGTGACGTGCGGTCGAACGTAAGTCAAGAGCTCGCATATCATAACACTTTTGATTCCTATTGCATGATGAAGTTAGTACGCTATTGCGTTTCTTTCTCGGCACTAAAATTAATCAGAAATTTGTACATGTTTTTACTTCGATTTAAGTACTTTAGTAAATAAAAGCTAACGCACGCAACAAATATAAAATGACTTTACTGTATATATGTACGTATGTCTGTTGTTCTTGTCGCGATAATATACTCGTACATCCAATTAGTTTCAACAAAAGAGTTCAATTTCACTTCCAATTCGATTGATTGCACACGTATCGAATGGGATCGCATACAGTTTTATAGGCTTTCGTTGACAATCGCAATCATACTTTTAATTTGCTTTTTACCGCCCAAAAAGCCCGAAAAAAGGAAGAGATTTTATTTATTTATTTATTTTTTTTTTATTTTTTTTTATTTTTTTTTGTCTTCCACAATAGAGAGACATTTGCCCAGCAATGTATTTGTCGTTATTATTGTCGTTACGTGTGTGTGCTCGACTATCTTTAAATTGAAATCTATTTCAGTGATGAAGTCACATTTGAATTGCAAAAATACATAAAACGAAACAACAACAACAGCAAAAAAAAAAAAAAAGAAAAAACCAAAAAAAAAGGAGAAAAATTAGACAAAGAAAAGAACGCTTCACGAAAAAGTATGCGGTTTATGTTGCACGTTAAATTCGCACTACGTAACGGTGGAACATTTCAATGCCGGATTCATTGGAAGGATTCAATTGTCCAAATCGGTACTATATCGAATATTAAAAAGCAGTTGTGTGTGTCATCTAATCTGATCGCTATCAAGATCGCTATTCAAGAAGATGATCGTAAATATCTCTATTTAGATATGCAAAGGCTTGACATATTTTCAAAAAAATTTTTGCAAGGAAATATTTAAAAAATAACAAATACATTGAGAAACATAGAATAATGACTTAAGCATAAGTCTATGTAAGCAAGTAAATCGAGTCAACCAGGAAAAGGTATTTGAAGATGTTGCAACAAGCAAACATTTGCTAATAAAAGTTGATATCTTGTCACCAAATCTTAACAACAAATTTTTTGTTGTTTCTCCGCTTATATTATGCATATAAGACAACGACATAAGCGAAAACGATGAGTATTGCGGTAGCAACACGTATTTGATATTATTGTCCAGATAATTGTTATGTTCATTTGGTATTCTTGAACTTGTTACTGGGGAGAAAAGAAAAGCAACGAAAAATATTTACGCTATCTACCATAGTAGGGTAAGAATTTTAGTAAAATGCGTGTCAGCTGTTTTTCTTTTCTTTTCTTTTCTTTTCTTTTCTCTTTTAAGCAACAGGGTATGCCGCGATAAATTCGGTTTATAGGCAACTTTTGAAAGAATACTTCTTAAAACAACATTTGTCTCGCATATGCGATCATTTAGATTTAATTATTTCTGTATGTGATTCTCGTCAAGCTTAACTTCTATTATATCGATTGTGCTAAACGTATCGCCTCGGACATCCAATAGGTGTCAGCGATTTTCGCCCTCTAAGCCTATTATTATCTGATGAAAAAAAAAAAAAAAAAAAAATTCTTTCAAATTACGATGAGTTGAAAGAAAATTAAAATGAATTCTTAGATTGACCTGAAACGATACGTATTTACGCACATGTAAGCCTAGACTGGATTCTGAGCCGTGATTTCTCGGCAAAAAGCTTATCATAACATATGCAATTTATAGATTGGATATGCCATCAGACCCCGAGGTCGCCGCAAAATATCTTAAATAACATTCAGTTAATTTCTTTGACTTAAGCCGACCACAGCAATTACTGTTATTGAACGGACGGACTGATACATGTATGTATAATGTACTCTTATGTCATTTTTATTATAAAAAGTTGAATAATTTTTTTAAAATACAATTTTATTATGGTGATCATTGGAATCATTACCAAAGTAAGGCTTAATATCAATGCTTCCATTGCTCTTATATGCAAGAAGAAGCAAAAAGAAAAAACAAAAAATCAATTGAAGGAGTATTGAAGGACTACAATGAAAAATAATATATTCCAGGTATACATATGCGATTGTTTAATCAACAAACAATTCATCATGGCAATTGGACAAATTGTTATAAAAGAAATCAAACAATTAAAACGGAAGATAAAAATAAACAAAAACAATTTTTTTCACTTCTTTTTCGACAGTCATGTGCATCCCTATGCAGTAATGTTTGCTTTGTGTCTAGCTACACGCATACACACTTAAAAGTAAATTAATCTAACATAAAATTTTCAATTTCAAAAAAAAAAAAAAAAATAAATAAATAAAAATAAAAAGGAAAAGGAAAACCAACAAATGCTGAGAAAGACATTTTGCTATTGTGTATTTTATTTACCTTTAAATATAACATTTCGTAAAATCACCGAAAAAAGGGCAACGTGTAAAGGAAGCCAGCTAGCATGAAGAAGAAAGAAAGGAAAGAACGAACGAACGAACGAACGAACGAACGAAAAAACTCAATTTCAGTAACGTATGTTCGAATATTTACCAACACTCCTTTCTATCCAATTGCTGCTCTTGTTGTCGCTTCACAAAAGGACAACGCAGATGCCTACTACTCCCCATACCGTTTAAAGAACTAAGAAAAAAATAAAAGGAACGCAGACCTAAAACTGAAAATTGCCTTCTCTATGCAATTTTACATTATTCGCTTTTCCTTTGTTATTTTTGTTGCTACTTTCTTCTTTTCTTTTTCTTTTTTTTTTTTTTTTCGTAACAATTGAAATTTTAAAATGTATTTAACTATTGGAGTTTTTCTTTTTTTTTCTTTTATCCCTCGTTTAGCAGTTTTTGTTATACATTCTCAAGGTACTGAGTATACAATTTTCTATTTGGGTTTTAATTTTTTTCTTTTAACATTTTCCAGATGTATTCCTTTAAGTACTTCCTTTGGGCATTAAGAACCTTTTCATTCTTTATGCAGAACGATCTATTTACCGCTGATTCGTTTTCATTTTTTTTGCTCAACGTTTACCTAACAGATAAGCATTTTTTGTTGCTTTAGCTAATCGAAAGAATGAAATAGTAAATGGTATGGGTAGGCTTAATGGAGTAAATAGCTTTGATGTGACAATACCAGAGGAAGAAAAAGGATTAAAAGGACGAAAAAATTATAAATTAAATTGAATTAGTAGTCGACTGATAGTAAAATTTCAATTTCAATGGTTTGTTTTCTTGTTTTCTTTGTTTTTTTTTTTTTTAACAGATTAACGTTGATAGGAATTATTCCTAAATCAATTGTATCACATACTGATACATGATGATCTGAACGCATCTTCTCTTATGGGTAGATATAGGTTGAAACGTTGCTTTCTCGTTTGTATCCGATATATATCTATATATAGGAATCTTGGTGCTCCAAAGCAAAGAAGGTGACGGGATTCATAAGAAATCTAAAACTATAGATCTGTGGACAAAGGGGGGTGAGTAGAAGAGATCTTTTAGATCGCTGTAAGGATTGATTGCCCACACAATCAATAGTAATAAGAGAATCTTTCAATAATGTTTCTTATTAAAGCATTGGCAAATTTTTTTAAGATAAAAGCAAGAAATAAAGTTTTCTCAAAAATATAAAAAGTTTTCCTCTTTTACGTAATTAGTCGAACGTCTTGAAGAATTAGTCAGTTATGATTCCGAACGTTTTATCCAATGTTTTCCAATTCCCTGCACTACTAACTAACCAAAACTTTCGTTGAGTTGATTGCTTACACTTTTCAGATCAGAAAGCGACGGAAATATATCAAGTTTTACAAAGAAAACCTCTTATTAACTTGTATATAATAGTATATATATAAAATGCAGGGATAGTATATAACAAGTAGAACAAAATTATTTCACATGTGACCGAGATAATAAAAGTCATCTTCGCTTGAATTCTCTTTTCCCCTCCTAGAATAAGGAGAAGTGATCGAGTGGCAAATTAGAAGAAGATAGGAGCCTGGTTTATCCGTTCTAGTTAAAATCCCCGTTGTTTACGCCCATATTTGAAAGATATTTCTTTCAATCCCAATTAGAAGTTAGACGTAAAATCGGCGATTGTTTATTACTTAACGATGACATAATATTTCGAAGCACTGCTGTAATTGAATTGTTGTTAAGAAAGATTGCTCTCTCGAGCAATCAATCAAAGCACCCTTTTCCAATGCAAACAATGCTTGAGAATTTATCTGGCACGCAGCTTTTTAAGGAATACGCAACTAGGTAGAGCAACGCTTATGAACTCTTGAATCTTGCAGCAAATTATATATAGTGACTTTACTTTGTCAGTGTGTGCACCGCATCGCACGCATATACACTCCCTTTGGAGTGCACCGCAACTAGAGCTTGGTCTCGAGAACGCAAAGAACTATCGATAACTTCCATACGATTGTGTGAATAATTATCATTGAAAATAGCAAAAACATATCGCATGAAAGTGGTTAAAAGCCGATTCTATCTTTTCGATAAGAGGATTCGCATGACGTAGAATTTATGTTATGAAACATATCAAGTTTGACGATGAAAACGTGAAAGATTGTACACAGCAGATTGAGCACAGCATCTATCAATAGTCAGTCATAGAGGATTATCGAGTACTTCACTTCATACATAGCTTCTTATCGTTCAATTCATTCCAGTACGTCTGCTCGTTCTTGTATCTGTTGTTGAGTTGTTGTTGAGCAGTAAAACATTTTCTAAAATATTAAAATTAGATTAAATTTTCTTTTTGTTTTTTGTTCGACTAAGTTCGAAAATCGATCAATCAATCAATTGAATTGAAGAAGAAGCTGCTCTATGATCATAAGAAAGACGTGAGGTAATATGTTTTTTTTTATGATTCTTTGTAACAATTATTCCCTTCTAAAAAATAATGAAATTTTTCGTTTCTAGTTATTTTAAATGGCTGTGCCTGCCTAGGAGAAGGAAGGACGTAAATTATATAAAATTTTTCACGGAATTGTGTTCATTACTTGTACAGGGTTTTTGCATAAAAATCAATTAGAATCCAGTCGTTGGTTAGATCATAAAAAGCGTTAAACTACCTGAACAAATTTATGATGAAAATATGCACAATTTATGCTGTAACTTTTTACAACACTTTAACGAGATATACTCCTCATCACAGCAAGTTGAGCAACAGTAAAACAGTAACCACAGCAAAAACAAAAATACTACGACAACAACATGTACAACTAATGCGACATTAATGCTGCAACACGTCCCAACACAGAACAATTGCGAAAATATTTATGGTATGGACACTAAAAAAGGACGTCATTAGAAAGCAATAATTTACGTGAATATGACAACAATGGCCACACACAGCACACATCTATATATCTCCATCTCCATAAAGAAAGAGAAAAACAATAGAAAAGAAACAATCTTTTATTAAATTGTATCACAATTTTCCTAAAATTTTACGAGTTTTCTTATGTGTTTTGACAATGCGTGACTTTAAACCACAGAGAGAAAATTATGTTTAAATGAATTGTTTGGGAGATTCCCAAACATTAAGCAGTTCTGCTTCTTCCGACGACACCGAATAGCGTTAAGCCAAATTACATCAAGCAAGGCATAACCACAGAAAAGGATCTTCCTTGAATTTTTCCATCATGAACAATTTTAAATAATTAAGCAACCGGTCTTAATGTTTATTTTTAAATGCATACAGCTATAAGTAAACATATATATTGTTGATGCATGTGTATATAGGTAGAGGAGAGTTTTCTAAAGTATTTGCTCTGAACTATTGTTATATTCGATATTTTAAGAAAGAAAAGTTCAAAATAAAAAAACATATACTCTTCTACAACATTTACAAGTACATACGTAGTAAATACAAGCAAACATAAGCATACATTTGAAAAGCTATTACAAAATTTTGGAGACATTCTGGTGTAAAGTAAATAAATCGAATTTGTAAAATGTCAGAAAAGTTGAAGAAAAACGTAAAATTTTACAAATGCCATCAAATCTGCAAAAATTGTACATTAAAAAAAAAAAAAAAAAAAAAAATGATGAAGAAGAAAGAGATACGAATGTTACTAGAAACCAAACAGTAGTTGAAAAAGGTAAATAATTCGATTCATATATAGATATACGCTTCCATAGACCGACTTCGTCAGACAAACAAACTCAAGACAAATGTAATAAAACAAGTTATCGAAGCAAATCCTTTGAAAACATTTTTTGTTATGGAATAAAGAAAAAAGAAAAACATATAAAAATAAAAAAAGATATATAAACGAAATCCAAAACAGACCCACATTGTCACTGACAATTGAAATCCATTGTTGGTTAGGTTTGTGTGAACACTTATATATATATATATATATATAAATAAATATATATGTATATATATATTTGTGTGTGTGTTACAGCGTGTGTGTAAACAACAGAAACGGTTTTTTTGTCTTCGTACACAAAACGTTACAATCTCTCTATTGAATCAACAGGATGTCGATGCTTAAAAAATTAATTCAACGCAATATCACAAAACAACATTTTTTTACACACACGTAACGCTAACAAAAAAAAAAAAAAAAAAAAAAAAAAAAAAAAAAAAAAGAATCTATTTAAAAATAGAAAATAATCTTTTTTCATTCTTTTAAATGTTACCAATAATATTCCGATCCAAGATGGCATCAACTAACGCAAACAATCCACATTATTAGGAGAAATTTCATAAGCAATCAAAGTATGCTGTCATAGACAATACATTTTTTTTTTCGTTTACTCCAGCAATATCACTAACGATTAGAGAAAGTGAATAGATGGATTTAGTTATGATCGTTAGTCTGCAAAATTTAATTTTTTTCCTTAATCTCCTGCGGTGATTGCCCTTGCCTTCTTTAAATCTAATCAAACATCGCTTGCAAGCTTTCGAGCTTCGTCGCATATTATGCTATTGTCTTAGTCTATTCCATGTTAAGGCCTGCTTCGATTCCATTGGATATATAACCATCCTTGAGGACTATAAGAGCTTTTAACTTAATGCGGAAATCTTTAATTTGAAAATGCTACCAGTGCAAGTAGTAGTCTTGAACGAAACGCGCTATTTTATAAGAAGAGTGTTACACTTTTTCGCATTTACTTTTTGAAAGCTTTCTTCCAGTTAATGGCAATGACCTCGACTTGGTGAATGCGTATTATTTGCTAACTGTTTTAAGACAAATAAATAAAGTTCAAGAACTTCGTTAATTTCGATTTGTGTCCTAATATATTAAACGTAAATCATATTTTCGGATGGAAAATATGGAATTTTTTCGAAATTGTCATTCCATTTTGCTAAGTTAAGAGTAAAAGAAACGGACCAACACATGACCTTTAAACATCGTTCACCATTTCGCTGAAACAGACGAACAATCGATAGATGGATATAAGCATTGAAGTAGTGTAAAGTAGTGGATCGAACGAACTGATAGGGAGCTTTGAATTTAACTGATTTGAAATTTTTCAGCGAGTGTGTTTATCGGTTCGTCGGCAGTCGTTATCGTTTATTTATTTTACTCTATATATGAGTTCTTTAGTTATTGTTGTTGGTAAGAATGCAACAGCAATTGTGGCAATGGATGGTAAATCTTTAAGGATAATAGCCAGGGAAAAGTAAATCCTTAAAAAATTAGCTGCAAGCAGTAAAGATAAAAAGCAGATTTCGTTCGCTTTTGCGCTACACTACCCTTGCATAAGAACATATGGCTTACTTTCCTTTTGCACAACTAATGTATAGCGATTGTGTGTAAGCAAGAAGGTCGTATTTATGTGTTCGCGTATTTGTTGAAGGTGACATTTATGCAAATTCCAAATTGACGCCTTGATTCCCGCAGATGTTTATCTATAAACAAGCATGCAACGCCAGATACAATGGGTGATGTTACGTGCATGGGGATGAAAATTAATTGATATTAATGTCGATACGTGTTTGTCTTTTTTATTCCAACAATTGATTTTTTTTTTTTCAGATTGTCTTACATTGTGTTTTGGTATGGTATTGTTTCTCAGTTGGTTACGAAGTTATAAATGGTGTGAGAAAGAATATCTATTTTCTCGTACGGAGATATTGCATAAGCTAATGATTTCAAGGGAAATAATTTCTTTTCCTTCATTTACAATAAACTGCAATGCATACCAGATAATAAAAACGAGAAAGAATACTGAAGTGTATGAATATACTTCTATAGATATCGACTAAGTTAGAGACTAATATATAGTGTATTGAATTTAACGGCACAAATTTCAAACGTTTTTGAAAACATTTCAATGGAAAATGCTTAAAGAAGCTGAACAAAAGATGATAGAAAAACTGCCCGTTACCTTACAGTCTATAATAACAGCGGTTGGGTGGGCCCAACATCGTTCTTAAGTAACATTTTAACTTTTTCTTAATACGATCAACCTTCTATTGGAGCGATGGATGTTAAACGTTAGTCGTAAGGATTCATGCCAAATTTCTCATTAAATCAATTTTTATTTTATATCGGATCCATTGATAGAATTACAAATTTCCTGATCATTCTCTCACTCATTTCGCAACATGTAAACTGTAAAAGGTGTGATTCTATCTTAGACAGTGACAGTGACAGTGAGAGCGGAAATTTCCAGCAAAAGATTTCAGATCAAAGAGTGTGAGGAAGAATATTGGAACAGTAAAAGCAGTTTTTATAGTGCCCAAGGACAAAGACCGTTGAAAGTAATTCGGGTCGGACCATTTTTCTAATCATTGCCCATATAACGCCTTGATTTGAGAAGTGGATAAATAGTCACTTACTATAGCAGTTGTACTTGTTAGTCACGAATTTTATGCTTAATATAATCCCTACGGATATTATTATCCTATTAGCCTTTTTTAAATATCAAAAATCTTGCGAAAAAAACATTTGGTTTGAGGCTGTCACAATTCACAACTATTTTGCCTCCAACTTTGTTGCATACAAAGTATTTAGTATTTATTGCTCTGTAGCAAACCTGACAAAATAATCACAGGCTTTTCATTTCATTTACAGGCTTAAAAACCTATTGGTGGGTAAGTCTCATTGCCTTGAAAGTTTTGTGTCATCGAAGAAGAAAGAACTCAGCAGCACAAGTGTCCCCTCGACAGTAACAGTTGAGCCCTAACACAACCCACGTATGCCAGTGCTTTAATGACTGTGGTTTTGTCCGTGGAGGAGTGAGTGAATTATAAACTGAAAAAAAAAAACTATTTAATTCGCTCGTTGTGTTAGCAGTCATCGATACCTTTAAGAAATTATAACGCCAGACTATGCCGCTTAACCTAAAATTTGAACATTTTTAAGCACCTGTGTCTAGCATGCATTCAATAATTCCGAAAATGTCTTAAAATGAAAAGTTTGTTTGTCAGAAGGTATTACACCGAATAGGAAAACAACCTATACTAGCGAGTCCAACAAGAGAAATTACGTTGCCACGTAGGTATAAATAAAAAAAGAGATGTCTTTGAGTGCACAAAACATCAAATTGATACGCCATTCGCTTCGACTGTGAAGCAAATGCCCTTTATTCTCACAAATTCCGAGGACAACAATCACCGACAACCGAGTGGTTAATGTTGTTCAAAGAACAGTACGTTATACAAAAATTAATTAAAGCGGGCAAGTATTATATGTGCTTTGCTTGCAAGGGGAGACATTCTCGAAAGCTCTAAAAAGATATCTGACATGAATTATTAATTAGCTATGTTTAGATGAATCAAAGAAATTAATTTTAGACAGAATGGCGACTGTGGCCGGTCTATGTTCGTAGCCTAAAAAAAAAAAATTGGTGAGTTGTTCAGTTGTTTTCAGTCATTTTTATTTTGGTAGATTGTCAAGTATTTGTTGGAAATCAAAGTGTCACTTTATAATGTCGAGGAGGAGCGAAGTGTATTTAGTTGAGAGCTGTTCATTTAAAGTCAAAAAAAAAAATTACTCATCAGACCTTTGACGTTAAAAATTATTTTTATACCTTACACTAGGTGTTGCGCGGATGATCGCAATACAATTTATTATACCAATCGTTCTGGATTCATTTTGCGAATCACCTTAAACATCTCGATCAATCCGTTTACTTGTCCACCTATTCGTTTCTATGCTTGATGCCTTTTTGCGTACGCGTGTTCACCCTACCGATCGTCATTTTTAAGATAATTTGATGAAATTTTGTAAATTGAAGTGTTCTGCGACCTATTAAAAGTGGATTGTATCGCATCATTTTTGTGATCACATTTCATGTAGCGATCTATTTTAAAGAGGTCCTTATGGAAAATAATTTTCTATTGTTATTGCAAATATTTTTTTGGAAAAAAATTAATAAACAGACAATGCACAAATGGACGGACGGACAGATGGATATGCTTAAATCGATTGAGAATTTGATGCTGATCAAGAATATATACACTTTGTGGGATCGCTAAAGCTTCCTTCTAGGCGTTGCAAGCGTGTCGACAAAATGTATATATCCTTTCGGCGATGTGTATAAAAATTCGTAAGTCTTAGTACCTTGGTTTAGGCCTCTTACTATTTATTAGTATCATAATTAATATGAAGTTGAGAAATTTTGGATTATATTCATAAACTCATCAACAGCCTTTCATTGAATTGCTGTAACGTAACCACATGTGGCTATTGTTGAATTTGATGGCTCGTTAAAGGTATAACAATAATAGCTGCATAACTGATTAGGAATATATTAGACCCTCGGGTAGAATCAGAATTATGAAATAAGGAAATACAAAATTCGAAGCGAAATTCTTCTTCTGCTTCTCACCAATCTAATAGCTGCAGTTTAAAACATTTTGCTCGACAGTGTAGTTTGTTGTACCTTTACCCCATAAATACAGACTACGGATCATTTATTTTTATTGATAGTTTTATATGTATATATATACATATATATATATATATATATATATATATAAATATTTATACTCCCGTACCTATACGTGGGTATGTAAACGGGGATTTTATAATTTTTTGTTTTTTTTTTTTGTTTGTGTTTTTGGTCTGCGTTATAAAGAATAGAGTCTGTTTTCCCTTTTTTTGGGACTTTTTTTCTTATTTCATTGTTATTGGTGTGTGTATTTTTTTGTCTGTGTTGTTATTATTCTGTCAACATTTCGTTAAATTAGTTTTTTACCACCAACAACAGTTAAACTAGTAAATCAACAAACTTTATTGGTATTGCATGCACTTGGTTGTCTTAAACGAACAATAAATGGTGCATGGAGAAAAGTCAGCATGAACTGTAGTGTGGAGATTTGTACTTGGCATTGTGTATGTATCTATATATGTCTATTTATGCATATGCATAGGTGAATGGGTGGAGACAACAATCACAACTTTAGAGTTAATAGTCTAGTACTTCGTTTCGTGTGCGCTTAGTTCGAAATGTATAGCTAAGCATATTCAAAATATTAAGTGAAGATGAGTGAGTATATATTTATTGCAGTCATTTAGGAATGTTTATGTATATTTGTTCTTATATCTATTTACATGCGTACATGTTTTGTGCTTTGCATGTAAACTGAAACAAAATTCTTGAACGTCGATTTGATTTGACTTTGTTTTGTATTCGAATTTTAAAGACACTTAACAATTGAAATATTGTTGAAGTGTTTTCCTTTTCCATAACGTCTGTAATCATAGGCATTATATATCTTCTTCTCTCTTCTTTTCACCTCTATTTGCACTATCACTGAATTCATTGCAGAGGCTTAATTTAAAATTATTTTAAAAAATCTTTCAAGCAAAGAGAAAAAAAAAAAATTTTTCATTTGTGAAAAGAGGCGAGGAGTGAAATAATTTCGGTCAGCTGCTGATAAATAATAGCTAAGGCGTGAAATACTTGAATGATTGCATTTCTTCTATTTTTTCTTTGATTTTCGTTCTTAGTGTTAAGCCCTAATACAGTTAAAATCTATGTACGTACGTTTTGAAGGGAAACTGCTTTTGAATCGTTAGACGGTTGGTTGATTACATTGAAATTTCGTGTCAGTTTTAAATCATTGTCTTCCATCATTCCTTGTGTGTTTGCGAGTTGTGGCAAGCAACGTTTTAAAGCGTTTGCGGTTTACAGAAACAAAAAAAAAGAAAAACAGAATAAAGACAAAAATAATGTACATTCCAACAAAAGCAACAACAACCATCTATAGCAGGAAAAATATAAGAAAAAAAAAAAAAACACCTAAAACGTGATCTCAGAAAAATGATTTTCTTGCCATTTTTCATGTTTGAATTTTTTCAGGGATTTCATGGCCTCAAACATATTTTTATGTTGTTGTTGCTGTTACTATTGTGGTCTGTTAATGTTATTGTTATGGTGGAGGTTGAATAAAAATCTAACGTGTGCTGGGAAATAAGGTCACGTTGAAGTAAATGTTGTTGTGTTTTACCAGCCACAGACAAACAACAGCCCAACAGCGCCACAAGTTAAGCAGATTAGAATATAAATATATATATATATATATATATATGTATATATAATTTACAACAAGACCGAATGTCAAACACCCGCTACTTACACTAAATTCGAATAAGTTTAATATATGAACCCTTACCTACCTGCAGGACGAATGTCCAATAAACGCGTATCAGTCACTTCTAGAATGCGTAACGTGACCATAAATTGAAACCAATAACAATTCTTTGGATACAAATATAAACAATCGTTAAAATAAATTAATATCTTATGGCATTCAAGCGATAGCGTACGATACGCGCCTACGATCATCAACTCAACAAAACGATAGGATCACAATATCGTCAGAGAAATGGCTGAGCACTCCCATAGAAAAGATGTATTCTTAACTTTATTTTCTCAACACATTTGTTTTTTTTTTTGCCACCTTCTAAGGGTTGAGAACACAAGGTAAAACATAATATGTAGTAACTAAATAAAAGTTTTTCTCATAATCACATTTGGCAGTTCTTTCTTAAGATTTCTTAGGAGATTAATAAAAAAAAACAATTTTGAATCTTACACTGAAATAGCAAGGACTTTTTGAGGATTGCTTTTAAGCGGCTGGAACACAACCACTTAATAAATCGAGCGTATCGTAATTTGATGATAGTATGAACGGAATAAACTTAGGCTAGACAGTAAGCGAGTCTTACAGCTTTCGTAACATTCATATCATCAATCGTTAGCAATCGATTTTCAATAACAAAAACAACAGGATAAAGCAATAGCATAGCAATAGCAATAATAATGGCATTGCCTGGATTTGGATGTTTGGTAACAAAGCATAACAAATGCTTTATGGTACTAAATTGTAAGTATGTCTGAACCGTGGCTAGGCTAAGGTAATGTTAATGATATAACTTTATGGTTTTTGGGCACCAATTCTCCTAACACTACTTTGAAAAATGAATTTCCACAATAACAACGCAACTACCACCACCGCCATAATCATCATCACTGCTATGTACCGTATCTATGTTTTTTGTGGCCATCTAAAGCATCATAATTCTTATGCATATTTTAGTATAGTGAAGAGTTAAAAACATGACAGCCAGTCGTGCCGCATGCATGCAATACTCACACCATCATCATCACCAATCGCCCAATCTGGCATTAGACAATCGTAGTGCACACAAGCACAAAAACATAAAGCCAACACACACACTTGATCATCAACACTCATGCAAACAAAGTCACATCATAGTCATCTTCGTAGTCAGAGGTGGATAGTTAATACAAAGAATTCTTTTCGAGTCACACTTGCATTTGAGCGAAACCTTTCATTTATGTCTCTGCGTTGGGAGCGAATAAACATTTTTTCATTGTCTGTCAATTACGTAACTTGTAAATGATATCCGTGGACACTTTTCTTATTATTTTTGAATTTTTGGTTTTTTCTTCTTTTTGTTTTTCAAGCTTTTTTTCATTTTTTGTAATAAAAAAAAAAAAAAAAAAAAAAAAAAAAAAAATACGAATCTATAGTAAGTTCTTAATAAATATTTTTAATTTTTAAATATTATATTGTAATTAAATTCTTTTATTCATTTAATTGTTTGCTTTTGCACTTGTTTTAAATTTCAATTTACTCTATGTTTTTCTTTTCTCTTCACTGCAAACATTTCCCATTAGTAGAAATGCCAGCAAATTTCATCTGAGCCCTGTTTAATATTCAAACAAACATTTGCTGTAAGCTATACTCGCACACATACGTACTGACTCATATTCGCACTCTTCGTCGTAAGACATAACTAATTAATATTTTACTCGGGTATGCTTTTTTTTTTTATTTTGTTTTTTGATGTAATTGAAAAATGTGGCATAGAATTTAATTTTTTAAGTAATTGTGAGGGCAAAGAAAATTTAGTTATAATAAAAAAAAAAAAAAAAACCAAAAGGGAATAATAAAACCCAAAATTGTATTTTACAGTATTTTATTATATGATGATCAGCAATGGACGGGATGAGCAACTTTAAGCCAGTCTTCCACTATTTTGGCAGCGAAGATTAAAGCAAACTGGCATCTGCTTATTATGAATTTTCCAAAGAATGGTACAACACATACAACAAATAGTTACTGATCCACTTTCCCAATTTACGTACAAATCTCGTTGTCTTAAAGTTTGCGAAGCAAGTTAGAAAAGCACATTTATTCAGGCAAATATTGACATTTATTTTTTATTATCGTCTTAATTCGGTGACTGCCGGAATTCTTACACAGCATTTTTATATGCTTAACACTTTCAGTAATTGTAAAATCCGTGTCTGATAAAACTTGAAGATAATCAGGGAGATATTTTATTATTATTAAGTACAGTAATCAGTATCGTGAGCGGATCAATCAGTTTTCATTTCTCATCTGCAACTATTAACCGAGAACATAACTTTCAAGTTTTACTTTTTTTCTTAATGGAAAAATTCCATATTTGAATGTATTCCAAGCAAGCGGGATAACGGATACGCGGACAAATATCGATAAAAAATGCTATGTCGTTTAAGAGTTTCCTTACTTCATGGAATCTCTGGCGCGTAACATGTACTAAGCCATTTATATAATTGTTTGGGGTCTGTTGCGTCTATGCATAATCTCCGTGCATTCACGGTAAGAAATGAGAACATTTTTGTAAGTAAAATTTAGTAAGCTTCAGCAAATATTGAAAAACGCTCAATGTTTAATGAGATTATGTTGGTGTATGTCATATTATCGATCGAAGGTAATTAAAACGATAATTTCACTTTCTTTAGGCATGAGTGCTTTAGCAAATATATGCGTTCCTCCCTTGCATTGGGTATTTCTTTCTACGAATTTCTGGCATAGATTCATGCCTTCGGGAATACAGAAACGATATGCATACAAAATGTATGTTATGTTTTTACTTTACATATTATCAATGAAATTCAATTATGATGTTGATGCGCGTTACTATATAGTTTCCTTAAATATCAGAATAAGACTTAGCGTTCTCTTGTCGACGAATATTGGATATGTCTACAATGGAGGCATTAAGACTTTTCGAGATACTTTCAAAGTACTCAATAAAGCAATTGTAGGGGGACACGAATAAAACCGGACAAAAGCTGCAGGAAAGCGGTGAAAACGTCACAGTCAAGCTATTCCGAGTATTGATGCTGGAATATTTATATAACAACTTCTTAATAAAAAAAGGCACTATGTGAACGATGGCCGAAGAAGTAGTCCGATATAATCCCTTTTGAATAAGGTTCACCCTTAGACCAGACGACGTCAGTGTGCCAAATTTAATCAAAGAAAATGTAAAAATGTGTTTCGGACATAATCGGTATAATAAAAATTGGATATATTTGAAGTCCTTCTGGGCGTTCCATATATTCGAATGAACTTAACATGATTTGTATCATCAGTAATGTACGATATAAAAACGATCAGAATTAGCAAAAGGTGAGGTAGAATTGTGTGGCAGTATAACTATGATTACTTGTATACAATGGTGATTGGATTCTTGAACTTGAGAAGTCGGTTTTTTAAAAACAGGCTACACTGGCTAATAAATAAGCATAACATAGTTGCAAATAAGTGAATAAGGCAGTAAGTGGAATAAGGTTTGCGAAACGTTATGGATAATGACTCTCTGATATTAAACTTTATTCAATTATCTTCACACTAAGCATCGACTGCCCTACGAGTATAGTAGTTTCATGGAAAGTAATCGAATTTGTTAGAATAAAGAATTTCATCTTTTTTTAAGGGACTAAAATCGAAAGTGCGCTCTCTTAAACTGCACCGAGTTAAGCGTATATAACAAATGAATATTAATAAGAGACTTTCGCTAATCTATCCGCAAATAGAGGCAATAAGTTAGCCTCTAAATTAAGTGATTTCTTTTGAAGCCGCAATAAATAATGCTTGTTGTTGAACGGAAATCTCACCTAAGATTGCTTAACCTAAAATATCGAAGACAGCAGGAAATTTCAGCTCATTATTTGGGTGATTTCAAGTGTAACGCACAAACATATACAAACATGTATTGGCTTTATATAATTGTATTTGGCTTTATTTCTCTTTTTCTTCTTTTAATTAAACTATTAATTAGCTTGAATTTGGTCAATGCCACAAACTTCTTGTGACATTTGTGTTATATGTATACAGAGATATACGTGAGTTGTTCTACTACAGACATTATTATCAAAGTGTGAAATCTTTGGTGTATATTCAAGCATGACGTCATCTGCAACAGAATTAAAAAAAAAAAAAAAATACCAACAATAATATTATTTTATGCTTATTTGCTTAGATGTGTAAATTTGTATATAAGTACGTATATTTGACGTGTATGTCTGTGCAGATGAATGCGCTGCGCTAACAATGAGGATTTAATAAAACAAGTTGATTAAGTGTTTATTATACCAAAAAGAAAAAAAAAAAAAATACAACAATAACGACAGAAGCAAAAAAAAAAAGAAAAAACAACTTCAAATAATAATTCTTTTCTCTACTGCTCGTTTCTGCAGTTGCTGCTGCTGGTACCTGCTAAAGCAAAACAATTGCTACTGCAACTATGTAAGATTGCATACGAACGTATGTATATACATATACGGTATTCGGCTTCAGGTGGAAATTTGTTATTGTTGGTGGTTAGTTGGACCGCTGTTGGTGCTGTTATTGTTTGTTGTTTGTGTGTGTTAAACTCATGTTATGTTGTTATTTTTAAGTACGGATTTGCTTGAGTGGTTTTAAGTGCTCCAACAGTCGTCTTTATTTTCTGTTTTTCTTTTTCTTCTTCTTCTTCTTCCTATTCATCTTTTTGCTCTTCCTCATTTTCTTCTACATTTACGGATCTTGCAATCAGTTTACTGCAGTACTGTTACGTCTCTCTCCATCTAGATAAATAAGTAAACTCTCGGATGGATGAATGAATAAATAGATAGGTGGATGGATGAATGTTAAGTTATTTTTTACATGTTTACATGTTTTACAATTGTTATTGTTGTTCTTTGAGTTTTCGTTTTCGTTTTCGTTTTCGTTTTAGTTTTCTTTTTCTTTTTATTATTTTTTTTAGTTTTTAGTTTTTTGGAGCTTTTTGTTACATTTCCTTTCCAGCTTTTAAAGCGTTGTTGGCACTTGCGGTTGCTATTCTCATTGTTTTTGTTGTTGTGTTTGGTATATTCCAACATAATATTTTTACTTTGTAAATGTCTACATTTATGCGAACAGATTGAGATTTGATAACACTTAGCACATTAGGCAGACATAAACGGCATTAAATATAATCTTTCTAAAGAAGTAATGTATGGGTTGCCTTGGCTCGCTATTGCGGCTTTTACTACAACTGGATTTTTGGTTTTTGACTTCTCTTCTCTGGCCAAATAATGCTTTCAAAGTTGTGGTTCAGAAAACAAAAAAAAAAAAAAAAAAAAGGTGTGTTTTTTGAGAGAGTTTTTACATTTATTTTCAAATTTTTCTTCTTCTCCTACTTTTGCTTGTTTCTTTCCAACGGTTTGCAATTTTCAACAGACATTAACGAAATTTAATTAAATTGAATTTATTGCTTGAAAATGTTGGATATTGTTGACATACTCACGCACACATGTGTTACATTATGTTAACCAAGGAAAATAACGAGTAATGCTTAAGGTTGTTTAAAGAAAGGCCAAGATCAAGAGCAACATAGTTCCCTAATAACAGAAACAACAGAGACTACATGCACTCAATTTACAATAAGCAGAAATAACAAAAACAACTTCGAAATATACAAAAAGCAACACAGAATTTGCTGCAACTTTCTTGAATAGCACCATCACCAACATCACTGTCACCAGTACTACCACCACCACCACCACCACCACCACTGCAACCATCACTAAGCACTAAGAGCAACCGGTACACCAACCGTGGCATTAAACATTCATTTCGGGTAACTGCTTGTTGTTTTAAACAATGCAGAACATGTTTCGGCTTTTAGCGGTTTCTTTGACAGCAATAAACGTATAAACAACAACAACAACAACAACAACAACAGTAACTTCCTGAGCCACGTTCCTTATTAAAAAACAACAAAAAACAAAACACAAACTACAAGAGAAAAAATAAGGAGACAACTAAAAAGAAAACTCTAAAATAAGATAAATAAAAAAAAGAGATATACCAACATGTGTTCCAACGACAAAAGCAACAACAAAAATAACATCAACATCATCGTCAATATCATCAACTGCAATTTTTATAACATCGAAAGTGCTACAGATCGCATCATTAAATAATTGCAATAAAAGGCTAACCACTAATATTTTATCAAACTGACGGACTGAGTGACTAACCGCTCGCGAACGGCTGTGAATTGGATATCAAAAATAGAATAAACATGAGATGACACTAAGCAAGAAAGCTTTACACGTTTTCAGGTCGAATTTTAAATATTTCCTATTTATGTTAACGAAAATTGTGCGGTTTTTCCCATTAGTCTGGAAATGGCGAAAAGGACATTATTTTGACAAATACTTTGGGCGATTTTTTAATCAATATTTAATGCCACTAAGTAAGTAAATGAGTAAGTAAGCCTTTAGAGAATATAACTAATAAAAGTTTCGATTCCAGTTTCCTTGTGTTTTGGCTTTTGTGGGACGAAGTTGTTAGCTAATTGCAAAACTGGTTTGCGATATTGAGAATACGAAGATGAACAAAAAAAAAAAAAAAAAAAAATCCATTTTTCAATCGTTTCCACAGCCATATACTAAAAACTCCAACACTGATCACTCAATAATAATAAAGCTGCTGGAGTCGTATATGATTACAACTAGGCTTAGCATAGTGCGTTGAAAAAAATAGACTCTCATGAGAGTAAAAGCAGATAGTTTTGTACTTACTGCATTGCAACTAATTTCCCCATATATATGTATATATTAATGAGTTTTTATTTATCAATGAACCGATTGAGTCAAAACTATGCTTGCGCCCAAGCTGAAAATGATTTTTCCGATATTCGAGTGAAATAAATCGTGGTTTTTGTTTAATCTCAGTCTTTGAATGAATGCGAAATGCGAATGCAGGCACATATA
Organism: Glossina morsitans morsitans; assembly: GCA_001077435.1. NCBI lineage: Eukaryota > Metazoa > Arthropoda > Insecta > Diptera > Glossinidae > Glossina > Glossina morsitans. The sequence continues at coordinate 160,936 of CCAG010000247.1, read as the reverse complement.
TATATTTATATATATATATCTTTCACATAAAAGTTGACTGACAATTGAATCACACAGATGTCCTATTGTTATGACGGGAGTATAAGGGACAAACGAAAGTCATCATCAATATTATGGTGTAACACCGCAATATTTTTCTCATTCCTTGCATATCCATACTCTACTAACACGGTGACAGAGTTATTTAGTAACAAGTTCAATTGATTGCTTATCCGAATGTTTGTAACGATTCTAAATTGCTGGAAGCTTATGCTTTCACGGAAACTTTCGATAATTTTCATATCTTGCCTAATGCAAAAAAAAAAAAAGAAAGAAAAGAGGATGCTTTACAATATAGCTAATGAGACATACGCAGGTTGCGCGTACATTTTTTCGCGATGTACCCACACAAGCACAATTCTTCACTTTGGCAAAAGTAAGGTCGTTGTGTTAGATATGTTCGAAGCCTTGGATAGAGTATGGTATGATGCTTTTGTTTCCAAGATGATTACATATGATGTCAATAGCATTTTTTCTCGATTCTTATAGAGCTTCTTAAATAAGCATTCAAGACGAGTTGCAATCGACGGCCATTCTTCAAACCTACCTATCCTATTTAAATACAGGCAGGAAAATTAATGAGTACCCCCTTTGTTTTGGCAATGTCAATGTAGAAAAATTGGCAACACTTGATGTGTGACTACGACAGTCAATATTCGTACCATTTGGTCCTTCTATATTCGGGCAAAATAGATCATAACTCGAATGTGTGGTTGGGAGCATCAAAACTTAGCTTGCAGGCTCCCGAAAGTGCATCTAAAACTCTTGATATCCTTTAGCATCGGCATAATGTGGGCTCTGCTATGCTTCTCTGCACGTACATCCAGGGCACGTGTTGTACAGAGATGAAACAGATATGTCCACCAATTTACCCTTTTAACCGCACGACTTTCACAGCGCTTTCTTCTACCCGTCCTGAAGTTTCCTGTATGCCACACATCGCATTACCGCGGCCTTACTGGCCGCCTTTGGAACAACCTACGAGCAATTGTCATTTCCGCCGCATCTGATGTCCCCATTTTCAAGTCGAACGTTCACACACACTTCTCTCTCTTTCTACCTCTTTATTCCTATAGAACTTCTTTCGCTCTGCCTCCTCCTATAGGGGATATACCCCGAGTGGCTGGTCATAGAAAAAAAAAAAAGCAAATGAACATTGAGTATATGAAACAGGCGTTTATATGGAGTATGAAAAACGAATATTTGATATGCAACATAGAGGTTAATGATTATAAAATGAAATATTGCATCCATTTCTTAGTGCTTTGGCGAACAAAATAATATTCATAATCACGGATTCAAGAATGTTACATAAGGGAGGGATCTTCGGCTTCGGCGTCAAAAGAAACTAATCACAGTCCACTTATCAGATTTACGGACACGGATCTAAGTTAATTTTATTAAATTAAATGATTGAAGGGTTTGAGGTTAAGGAATGTAAGAGCAACTAGTTTTCGTTTCTTGAAAGATGCATATTTGCCTCACATCGAAGTTTAAAAAAACTCACTTAATCCGTATAAGTACAAATTCACTGTTGAGAGGACGTAGCTTGCTTTTCCTTTTATAACAATCATGCATTTATGCATATAGTGGGAGTGCTTAATTCGAAAGTCTACAAGATCTTGAGAAAATGCAATAAATTATTTTCGAATTTTTATTAATCTGACCTTATGTACGTGTTGCTGTTATTATTATTGCAAAATATTGTACGACTTTTTCTACTTTTGTTTCTTGTTTATTCATTTACTTATTGATTATTATTATTACTATTTATTTATGTACTTATTTATTGCTTATTTTTTTTTTTTTTATAATTGTTTCCTTCTGCTGCAGACAACACACAATCTAAAGTTCCAATTTCAAAGAAAATTGTGGCCTTGGCCTTACATGTGAGATGGCGTTTAATTTTAAAAACCGAAAGAAACAAGAAAATAACGAAAACACAAACACATTTATGGCACGACAATCGCTTAAACTTTAGCAACAATCATACAACGCAGGGATAGGAAACAGTTGGCCCTATGGATAAATATGATATATAAACTGGTTACATTTTTTCATATGAGTCAATGCAAGATGCGATTTGTTAATGTGGTAACGGCATTTGACCTTTTTTGTTGTGGGTAATTGAGAGCTAGCGATTTCAGTTTTGTTACTAAAACTTTACTAGCCATCGTACTTGGGATGACTGAATAACTCGATTTGTATGCCTCTCTCACTCTGTATGTGTATAAATGTATTTATATGTATGTGAGTGAATGTGCAGTTAAAAAATCATGAATTTCAATCACCAATGAGCAAAGTGCAGCCAACTTAATTGTTTTCTAATGGCAGACAATGACAGCAATAACTGAGAAATGGTAACAACAAAAACAGTATTCATGCCAAGAGGCTGATGATGCTTTAAATATAGCACAGCGCAACACAGCACAACACAAATGGCACATTAACCAACTAACTTTGTGTGGTGGCTACTGTTTTAATATTAAACCCAGAATACACCACATAAGTAAAGATCCGCAGACAAACATGCTGAAGATATATATATATATATATATATATATATGTGCATGTTAAATGTTTTGCTATTAAAGTGAATGTGTTTTTGTTTTATTTTTTTTTTTGCTTTCTTTTACCATTTCTGAATTAAATTCAATGAGTACAAATATATATACAAAACAATCTAAAACAACAACCACAACAATAACAATAACAACAACAACAACAACAGCGATAACAGATGCCATAAATTGTAAGAGAATACATTTTTTTTTTTTGCCAGATCTTCACATTTGTAGCTCGCCAAGAATTGTATGGAGTTGAAAGCATGGGAAAGTCACGTTGTCATTGCCATCGTCCTCAACATTATCATTATCATGATTTTGACCATAATCAACAACCACTGCTACTTCACTACGAAGGCGACATATGATCGAATTTCTTGCTTTTTTGCTATTGCTGTTGTTGTCTAATATTAAGCTACAATGGAAAATATTTGGAACAAGTGCACTCATGTGCTTCTTTGCAACAAATGCTTGAAAAAAATAAATAAATAAAAAACTTCGACCAGCTGACAAGGCCAAAAAATACAAATGTATACATATATATATACATATGCATATATACATATATATATATACATGTGAGTGTGTTCCTACTTTTCATGTGAAAGCAAATGCGAGCTTTGTAACTTTCACTTGCATTATCAACATCGATATTACGGTTGTGAGTTTAAAAACTGAGAGAGAGCGAGAGAGAGAGCGAGAGAGAGAGAGAGAGAGAGAGAGAAAAGGAGAGATAAGAAATCGTATTAGTAGCAAGATTTAAAACCGTTTAGCGGTTTATTCATTCGCATTACAGCTGTTGTAGATAAACATGCACATATCCACACACATTCGCACGTTCACAAAGAACTTTTGTAAGAAAACCTTTCAAGAAAAGACTATTAAACGTACAGAACTTTCAATTGTTTGAAAAAAAAAAGAGAAAAAAGAAAATAAGAAAACTAAATACACATTGATTTACAGTTGAAGTCAAATGACCAAGAAAAGTGTAGTTTTCAAGTTTAGAAAGTAACTGATTAGCCAGCCATGTGTATGGTATCGGTTAGCGTATAGTCAAGATGTAAAAAAAACGAAGGAGAAGCAACAAACGAAAAACAACCAACCAACCCAGTAACCGAAAATTAACCAATAACTATAACTAGCAGTACATTAAAATACAATTAAATACGGTTAACGGTTAACGGTAAACGAAAAGAATAATGAAAAAGAAAAAAAATGAATTCATGACATATATCTATATACACCTTTTTATATGCGCATGCATTTATGTATATATTTTTTTAGTGACACATTACCTTTCTCATACAAGTAAATATGTGCATGGTATGGATACATATACATACATATATATATATATATATATTTTTTTAGCGACATATTACCTCTCTCGTAGAAGTAGATATGTGCATGGTATGGAAAGCATATGAAATAAACGAATACATACATACATACATACATAGCATATGAATACCATTTTATAAGATATTCAACTAATCGGCAAATATGGCACGTTTGCCGTCGTTATACGACTTTCTGTCGATCTCTGTACACAAATGAAAGTAAATCTCTTACATTCTTTTTCTGTTTTCTTTTGCTCATTCCTTCGCTTTGTTCGATTACTAAATAAAAAACAAAAAAAGAAAAGCAGCAGAGTTAGTTTTTCCCAACACACACACATACACATACGTGCATATAAGAACACAAAATAAGAAGTAGAAGGGTTAATTGATTGCATTGTGTTTTTTGTGCTCTGTGCTTCTGAACAAACCATGTCTGCTTGTATGTGTTTGGAGTATTTAAAGAACTCATCTCTTCTCATATCTAATTGACCTTCTTTTGCTTTACACTTGCAAATGCATGTGACTGTGTTTTATCATTTTGCTTCTTTTTTTTTTTTTCGTTTATTTAAATGTCTAGCATCAGAATAATGTAAAACTTGGTCAACAGGTGTCTTTCTACTCACTACTGCCCCAGCCAGCTGAGGCTTAAACAGCAAACTCACTGCATAACTAAAAAAATTGTTTTTTTTTCTTATTCTGTATTTTTGTCTTTATTTTATTTATTTATTTATTTTTTTTTTTTTGGTTTTTGCAATTATTTTTTCATATATCATGCAAATCTCTGTATATTAACCTTTTTTGGTTGGTGCTCGTTATTAACCAATTTTTTTGGGTTTTTTTCTTTCGTGGTCATAAGATATGTTTTTCGTATATTGACTGGAAAGCCTTTCAAATTCAATGTTTTTTTCTTCTTTTAAATCAAACTTTCGTGGCTGCCAAGAAGCATCCAGCTGTGCCTATAACTGTGACTTTTTTTTTTTTTCTTTCTATTTAAACGAGCGGTGGGGTGGGATGGGGAGGGGGGGGGGGGTGATTTTTAAATATAAAATATTTGGATTTCTTTCTTACTTTATTATGGTGAGATTTATTTTTTTTTTTATATTCTATGGGGAGTGGTAAAGCTGTTATACGGAGAGGAGTGTTTTTTGTTTTTGGTTTCTATTTTTCTATTTCTAATTGATGGGCTCTTTCTTTTGCAATAAAAAAAGCATAATAGAAAAAAGGAGAAAGAGAAGAGCTATGTCAACAATTATTTTAGAGTTGACAATGTTAGGAGGTCATCATCAAGGAAACAATTGAAATTTTTTCAATTAATACATTTAGTAGACGGAATCGATGACTTTCGCAGAAGAGCGCATGGGTTTGGTTGTTTATTACTTTTCAGTGTCCCAAGTATGGATGTAATATTTTCTTTAATTTTTTCTATTAAAACTGAATATTTGACAAGAAGTGCATAAGAAAATTAATTAATTCAGCCATGATATGAAGCGGAAGTGAAGAATGCAATCGTAAGGTTCGGTACCTTCTCTTGGTCCATCAAAAAAAAGATGTTTTATTATTAAGAGCGGTCAGCAATAGAACGGTTTAACAATTACAGAAAGTAAAGAAATGGAAAACATGATGCGATAACGCAACGGAATCATTTTCTAATATTTGGGATCATGCATTTTGTGGTTCCGAAAGTAAACCCAAATAAAACTCACTTTTGTGTTGACCTACATAGTTGTATAGCGTACAGCAGCAGTCGTTAAAACTTGTTATGAAAACTTATTAGGAAACCGATACGTTTTGTGCACGTGTTGGATGAAACCCTTATTTGGTTAAACGGCTTCATAAGTAAGAATTATTGCTCTTTTGCTCTAAACACATTACTGTTGTTCCTTAAGGACTTTGGCATATACAAAAATAACTTTTGGGTGCGGTTTGAGTATGAAAATGACATAGCAGTTACCGTGAGTGGAGAAAGCGGGCGAAACATGATAACAGATTTTTTATGATAAAATTTAAATGATTTTGACTTGGGCGGCATGTGGCTCCAACAAAATAATGAAACATACCATACGTGTCGTAAAAAATTCAATGATTGTGTTATTTCCGAAAATGCTTATGTGAGTTTGCGATATAACTCTATTGGGCTTTCTACTTTGAAGTTATATGAAGGCATTGGTTTGCTTTAATTTTCTACAACCATTCAACGACTTCATCTTTTAAGATTATTGATGTTATTGGTGAAATAAGGATAGATTTATGCGGAAAAGCGGTTAAGAATTGGTGTTCCAGGATTGAATTTTTCCGATGGAAAAATCCTTTCATGTGCTACGTGAAAACGGATGAAGAATGAATGCATCACTGCACTCCCACGTGAAATTTGCACTTAATTGTTTGGACAGCAACAGGCAAAAGCCGTCCAACTTCCAATGAAGACCTGATTATCGTAACTAAAGTGTGTTTTGAAAGATTAATCAACGTGCTCTATGAAAAAGGGCTAGAAATGCTAGAGAAGCATTGGGATGAACGTCCTACTCGTGAAGGACACAATGTTAATAAATAAAGTCATATATTGCCTAAAAGTTTCCTTTTATTAGTGATGCCACGAACCTTTTGAATAAAATGGGTTGCAATGAAAATATCGGGAAGTTCCTGATACAAAGCTTGGTTATATGAAGTTAAGGCCACTTCGCTTCACTGCATTTTGAAGCTTCTTCCATACAAGACTTACAAGAAAAAGTTAATTTTATACGATTAGTTTTCTGATTTAACTTTCGATTTTTTTTATTAGGCTAAGCGAAGTGGTACAGAGTATTTAGTTGTCGATCTTGATTGCCGATTGCAGCGTTTTATACTTCTTTTCTTTTCTTTTCTTTTCTTTTCTTACTCGAACATTTTTCAGGTTGGCTTCAAGTGTAAAATAAACAATTGGAAAATTCCCATAACATTATAAAATTCTTTAAATCATCTTGATTGTCATCGTCGCCATCGAGAAATAGGTTATGATCAAGTACTTTTTCCAATGAAAGGGATCATAAAGAATTTAAAAGCACACATATAAACATGAACAATAGAATCATAAAATTCGAAATGAGAAGATGTCAATGATTCTTTAAATCTTTAAATTTCTGTGTATATACCGGAAGGTGTGGGAGGGGCATGAGTTGATTTGAATGTAAGTAACTGAAATCATATGTAAGATCGAGTTTGAATTAAGAAGAGTTCATAAAAAAAAGAAAACAAGTAAAAACTTTATAGTCGGGCTAGGCCGACTATTACATACCCTATACCACATTCTCTAACACAATTCCTATTTTTGCCATATAACACAAAAATTATACCGGTTTTTATAGGAACTTGGATTGTGTGTATATTAAAAATTAGACTTGTTTCACTTTTCTGCTACTAAAAAACAAAAATATTCGTTAAAACTCTGATATAGGGTAAGATATAAAGATAGCCGTGGGTGGCACAAATATGATAAAGTGAATTTTTTTTATCTTAATTTACTATTATAGGTTAAGTTTCTACATAACCTATTAAAATTTAGGCTTTTCTACCCTACAAAGGGTCAATTTTTGTAAAAGTTCTTATATAGGGTTGGATCTAAACAATTGCTCGAGGCGGTCCAAAGTTTTTGGACCAATTTAGAATGCCGAAATACCGTCACTTAGCTGCCTTTGTCAAGAAATTTTGAAACTTGCCATTTTTTACATATAACGATTTTTCAAAGTAGGGTATTGGATGTGAAGTAGTCGAAAAATTCGACCGATCCAAACCATTTTCAATAGCGTTCAAAACCTGTCATTGCACTAAATCTCATTAAAATATCTCAAAAATTCTGACATCTACCTTGAACACAAACTTACATGGACAGGCATCAGACGGATAGACGGACAGATCGGCATAATAAAAGGTGGGTTTATCTTAATCCGCTTCTGCGTGTTGCATACGTCTGCACAAACTTAATATGCCTTGTACCACAATTGGTGTTGTGTATGAAAAAGAAAAGAAAGAGAGATAAAGAGAGGAGGAAGCTTGAAAAAATTTGGGTACGTCGTTGATAATAGTGTCAGGAACTCAAAATTATATATGAAAAGTAAAAACGCAGTTAAGATCAGACCAAGTTTGGTTTCCTGAAAGCTACGCAGTTGCATACAACTGTGTTAACATGTTAACATGAAGAAAAAAAGTTTCTTTTAATAAAAATAAATAATTAAATAAATTATAATATAGCGGATATAACGCAAGCAGCTCTAATGAGAAGATATGAAAGTATTAAGATTTTTACAGATGTTAAGCAAATCTGATATATCGGCTATAACCGCGATATTCATTTTAACCTGATAACGGTACTAATTCATTTATTTATTTCTTCATAGTGCACTATTTTACTTTGTAAATATTCCAACAGACAGACACTGACAGGCAGCCAGACAGATAGGAATTGCGTCAACATCTTAACTTAACAAAGTTTATAAACACAAGATATGACCTTTGATGCATACCTACATTGTGTAGGGTCCTCGATTTGCGTATTTGCAGGTCTTCCAAATTGATTCACATCTCATACTAGACTGCGGCTACCACCTCTCTATATCCTTTTCTTTCCCCACTTCTTTCTAATGTACGTCCTCTTAATAATTAGTTGCGTTAAAAGAAAAATAAAAAAATAAAAAAATTAAAAGAAAAGTAGATTCACTCTACTAAACAAAGCCTTCTTTCCCCCTATTGCACTTCGTTGGGTACTCGACTATTGCAGGATGGGTGGATCGTTGCTTCGATTGCAATATCCTAAAATCTGCTGAAATACTTATCAGCCGATTCATTTCTGACTAACTTCATTTTGGATGAATTTAGCATTGTTTGCGCCTCCCTTCGTGTTTATTTATCCGTTTGAAATTCTACAAATTTTTCAGATTCTATATGTGTATATATTTTTTGGATTATCCGCCGGCAGAACGCATTTAAATCGCACTTTAGTTGTTCTATTTGCAAAGTTTCTAATATTCTCTTTCTCTTTCGCATTTTTTGGGTGTGCAAGCGATAATCAACTAATTAGTTTCTCAATTGTTTATCATTCTCCTTACGTGCACCGAAATTTCAAAACATAATAGAATATTAGAACAGAATATTAGCGCTAAGTACATCACACTTTAAATACATTGATCTGTAATAACATTGCGCGGATTTGTGTGTATGTGTTTATTATTCTCAACATATATTTACTTCGTATTTGAATAGTTTAATATACTATTTATATATACGTTCACCCATGCACGTGACATATTATGTATTATGTAAACATACATTAATGTTATATAAAATACATACATAGGTCTATTCAATAAATGTATGTTTATTCATAGACGTACTATATACGCCTTTATGTATACATTTATACGTGTATGCACCTACGAATAATTGCCTAGATGTTGACATGTAAATATTTAAACATGCAAATATGTAGACATGAGACAATGATGAAAATGATTTAGACTTTACGTATAGGGGGTTCGACGTCTCAACTTAGACGCATTCCATCAATGACTGATACGGCAATTAGGTGAGAGAGTTTGGGCGTCTTAACTTAGACGCAGGACGGTTGACGCCACAGCCAGCAGTGCCGGCTCGTAGAGCTAACTGCTGTAACAAGAATATTGCATTTAGCGAAAGCAAAATCCTTGAATTATGATTTCGATCAAACAGGAGATTAAAATCGTGAATGATAATTGAAAACGCATTCAATAAATGCAGTACAAAATGCAGAAAGTAAAACCGTGATTAGTAAAACGGTCCACAATGACCGATAAGTCAAAATGGACCATTAAAGTTTAAACTATTCGAAGGATACACCGCTGCGCTAATTTCTTCTCCTTATCCTTTAAATTAGTTAAAGAACACAACGAAAGTTAAAGAATGAGTGGTAGAAAGTATTTCTTCGAAATGTGGTAAGTAAGAAGGGCCTAAAAAACATTCCTTCTTCCCGGTTTCTTTGTTGCTGTTATTATGCCCACATACGCTGTTAAGTGCAAATTTTTGCATTTTTTTACACGAATTGAAAACTTGAACTCAAATTACGATTGGACTAAACAGATGTTCGCATCATTTTTTTCTCGCTTTTTTGATTAAGTTCGTTGTTTTTTGATTTTGGTTTTGAAAAGACATTCGATTAGAGTAGACATTCGAAATTAAAAATTAAAAGAACTTATTAATGTGAACAAGTAAGAAGATTCAGGCGCGGCGGGCTCTTTTATCCAGAGTCCATCACCGTCATTCTAGAGTAGACAAAAAAAAGGAAGCAACTCAATTTTCGTACTTTTCGCTTTAATATCGTGCGTCCTAGAAAGGTGGGATGCACTCAATCTGGCTCATTTTAAAATCAATCTGCATGCAACGACTTTCAGCGGTTTTACCAAATTTGCAGCAAATATCTTAATTTTTGCGATCGTAGGCACGTCTACTACAGCAACTAAGAGACAAGTGAACAAACGAGCTGACAAAACCGTACCTAGACCGATACAAATTTAATGCTAATCAATAATATGAAGACTTTATATGGTCTCCGAATCTTCTGTTTGTGTGCGGCAAGCATTTGGATAAAAGAATTAAATTTCAATATCCCATAATACTGAGTAGACGTGGTCGATTTTTCCGTTTTTGTCTAGTTGCTGCAGAGCCATCCCTAGAATATAAATGGCACTTTTTATCGTTACATCTATTGTGGTTTATAAGTAATTAGCAATCAATCAAATTGTTTTCGTTGTTGCTGTCGAAGAAAAATCTGGTCTCAGGTTTAATCGATTTGACTCAATCTCAGTACCAATTTGCGCGCAAGAACTTCGAATCTTTCCACCGAATTAGAAGACGTTGCCTAATTTTTGCCGCCAGGATTATGTTTACCACACCGAAGGATGAGGGGTGTACTCATTTGGTAGAAACATTTTCAACGTCAGAAACTCCACAAAACTATGCATGATGTCCATCTGTCCGTCTGTCCGTCTGTCCGTCTGTGTAATATCTATTGTAAACATTCTCCTGGCCCTAAAAAGGTGAAAAATGGTCTTTTGCTCATTACTAGAACAGATGAATCTGAAAAAATTGGAACGTATATTCTACGTGCGACCCTGTAGTGCCTGCAAGATTGACTACGCTTACCCAATATTATAGTGTATCCGCCTTTATGAGGTGCAGAAGCAAGCTTCACAAACACCATAAAGTATATTCATGCTTGGCTAGCTTCAAATTCGGGACGCACCTAAGCATGTCCCTCTGTTCGTCTATCTATCTGTCCGTCTCTTGATAAGTCTGTTTGTCTGTTCGGCTGGAGAAGTTATCGTCTACAAATTTGCAAAAGAGTTTGAAAATGGCTCAAACAGATCAAATAACACGCCTACAATGCGCACAAGTCTACACATCCAAAACTGAGAACACTTTCGTTATCCGTGTGTTTTTCATGGTCACGGTCATTGGTAATAAACTGTAACAGATCCGTCATATAAATTTTCACAAAATTATACTACAAAACTAGAAAAAGCCAGCCCCACCCATCCAATATGGACTATGTAAATTTGGCTCATTTTTGATCTTTTATACAATAGTAGTGATGGTCGTAAAAGGTTCCGTCTCAACCGAATGTAATTTTTTTACTTGTTCTTAATAATTATTATCTGTTCAACTGCTATATAATGCAATTCGTTTGAATGTCTAACGAACATGAAAGAAGCACACCCGAGCAGACATATACATATGTGTATTGAGAATCAGCTAAATTGTTTCCCTTTTGTTAAATTCGTCACATACGTACTGCTACCCACGAATCTATGCAAAATTCTTAAGATTTTGAATTGCCATAAAACCGATTTTTCATTATTGTTGGATCACTTTAAGGCCATTTTCAAAATAATCCTTCTCACTTTACACATACGCTCGTATTTACGCTTTTTTATGAGTAAATTGAACTGAAAAAAAAAAAAAATAGGTCTCGTTATGAAGCACATAAAAACGCATAAACGTGCGGAGGCCGCACATCCATTTATTGGTTGATTGTTAGTTAGTTGGTTCGTTGTTCGCTAGCTGGCTGGTAGGTTGGCTGGCTTGTTGACTGTGTCTGGCTCCGAATGGTTAAAGGTGATCATTGTAATTATGGCGGTGTTTTGGTTGTGAATTCTATTCTTGCATCCATAGCCACAACAATACCTATGTATCCAATGCAATAACATGGAAGCATTTTTAAAAGCAGAGAAGTTTACCGCACAACAAGAAAAATCTTAATTGAAACTTGTGTGTCAAATATGTTCAGCTACCACTTCCTTTAAAGACTTGCCAAGTGTTCATATTACAAAAAAATGAACGAAAACAACAAAAAAATAAAAAAATAAAAAAATAAGAAATACCGAAAGCTTCCCCCGAGGTTTATTAGCATACTTCCCCCCATTTCGTTTTGCAAGATTCTCCAAACGAAAAATTCAAAATTATGAAATGTTTGGCCACAGAATGCTATAAAAGCATTCCGTGCTAAAGTAGGATTCGCTGCTTTTAATACCATCCGCCTCATAACGAATACCGTGATGATTATCATCATTATTATTATTATTATTTTTATTTTTGTACAAATGTATATACGTGAGTGTTGTTTTCATATTTATTGTTATGATTCTAATAATTTTATTTTTTTATGGAAGTTTGATTAAATCACACTGGTTAGCACTTAGCTTATGTGCGAGTAACTAAGCGAGTAAGTAAACGTTTGTGTGCTTTTCTCTTGTATAGTTGTGTTTGAATCGTTAGTTAGTAAAGTAAATCTGGCAGTCAGGCAGAACCGACAAGTAAATAGTCATTTGGGACTCGCCACATTCATTCGCAAAATCACGGATGATGCTTTGATTCTACCGAAGAATAAACTAATCAAAGAGTGAAGGAGAGAAAGAGAAAAAATGCTACCAAGATCAGTGTGTTTATTTTTCATGATTTTGCAGTTGTCACTCTACGGATAATATTTTAAATTTTATTTGGTGACGGTTCATTTCGTTGTTACGTTGTTACTTTTTTATTTTCTCACCATCAAAGGATATAGATGTATATTAACTTCATATGTATAAACGTACATCTATGTCTCCCAGTAGTTACATTGTAATCAATACGATCATAAACTTGGTTGTGATTTCTCTTAGACACAGAAAAAAGAAAAATTAAGCACTTACCCTTTAACAATTGATGAATCCAATTAGATGATCATTTCCGTTCGTCCGTCCTTCTTTCTACTTATAAATTTGTATACAATGTCTTAGGGATCCATCCGAAAGGCACATAGGAGTATAAAAATTAGCCTTGACAGCTAATGGGCACGCCCACAACGAACATTATACTTTCCAATTCTTATGCATTGGTCTGAGACGGTTAGTGGTTTCATTACTGTATATACGTAGGGACCATAACGAAAACGTACCGGATTCATGCAAGCCTTGCGCAAACTTCATTAAAAAAATATTAATGAAAAAAAAAAAAGAAAAATTTTAACTGAAATGATTCGAACAACTTTACGAATCACAAATGAAATAAAAATTGTACATATTTTTAAAATTAAATCGAAAACCTTGTTATAAATAAATTTGTAACAGCATAAGAAGATAAAATAAAAAAAAAAAAGAAAGAAATGATGTCTTGAACACTTAGTGAGTAAAATTACAAATTAACTACAAGAAGAAGAAGAAGAAGAAGAAGAAGAAGAAAAATACGACGGTAAGAAAGAATTTGTCTCAGGCTTGGAGTGAATCTTTCGATTCCTACCGTCCGGCCTGTAATGCCTTGCACGCATACGTTCCGAAAGTAACGAAAATATATTTAAGGGAAAATACATGACACCACAGCAAAGTTAGATTGTTTGTAAAAGTAAGCATCGTTTTACATAATTCTTACTATATATAAAAAATTAATCTTGATTTCTATAAGTGGTTGGATATAACACAAATTCAGATGTTTATTTACTTAACATAGCTGATCTAAAAAGTATGCGTAATAATAAAGTGGAAACTTTATTACATGTATAATATTAATGGCAGTAACACATGCATTTATAGTTGAAGGTATTGGTCTAAAAATAGTGATGAGAAAACATTTGAGACAAACTTTTGAGATCGACATCATTATTTACAAAAACTGTCTGAGCGATCGATGAATTAAATCGATTTTATTGTCCACGTTAGGTAAGAATATGCCGAGTTTATGATATTTCCGAAATCAATTCTTCTTCTTCTTCTGCATTACATATGTTCAATATGCCTAATATACTTGGTATCGCCATGAATTTTGTGGTTGAGATGTCTTATGCTAATTGCTCTTAACAATCCAGGCAACCAGGCCATTAAATGACCTTAAGTTTAAGTGAAATTTCTGTCGGCCTTTTGACATGAAAAATATTTAGGAGTTCGGTTTAGTACGTTTGTTTAGGGAAAAATTCCACATCTATTTGATAACTGAGATGTACATGCTAAAGTTTATACGATGATCAATAAATATATGATTTTTGGAGCATTACAAACGGCACAACGAAGTCAATATATTTTCGAAAAAATTTTGATGTGTTGGTGATGGGAGAGGGGGGGGCGGGGTATATAAAAAAAAAAAAAAATGTAGAAAACCTTTTTTGATGAGCAGTAAATCAAAAATGATTATTCTTCATTTGTGCCTTTGATTTGTGTGTATGTTTGACGAATAGACTTGTGCTGATGGAATTCTCATTCTCGCAACGACAATAGCAACAAAAACAATTACAATACCAAACAGCGCCAGTAATAAAAAAAACGACAAAGACAACGACAACGACAACGACAACGACAACAGCAATAACAATGTTGCCTTTTTAATGTTTATTGTTAAAGATTTAAAAACTTGTTGATATTGATGTTGAACGAAATTGATGATCACAGCGATCTTTGTCTGCACTTTGTATAATTTATGAGTTTAAGTTGGTCTGTGTATCAGTAAATATGTGTATGATTATATACAAGTTATATATATTCAAGTACATATATGGGGGTAAAACACTTGATAATGGTGATAATGATGATGATGATAATGACGATAATGACGATAATGACGATAATGACGATAATGACAGTATTGGTGGTGGTAGTGGTGGTGGCATGAATTCAATCAATCAAACTGACAAAAAAAAAAGTGACACAAAAGGAAGCGCTAAAAGAGAGAAAGAGAGAGCAATTGAAAAGAATAAATAAACGAAACGCTACATATCTCTACGAAATTATTATCGTGCATTTGTCTTAGTGCGATCCATTCTGATTGTAATTGTATACCAAAGCAACTTAAATGCATAAAAAGATTTTATTGTTTTTTTTGCCTTTCTTTTTTAATATGTGAATAATAGCGTCTTCTTGAGCGGATATGTTGTCTGCGCAAGTGCGGTTGTTTTCATATTCAATTTTCTTGATTTCATTTGGTATTTGAATGGAGGCATATGCACACGCACATGCCCGCACAAAGCCGCAATAGTTATTAATTCATATGTCATTGTATAAATAAATCTAAATTGATTGATAATTTTTTTTTGTTATATTCTTAAGGCTACATTAAGGCTACATTTGTTATTGTTAAATTTAATTGCTACTGATGTCAGTATTTGTTTAAGAATTAATTGGAAATTTATTTGTTAGGCCCTCACACCAACGATAGTGTAAAATATTTTCATATGACGAGAATATTTGTAACGGAGGCGTAATTGAATTTTTTTTTTTTTTTTTTTTTCAAAAATACGCTTTTTCTTACCACACAAAGTGTTTACAGTATCAGTCAGTCGATGCGCATGAATTGCGTAAAATTTTAGTTTATTAGGTTTAAATTAGCTTCCGTCAATTTTTCTTGATTCCGATTTAGTATCAATGAAAGGCTCATGAAGACTCAGCATCTTAACCTGTTGGTTTTTCTTTTCTTTGGCCTCTTTTAAACTACTCTACCCAAACTTATCGATCTGATTATCTAAAGAGTAAAGAAATGCTTAAATTTGCTATTTGAAAATAATTTATATAACAAAGTAAAGGGTGGCTCAGATTAGTGCCCATTAGTAACTTATGCGGATTACTTTCAAGAAAATAACAACCTATCTAGCAAGACAGCAATCCATGCTGTTCAGCAATGTGTTGTTGTGGTATGCTGAACAAATTGCCTTCGACAGAAGGCCTTTATCTCATTAATCTCTTACGTATTATATACGCTTCGATCTCGTAGTGGAATCAATCAAGTTAAACATTTATTAATATGCAAGTTCTCAGAGCGTGTTCTCTCACATTGGACGGTAATAGTTTCTTGTTCATTAAGTGCATAGTTGCGATGCAATACTTGCTGAATATTTTACACAGTTCATCTTCCATAAGTAGCAACAACTTTTAAGAACTCAAAACTCGAGTTGATTCAAGGAATGGTAAAATTTTCAATTTCCATTTAACCGGATAAATGAAGAAGGCACTACGTGCTGTCAAAACCAGCATTTATGGTATAGAAAATCGGTACATTAAATAAATCTCATTCGTTATTGAGAAAATGGTATAAAAACGTTCCCAGGTTGTAAATGTCAATCGATTAGAACGAATAACTGTTTACCCAGCAATTTAAGTTGTCACTTGCGTCGAGTAAGAATTGAAAAGATGCGATATTTCAGCTATGCAGAAAGTTAAGAACTAGAGTGGATTTGCATGCTTTTGAGTTTTATTTGTTAAATCACAATTAATTCATTCCTTTCCCCTCCTAAACGATGGCCACCGAAACTAAGCATATAACGTTTTCAATGTTAGGCAGTTCTGATCAAGACAATAGTTAACCTTTCCTGCAAAATGAGAAACATTTTAAGAGCATGAACTAGTTTCTTTTTTTTCTTCTTGTGCAACCATAACAAATTTGATTGCAAAACATTTTGAAAAATGTCAGCACCGTAGCCCTTTTGTAGCGAGTCGCTAACGGCCCTGCGGCAAGCAGCACGATTGGTCCAAGTTTGAATTAAACAAAAATAAAAGGAAAATCATTTAACCTATGTTCGTATATCTAGAGAATGGCGTAGCACTTTTTAGGCACGTTAATCGTTGTATGATTGGTGCATATTAGAGTGAAAAAGTTCAATTTTCGACTAAAACAAGGCCCTCTTATATTAATAAAAAATGTTTAAGTTAAGTTATCGAAGAAACTTCTTCCAAGTCTTCCATTAGAAAATGGTTTTCAAAGGTGCTTCGAGGAAAACGCTTTCAAAGTTTCAGTTGAGTGTGTACTGCCGTACGTTTATTTTCAAAAAATCCTATTGTTTGACAATTTAAAATTTTGCCCCGTCCACGATTATCTTTTTATGTCATTCTTGATCGCTTAAGCCAGTTAAAAACACTTACTTTTTTGAGAAATAAGTTCCCGAGTGAATATCATAAGCTTTGAGTTTGGGAACACTAATCTCGCGTTCACACGAGGAACACTTTACTTACTGTTCTGGTTTCTAAGGTCATTTTCGAACTGAATCTGATAAAAGCAACCACGAGCACAAGCGTCAAGTTTTTATTTTCTATTTGAGTATTTTCCGTCCATAGTCTTACACCGAGAAAAATTATTTTTCGTCGCACATGTAACCATAAAATTTTAGTGTTGGGCTTTTAAGGCGGAACAACAACAATTTGAGGGCCAAAATAAACTCAAAGAAGTCAGGAGGTTGGTACAGATTGTAACAAGTCATCCAATAACAATGATAATAATAATAATCATAATAATAATAATAATAATAATCACAATAATAATAATAAAAATAATAATAGTAAAATACTAAAAAAGACGGTAAATGAAGCAGATGCGGTAACTGCAACGTCCAACTTAACAATAACAATTGATTTACCGGCTATGACTTATCCCGATTTTTGCTTTAAAAATGTACTTGAGATTTCCATGGATCGAATGTT
This sequence comes from Glossina morsitans morsitans, assembly GCA_001077435.1. Taxonomy (NCBI): domain Eukaryota; kingdom Metazoa; phylum Arthropoda; class Insecta; order Diptera; family Glossinidae; genus Glossina; species Glossina morsitans. Next base: position 143,062 of record CCAG010000247.1, on the reverse strand, counting down.
TCAATTTTTAATTATAATTGCTCTACATTTTGTAAACGATGCTTGTAAACTACAGCCGGTATGTGTGTAAAGAATATTGTCGGTTACTACCGTGGCAACCCATTGAATTTCGTTTATCTTTTTTTACTTTTTATTTATTTACATAAAATATTAACTAATATAAAGTCAATACCAAATAACATTAAAATGAGGTAAAATTAGATAAGTTATACAAAGTTAGACCGCATTATATCGCCAGTACAATGAATGATATTTAAATTCATCAGAATATTTAGTTTCTTGTGAAATGCGGTTAGTGCGGTCAGTAGTGCTTCCCACTACTCTCTATTGTCTATTCCCACCAATATATTATTATTAGAATTAGCCTAATAACTACTGCGTTTGCAATAAGAAATACACCTTAAATCTGATAAATAATAAACAGTTTAATTAACAGCTCTTCCATCATGATAGCCTTATTAATAATATATGAAAATGTATCATATAAACAACTGAAATGCCATGAGTTATATCCTGAATATCGTAAATTCACCCTAAGATAAATGAAACCGTATTGAGTGGCAATCTTAACTGGGTAGCTAATTATTTCGATCATCTGTTGTAATAATAACCTGTTTACATAAAACACGGAAGGGAGAAAAGAGTAGATACCTTAAGACAATCGAAGTGGAACGAAACTCCTTGAAGTTCTTGGTGGAAAATTAAAATCTGGCTTACCAACCAAAAGTAATGACGAAATGTCGCCTTCAATAAGTTGCCAAGAATCAATCTTCTACGTTCGAACCTAAGTAAATTGATCACAAATAGTCTATGCTCATATGGAGGTAATGTCCTGTTAAGAAGCCCTGCTAATTCACGCAAGACAAACTGGAGAAATTGTTTTAGAATTGATTCAATCATGTCGCCCAATACATTGACGGTAATTGGAAGACACACAATAGACAAACAATAGACTACTAAACAACTAAGGGCATTACCAACGAAGTGTACATTTCGTTACATAAGGATCGGGTAACTCTTTCGAACGACTTTTGCATAAAACCCACTGTCTCAGTGTATAGCCTCAAAAGAATTTTTTTCGAATACGATTTTCTTATTCTTGTTAGCTTTGCTATTTATCTCTTACAATTTAGTAGCGAAATAGTGGTGAAATTCGTTTTGATGTCTAATCTTACATTTCATATAATTATTTAATGCTAATGTAATGCATTTAAATACTGGTTTAATGCTAACATTCACTGAATTCGTCGAATTCAGTTTACAAACAGAAAGATATTTCCCCGCATAAGTGAAGATTTATACGATTGCGTGTCAAGTGTTTGGCTCGGGCCGAACATAATCTCTCCCCCTCGCGTCTTTGTAAAACTTTTATTAAATTATAATTTACTTTAGTTTATGTTATTTGCTTATCTTTTCTTATATCGAAATCTATTCTCACTAACCTTACTATTATTATTAAATGCAGTATTTTGTGCCTCTGGTAATTGATACTTGACTTTAGTTTTTCTTATTTATATTGTTGTTGTTTCTTCTCTTAATTCCTGAAATTGTGTTTAAAGCAATTAAATTGTTTCGTCTTTCGTCTTTCGTCTAAATTACAATGTTCGTAAAACAACTTGACAGTTAACGATCATTTTCAATTGAGTTGAGGCGCAGTCATATGAAAGATGAAATAATAAATAATGATCTCAGAATACGTGATCACATAATTGAAAGCAATTTAGGTCTCCTAACACTGGCTGCATAAAAAAATTACACACTAGCAGCCCTTTTTATGTCAAATTTTGACTAAAGAAAAAAACAATTTTTGTTTTTTTTATTTTTGCATCGAAGAAAGTTAAACCTGTAACAAGAACAAAAAACAAAAAGATATAAACAAATGTTCGTGAACGTGCTTATAACTGTTACGTTTCTTTTTTTTTTTTGTTTCTTTCTTGCTTTCGGAAAGAAAAAATCCAAATTTTAACACCTCACTTGTTCTCGTGTAATTGTTGATTATTATATAAAATTATTGAGTGCTTTTATTAAAAACTTGTGCCTGTTGTTAAAAATGTTTGCAAATATTAGAAGATGACTCTGTATATCCACTACCGTAAAATAGAATCATATTTGTTTTATCATTCCGTTTATTATGCCCAGATGTACAGGTTGGGAAGTATACACACCTTAGATATACATTTTGTATATATATATATATATATATACGTGTGTGTAGGGATTGAGAACTACACATGTAGGTATAAACATATACGGGGTGTCCTCAAAAAACACAGTTGACTTTTCAAATCTCGCGGGCTACGAACATTAGATTTACGATTTTCGCTTTTCGATTTTCGATTTTTTTTTTTTTTTTTGTTATGCTGGTACATATGTCAGCAGCACATGTTGACATTACCGAAGACCCTGTATTGAGTTTGTTGTGAAAAATAATATTAAGTGCTCCAACTCACTCAAAATTTTGACAAAGGCATTTAGCGACTCGACATTGAGCAAAAGGCTGGGAAGGCGCTAATGACGATGCCCGCCCAGAACGCCCCATCACGTTAGAAGTGAATAAAATTGTTATGGAGAAGGATCAAATCGCTATTGGAGAAGTTGCTGAGAATGTCGGCATATCGGTCGGCTTAAGCCAGGTAATTTTTTCGGATGTTTTTGGTATGACACTACATCGGTATTGCACCACGATAATGAGCCAGCACACATTTCATTGCTAGTTCGTACATTTTTGACCAAACACAACAACGTAATCATGGCTCGTATATATTATGTCCGCAAATAAATTACATCGATTGGAATTGGTTGCTTCATAAAGCGTGTCAGACGCGTTCAATTTTCGCGAAATCGTGGGTGCTGGTAAGTTGAACGTTGGTGCTTGTGCGACAGATTTTTGCAAGTTGTTGTCCGTCAAAGTGTGAACAGACGAATGTTATTTACGGTGCTACATTTTTTCTGTTTTCAACTGGATTGAAGTGGGGAAACATGTAACTGAAGGTATGGAAACGTTTAAGATGCTTTGGGAGTAAAAAATGCGATAAGCTATTAAATGGCTAGAAAGTGATTTGCAATAGTTTTTAGTCTTGAGAGCGATTAAAATTTGCACATGTCCGTCCGTCTCAAGTAGAAACTGATCTCCAACATGCTCTTTAAAACATTTCCCAATTGCAGCGTATTCTCCAGAGTTGCCTTTTTCTGATTAGCACTGATCCAGATCGATGCATTCATACTAAGCAGATCAGCGGTTCTGTAAGCGTGAAGATATGCGAAAATGGTTCGTTGACTATTTCATCTGGGGACAATGGATTTTCTACCATGAGAGCATCCATAATCTACCTGATAAGTGGCAAAGGACTACAGATAACGATAGCGAATATTTTGATTATCAACCTTTACAGTAAGTGTTTTTCAAAAAAAAAAAAAATATATAAAATATAAAAGTACAGAATTTATTTGCCCACTTATTATATGTCCGCGAACAACGCGAGAGCCATTCGTAAGACTCAGTATTCCCGTTAATTCAAACTTTAAAAGTCACGTAAAAATATTGTCTTTATATTCCTATATGGCAAACAAGGTTCTAGTTGGAAAATTGTGCTCGATAAGCCGAAAAGCTGCTTCCATCGTCTAAGATGCTGAAATAAGTTCGATAGTTTCAACATAAACTGAGCGAGTTGAGCGAATTTTTACCTCAAGAAAATGCCCAATTCTATGCCCAATTTCTTTCTGCCTTTTATGCGATCAACTTTAAATCTACTTTGACAGAAAACAAATACTCTTTGGGTCAATTAGCATCGAAGGGACAGATCTGCATTATTTGACTGCGAAAAAGTACTTTGATGCGTTCACTTCTTTTTCTTTGTTTCTAGCAAAATTCGATCAATTCAACTATGAGAGGAAGCAAAAAGCCTCACTGCTATATTACACGAAGTCACAAAATCAACATACTTTCCAATAGTGGGAGTAAAAAGAAAAAAAAAGAAGCAAAACAAAACATGAAAACGAATAGAAATTCTTTTCTCTGAAGCGAGGGATAAAATATTAAACAACAATTTACTATGAACGTTTTTGTAATAGAAAGAGCAGCGCCGCTGAAAACGTATCAAATTTACTAGAAGTCTTTAACTTATAATGGAGAAGGAAAATACATTAAGTGTATAAATACACAAGAACACCCAAATACACTTAGCTAACGTATATGTTGCTTTGAAAAAACGAAAGAGTTGTCAATGAATCAATTAAGTGCAGACATGTGTAAAGTGTTTGTTTTTGAAGGCGCTTGCTCAAGCAGCATTCGTAGAAAAAAATTGGTTTTAATAATTATGGCATCGTATAACCGTCACTTTACGAATCATGAGTTTCTACTTTGTCGTTACTTTATGACAATTTTAACAACATCCACTTTACGTTAGATTTGAAGGCGTAAATATGAAATTTGACTAAAATGCTATGGTCTTAAATATCATCGACAGCGGTCGTGTCATTATATGAACAATATTCTCGCAGCCGTGTTGATGATTGGCATAAATTTGTAGAGGAAATAGCGGCAACTGAAATGAGATTAAAGTTCAGTTTGGGGCCCTTCGTTCAAACCCGTGAGACATAATAATAAAGTAAAAAAAATTAATAAATAATTGATGATAATTTGAGCCTGGGATAAAACCTTTCTTGAGAATCACTTACCCATTAAATTATCTATAATATAAAATCAATAAAGAGCCTGCAAGGATATCGTAAATCGTGATCTTATGGACAATGGTTTCCTCAACTTGAAACAGATAAGTTTCTAACCATCTTTTCGCTTTAACTCTTCTCCGTCAAAGTGAATTTATTCTGCTTCTCTGCTTTGACCCTGTCTGCAAATCGAATTTTTTTTTTTTCAAAAAGTGGGTTGAACTCGACGTTGCGACAAGCTGCCGAAAAACCCAATTATTCAAAAAGAAATTCGATAAGAAACGCTGTTCTTCTGCTGGAGTGATTTTCGGCCAAAATAAGGAAAAATATTACAGTCGGTCATGGGCAATCACTAAGCACCCATCATTTCTTCGAGTAAGAGAGCTATTCTTAATGCCTTTTTCATATAACGATTTTTCACAATAAGGCGCTATAGGGGAAATGTTCAGGTCCTAACCATTTTTAATGCCGTTTGTTCTTGTAGTTCTGTAGATTGATTGCAGACAGACAGACAGATAGAGAAGTGAGTGATTCTGATTCGATGGGTTATATCAAAACTTTAAATAATTTTTTTTAAAGTTTCATTTCCACCTACCCCTACCCGCATCCAATTTCCCACCCCACTTATTTTTACCATCCTATCCCATCGCATCCCATCTCATCTCATCGGCATCATCCTGTTCGACAACAAAATGAGTAGAAAGAAAACTTTGATGTTTTTCTTCATTTGCTTCATTTGAAGTATTATTTAAAGCTAAGACATTACTTCACTTCGTATACAATCAATCACACGCATACTTTTCATTTTGTTTATTTAACGAAGGCATTTTTGGGTGAAACGTGGAATGATATATGTATGGATTTTGTTTTTGAAATTTATAACAAAGCGTTGTGACTTGTTGTCACCCTTTCTTCGCTTTTCTTTTGTTTGTTTATTTTTAGAAGAAAATCTACCTACCTATCTGTGCAGATTTATGTTACGCTTTTGAATCTTACAAAAGACTTTTAATTAATTAAAAATTTTCCGATTTTATCACTTGTTTGATTGTTTGCGAGAAAACAGAAAAAGTGTTAGAACATCAGATCTTGTTCCATAGATAGGTTTTGTATCTTTCTTTGTGCGACTGTAGCAGATACCGCCTTAAGATAATCAACAATATCTTTTCGGTTGAGCTGAAGATTTTTCCCTTAGCTCTCTGTTAGCGATTTGTTTAGTTTTCGTATCACATTTTGTTTTTCTCTGTGCAATCTATTGTTAAAATCTATGTTCAATTTAACGAGCATTTGTTGTTATTGCTGATACTGTTGCTGTTTTTATTTTTATTTTTATTATTATTATTATTTCTTTTCATTTCTTCTTCTTTTACTCATTCTTGTATTTCTACGAGTTTGAACATGAACTTTGCATTCATTACATTTCGCTTTCATTGTTGTGGCTCATAAATTTTACTTTGGCTTCTTAAGCTTATTTACAGATATTCTGGTTTGTTGTAGTTGTTGCATTCGCATTTTCTTACCGGGTTAATGCGATTTTGTGCACATAAATGTATTACGCATAAGCAAGTAAAAGAATGCGTTGCCCGTTTGTGCACTTCTGCATTCATGTGTATGTACGCAATCAAATTTACATTTCCGTATACATCGCAATGGCAATGGCAATGGCAATGGCAATGGCAATGAAATGCATTAATCTTGGCTTTTGCTTCTTCGCCGATTGCTTTTCGGTTTTAGACTTCTCGTTCAAACTCTCGCTATAATATCTTAATTTATATTTTCTTTGATTTATCCCTACATATACATACACATGATACATACTGTACATTATATTAAAATATATATAAGTCGGTTATATGAAACGTTTCCAATATGAACATGAGGATGCCAGCGTTTATTCGCAAACTTTGGCGAATATGTTTGTGCATGCGTCGACAAGTACCCAACAAGGTTTCAACCATTTAAGACGCGTCGGTTGACAATCATTCCAATGAGTCGATATGAGTGTTTTTGTGGAAATAAAAAAAAAAAAAAAAATTGTATATCGGGCCAATACAGTTACGCAAATTATAGGGCAATTGGGCGTTGTGTACGGGAGCTTTGCGCTATCACACGATGAAATTTTCGAAAGTTGTGTGTGTAAACACGTGGCTGGACCAGTCTGCTCGAGGCGACCAAAAGCCACTGACGACAACTTCACTGAAGTTCACCGAATGATATTTTGCAATCATCGAATTAATATTAGCGAGACGCCAGAAGCTATAAGCACATGTCTGAAGAACGTGTTTCGCACATAATTAGTTAGGCATGAGAAGACTGTTCACATTGCATTGAATGCCGTCTTTGTTCGCATTTGAGAAAAGACACTAAATCACAAGTTGGCGGCTATAGTAGTAGTTATGTACCGTGAATGCAAAATCCATTTGCTACCCGCACTTGTCACCCACCCATCTACATCTTCTCCAGTTGTAACCTTGAGCGACTATTGTTTATTAAAAAAATCTCAAAAGAATGCCCCACGGAAACAATACGATCCGAATAATGAAATCTTTGCGAAACGCAAAACATATTTTGAGGATCTTGGAAAATTCCTCTATAAAGAGGCAGTCATTGGACTAATTGTATCTTTCTTGAAAGATATTCATTAGTCGTTATGATCGGTGGGCTTCCACACACATAATTCTCGTTGAGGCACTAGAGCTTTGCTAACTAACCATAAAAACTAATTTCGATTTTACTACGATTCAGGGCACATGGGAGAGGGAACTCTGCCGTTTATTGAATAGTGTGGCGAGTGATTCGTCATATCCGGAAAAGAAAAAGTATATATATAATAATTTCAGACTGAAATAAGATCTTTTAATAACAATGCAGAGAGACGTGATTTAAAAGTGATAAAAAAGCTGCGCCTTTCCCTTTTCAATATTCAGTAATTACGTAAGCCTTGTCCAAGCAAAATATTTCAACTTGTTGCTCATTGTCAATGTTATTGTGTGTGTGAAGTATGTGAGAAGAATCTAGTTATCAAGATGAGGCCGTTTAACGCAGTTATGTTTATTTAAATTAACGTTTAAACAGTCATCATATAGTAAGTATTACGTCATCTTTAATTTCTGTACATTGTTTTTAAATGTATTTAGATTTTTCCAACTTCTTCAATACAAATAAATCACAGCTACATTGAAGCATAAGCAATTTATTAAAGATTTTACATATTAAAAATGTTGTAGACGTTAAGAAACAAAGATAAAAGACATAAGACATATATTTTGATATTTTGATACAAACGAAAAGAGAAAATCATGATTTCCGTCATCAACTACAACACCAACACCAACACCAACATATTTAAGCGGCTAATTAATCATCTTGTGCTTTCTTTCATTTAACGTTGAGCATATAACCTTAAAATAGTTTTTAGATTGCCTTACGTTAAAGAGGAACCTAAGCATCATTATCATCTTCATTGCTTTTGTTATTGTTGTTTTCTTTTGTCATTCTAGAGTAGATTGATTCATCTTTCTTGGAATCGCTATCATTACATGCCGCATAAGACAAGTGAGTTAGTTTTGTATTTTAAAATACATCAGGTTTTTTTTGCTTTTGTTCATAAACTTTTTTATATCAGTTCACACATACCTAACTTCACATAACAAAACCTATCTATTTTTTATTTATTTATTTATTTATTTTTTTTTTTTTTTTTTCATATTAAAGACGAGTGCAGCTTGAAAAGTTTCCGAAATTAATAATATAATGTGTTTATTGCATATATAAAAATGCTTGTATTAAAAATTAAGAAGAATATAATTCTAGTCATGCTACATACAACAACTACGAAGCTTCTAAGGAGAGTGGAAAATTTTCATTTCTATTTGCAATTATTTTCTTATTTTACGCATTTCTCTCAATATTTTTGCTTTTGTTATCTTGCGTTTTTTCTTTTTGTTGTTCTGCTTTAACAATGATTGTTAGCCACGAGTATACCTGGCCTTGAACGGAAGGAAATGAAAATAAGACGTAATAATTTAATCCAAAAGACTATCGTAAGAAATTTTATGAAGTGAAAAAGGTTGTTCTCAGCTCCTCTCTCGTACGTTCGATTAAACGCGGTAACTCAATGAACGAGAGAGATTTCCTTGCTTTTTACTGCTTCAGCCGTAGAAACAAATGCCAGCCAAACTGCTTTCAATGACAAACGGAAAAGTGGATGTGAGCCCAATCGACAAGTGCTATGCCTTTAAAGTCTGAGCCCTTATTATAGCTATGATGAAAGTAAACTCCACCGCACGGAGATTTGAACGAACGAACCCTAACTTGGTAGTCGTGATTCTTACATTCTCGCGGGAGCATAAAGTTTACTCGTATTAAATTAATTAAGTTTATCGATAATGTCGGTTGAGATAAAACTGGTTGCCAAAAGACTAGTGCTCCTAACTTAACGACCTCTCTTCACAAAATTTCGCATCTAATCTTTTTGGTTGAAAACATATATCTGTAAAGTTGTGGAAGCTTTCATACACATCTTAAGCGAGTCCTAATTCTATATGTGCTTTCGTGCTATCGTTCGAGTACCGCATAGCTTAGTAGAGAAGAACAGCAGCTACGACAATAATATAATAACGTACATATATAAGCACATATTTGGCACGCATGGTTGCATTTATAATATTTTACATGTAAACAACATTTTTTTTTCTATATTTTAATCGGATAGGGGCGAGTTTCTGGAAAATATGAGGACTCTGAGTAGTAGCAGACTCTGAAAGTAATGAATAATGCTTTGTACGGTGAGAATGTCACCACCTTGATCAGCTTGAGATTATGAATGACTTTGCCCCGTGTTTGGATGTCGTGGCATTTCGAAGTAGAAAAACTTAGCTTCAATTTAGCATAAATATCATTAAGTCGATTACATTGATCAAACTAGAAAGTACACGTAATCCGCTTATAATCTAAAGATTAGGAGCAAGTGTCGGTCATTAAATTTGAGATATGAGTTGATCCCTTTCCCCCGCGGTATCTGGCTAATACGATCTCGTCCAAATATCGTTTGTCTTAACAAAACGTAAAAGTGCTCCATGTCTTGATAGGTGTTGTTGTTGCCAAAGTTTTTGTGTGCAAACAAATGAGGCTCACTCCTTCGTCTTCACATTCCAAAATATTCAAATAGCCCTCGCACATTTGTTTTCGAAAAGAATTACGCATATTGAACGTTTTTATAGTTGCCAGTTATGTTATAAAAAGAAATTTATTTCCAAATGTTGCTATCGGTTCGTCTTTCTTTTGAACTTTCTTTAAATGTGAAAAGATTGATTATATTGCGTGAGTAGGTTTATGCAGCAGCCATGGGTGATCGTGTTTTACATAAAATAATATAATAGCAATTTTCCATAGACGTAAACACACAACAACGCCATAACATTTTTCCTTTTATTATCACAATTACAACGGTTTTATTTCATTTTTTTTTTTCGCCTTTGTTTTTGAAATAAATACTTTATTAACCTATAAAAGCCTAAATAAAGCAATGAGCATCTTCTTTGGTTCAATAAAAAAAATTAAATTTGAATGTATCTTCCAAGAATTCCAAGGTGCTAATTTCAAATGACGGTTACGCTCACCTAATATAAGAAGATACGATGGTACCTGGTAGATAATAAAATAATAATAACAGGGAAAGAAAACCGTACAAAAGAGACCAAATAATAAGAAATAAAAGAAAAGAAAAAAAAAAAAAAATGGCGCCATTCTTCGAAATTTTTAAAAAGCATAGAGGTTCTCAACGGGACTGCTGTGTCGCAGAAAATAATTTCACGAATATTTTTTTTTTTTTTTTTTTTTTTGAGGGGAAATTTATTTAGTTGGGGCGATAAGGTTCTTACAGTTGTATGTATTCTCGAATACAAAATTTTGGGCTAAAACACAACGATTAGTTTATGAAATTTAGAAATTGAAGTCTCGTTCATAATTTTCAGATCCCAACATCGGTGACTGACCCCAACGAAAACGCACTATCTACACACTTCTGATAGGACCCATGAACCAAAAAGCATAATATTGAACAAAAACTATATTCTAATGCATAAATAAATAAAAAAAATATTTTTTTAAGAAAATTACACCATAAAGGATTTTCATACAGTTCACAATCTTTTTCTAACACTTCATAGCTACGACTGCGAGAGTCATTCTTGTCCCGCAGTTTGAGAAATTCGATTTGTAAATAAATAAAAAATAAAGTTTTTATACACGACTACCTTTTTGTACTCAGTTTTCATAAAATCGCATGAAAACGTTGCAATTATTTTTCTTCCATTATTTTTTTTTTTTATTTACTTTTCTCATAGATTAGATAGAAATTTTTCCTTATACTCTGTTACAATAATAATTAAAATTCTTAGTGATTTAGTGCTGAGGACGTCGGCACAAATATCTGCTCTTCTTGTCAAGTCTTCTCGCTTATGATTCAAGATGACGCAAAAAGGCACAATAGCAATTTGATATCTACTTGTGCCTATCAGATGGTGGAAGACGTCTCTGATGACGTTGCTCATAATAAGGCAGGTCAAGGGCAACATTAGCCCTTCTGTTCATCAAAACCATTAAACCTTAGACTCTATCGGCTATGATTAATCGATTAGATAATTGATTGATTTTTCTATGATTTCGTTTTTGAATATTTATATATTATGGAGATGTATTCAGGTGGCTCTGGTGAGTACATAAGTTTTTTTTTTTTTGTTAGCAGTTTCCAGTGTGTTGACGTGAGTATCTGTCTTGAAGCTTAAGCTCACCATCTTCGCTAAGGCAGCTATTTTAGCGTGAACCGCCGCGGCAAGGAGGGTGAGGCGATCCCTATAAGCTAGAGATTTCACTACAACTGGAATACCAGATCGCACGGGTTATTTTAGTGTGAACCGCCGCCGCAAAGAGGATGAGGCAATCCCTATAAGCTAGGGATTCCACTACAACTGAAGTACCAGATCGACTGAAGTGTATGGCCAATAAACTTGCGCTGGGGAATGTTGACACCTATCATTAGCTCCAATTATTCGCTTTTTCGCGATGATTGAAGACCATAACCAACGCAATACTCCCCGAAGGACGGCACTCAGCATTCAGGACTCACTACCACAGTTACAAGACTCCGTCGCCTGTAGAGATAGGTAGTGAGTGGGCCCGTGACCCTAGTAGAGCTTAAATTTAAACTATAAATTCTTTGCCAATACTTTACGCAACCATAGTCGGACTTGCCTTTGGATCTACCATACAATCCCGGTTAACCAAATCCAAATTATCCTCTCTCAAGATTAATGTGCGTCGACAGATACAACTGACTTGTCCTGCTCCATGCTCCCAACTATTAAAACTTCACAATAGTCTAAAACCTAAATGTGTCCTGCTGTAGCTAGTTTGTATTTCCTTCTTCTTCCACGCCACCCCCTACGCTATCTATGAAAAAAACCTTTTGTCAAATTATAGATAGCCAAGCCTCCAACTTGTCTTTGTGTATCAATGACCATTGTCGATGCCCTTATATGTTTTTTTGTGTATAATTAAGCCGTATGCGCCGGCAGAGGAGGATAACGGAGGAGAGTGACAAACCTTATGACCAGACGACGCAATTTCAATTGAGTCCAAATGACTTTTAGAGCCCAGTTTGCTACTCTAATATTCAAAAAAAAATTCTTTCAAAATAACTCAACTCTCCTTTAGAACAAAATAGACGAACTTTTCGAACTATTTTTTTCTTTATAATGGGCTACAATTTCTCGGTATGGGATAGTTTAACTTGGGTGTGTTCTAAGCAATCGCAGTAACAAACAGTTTCATAAGGGAAGGAATTTACTAAAGCTAATAAAACTTAAATTCGCCAGAGTCTTCATTATATCAGGTAATGGGGATGTGGGAATAAATATAAATACAGATCATCATCGATTGAGTCGAGTAGAAATGTTGGAGGATATGAAAAGAGTAATTATTGAAGTAACAACTGCACTTGACTGACTGAAAAGTTTTGCAATATTTGACGATTTACAAGAGCTGGTTCTAATTAATCATTCGGCAATGAGATCTGCTACGTAATCAGAGAGAAAATTTATTTTAAAACTAAAGATTATAAAAACAAAAAAAAATGTCAAGTGAAAGTCCATCGTAGATACTAAAAGGGGATCTAAGGGTAACTTTAAACTCAATTTACTCTTTATGATATAAACAGCAAAGGATATATCTGTTCTTTTTTCATTGTTACTAGCGACGTAATCGTGTTAGTTGATTTCTAACTTTGTTGTCAAATGTTAGTGTGAAGTTTTTTTTTATTTTTTTAAAATTATCTACATAAATTTATTATAAAGTTATAAGTGGAAAACAACATTACTTAACGTAAATTTAATTATATGTCTGCCGTCAACAGTGGCTACGTGTAGAATGCTGTTGGAGAACAGCTAGCGTTAGAGGCCATCATGCAATGATTCATCATAGTTTAGAAAGTTTTCCTTTAGAATCAGATAAAGGAAAGTATGAGAGGAGAAAATGTTTTTAAAAAAATTCGCCACGAATTTAAAATATTATACATATTTTATGCGCATAATATAAAGAAAAGAGAAGTTAAAGGAACAAAATGTTCAAAGCACACCTATGTATGCTTTAAAACGAATTTTGGATGCTCATCATTTAAGCGAATGCAAGATATTTTCTCAATTTTATTAATGGCGTGAAAAAATCAGTCCGATCGATCCATACACACATTCCAGTCAACGCCATACTCATCACCAGAAAGACTGCTATATTAATATTTTTTTATTCGTAGTATAATGAAGTACGCATCAAGGTGTGCATATATATATATATATATATATATATATATATGTATATATATTTTATTGCTGACTGGAATAATATCCTAACTCGATTAGTTATATACGTATGTCTCTATACTTAGCCATGTCCAGGTATACAGTGCTTCGTTCGTCTACAAACCATGAAACGGTCGAAGCAATCATTTAATTAGACAACTGAAAATCGACCGACTTGAGTAATCCTAGTTAATCGTCGTAGAACTAGTTGCGGAAAACTACATTCACTGCACACAGATAACAACAACAAAAACTGTAAGTAGTAAGACTTATATTATAGCAAAATATTCCTGAAAAATTTACTACAAATATTTAGCAGAATCCAATGGGAAAAGGGGTGTGATTAGGGATTTTGTAGCACATATACATTCAAAATCTTTTCCAAATTCATTCCCACAAAAAAAAAAAAAAAACAGAAAAAATAAAAAATCTTTTACATCAACGATTTTTCCTCAAATGCTATAAAAATATTCCATAATTTGTGTATGTAAAGTCAGGGCGATGTGTACGCATTGTTTGCTTTCATCTGAATTTCGTTAATGTTCGCAACTTTCTTAATTTGATACCGATAACGATTATAATGCTCGCATATTGGAAGAAAAATATTTTGTATTTTTTGGGTTTTTTTTTTTTTAAACTATTATCTCTTCCCTATTGATCGATTGACGAAGCGAAAGTTGATTGATCGTAGTACGATCATAATATTTTCAAGCTCTTTCCAGTGCTAGCATTTGATGTCAATTCCTATGCGTTTAATGAATCTAACGGCAGACAGGAAGAGAAGTCATCAGGTTGACGCAGACACACTTTAATTTAATCATCCCAAGAATTTTTCTTTCCGCATAAGATCGCTGCGCATGGTATGCTATCGCGTTCTCGAAGGTATTCCATCACGTAACATTGAACTGTTTTAATACCAAGCTTGACAATACTACAATGTACCCAAATGAAAATTGAAATATTTCTCTTTTTTTTTGTCGCTTTACATGAAATGAAAACTTGTGTAAAGCAACAAACGGCCAGACAGACAAACGAAAAGATAGACCGGCATATAAATAATACATCCCGATGAGTATTTCTTGTTTTTGATTTATTGTAACAACTGCGCCGACAAGCATTCTTAAATGCAATACTGAAGTGTGTTTTTATTGGGTGGGCGACGACCCACGAAAACAAAGCCAGAAACAATATGCCGTTAAAACACCAACACAAAAAAAAAAAACATCACAACAATAATAATAATAATAATAATAATAATAATAGAAGAGGAAAAACGAGCTCTCGATATGAACACACGCTTGCACATATAGGTGTCTGAAACACCTTCAAATTGTATGTACGCATATTTGTATTTATGTTTGTATGGTCGAGCTTTAGTCGATCTTATCTCGTCGATCCCTCGTCAAGCTCTGGTCGGGCTCTCATTTTAATTTGATTAAAATTAAATTTATTATAAAAATTTTAATGCCTCGTCCAACTTAAATTAAGTACTTAGATAATGAGAGTTAGTTGTCGTAATTAAAATTTAATTATTCACAAAAAATGTTTACAGAATTAGTACAATCAGCAAAATAATGAATCACACTGACGGGACGAAGAATGAATACTACAGACTGTAAGCATAGGGCAAGTAAAGCGCTTATTTGAAAGTCGTGGAGACGCGGAGGTATACGCTAAAATCTAAGTTGAGATATATAATAATAGTGTTGAACGATAACCGAATCTATTTTCAGAATAAAAACGGAAAGATTATGTGGTGTATATATATATGTTGTACTTTATGCGTAAGAAGCAAAAAGCACAGAAAGCAAAGGTGTTCACACTTCACAATTGTAGGTGTGTCGTTTCAAATTCTTTTAAAAATTTGTAGGCGTTATCTCGGACAGATGGATAGACGAACAGACGGACTTGCTTAGGTGCATTCGCGCGTTATAAAATTATTAGGCATCGAGGTTTGTTCAAGGATGTCTATGTGAGTATGTAATATGCTTGTGTGTCACGTAAAGCAAACGACAACAGAAATGACAACCACAACATCAACAGCAGCAGCATGTGAAAATATGTGTGTTTCAAATATTTCGTATTTTCACGTTTGTGTGAAAATTTTTTATTTTACGGGCTCACACTTGTAAAAACCCCCCCACTTCCCGCCTTTCTCCTTTTGTCAATTACAGCGTCTTCTTCACTCCATACAGCGACATATGTTGACATCTATGTAGTTTATTGTTCATGTGAATGTGAATGTGAATGTGTTCCATACAAAAAGATGATGAATGGGTAGCAATAAAAAATATTGTCAAAATTATTTGTTAAACATGAATAAAGTATGAATTTTGTATCTGTATATTTACGCATATTACATATATTTCCATATATTTAAAGTGTTTTTCTTTTCTTCTTTCTTTGCATTTTTAAAAAGATGGGTTAACAAAAGATTTTGTTTAGATTGTTCTACGAAAATCAAGACACTGCTTAACGCAGTGTCCATTAAAATCTAAGAAATATTTCCAAAACTATTTTTATATTTATTTTTTTATTTTTAAATATTTTCAAGCATACGTAGGCATAATTGATATTTGAATCGTTCGTATTAAATGATTTGTTGTTCTTCGGATGGACTTTCTATTTACCGCATTTTCTCTACTTAGCATTATTCTCAGTACGTGCCATTCGATGATATTCTGTTCAGTTCTGTTTAGTGTATGCCTTTGATCTGTTTCGCAGCTAAGATGAGATGAGAAAAGAAGAAGTAACTAAAAAAAGAAAAAAAGAAGAAGAGAATTTCTTGAGAGAGTTGCTGTTGTAATAAGAAACCGAGTAAACGCTACTGCTAAGAGTGCTGAGCTCATTAGCATTTAATCTTGACGGAAGCATATCATAAACTTAACTGACAACTTTATTCCGGGCCTTTAGCTTTTTAAGACCACAGATTTGAAACACAAAACAAAAGTATTAAAAGCAACCACAATTGCATCACTGCGCTGTGAGCCAAGAACATATGTATATGTTTTTATTTATTTAATTTTTTCTTTTTTTTTTTTTTTCTTGATTTTTTATACACTAACCACTTAATCCCTGTGGAGGAATGTAGACTAAATGTCATTGTGGTGTGTTTTTGATTTTCGTTTTCATCCAAGCACATCCATCGAGACAAGCGAAACAAAACTCAGAAACCAGCTGTGTATCTAGATGCAGTAAAAAACTCTAGTTTATGAATTTAAAATGCAACAAAGAAACACACACACACACGTTCGTATACTTGAATAGCGAAACATTCTTATAGAAAAGGTTTTCATATATGTGTATGCATACATGCATGCATAAAAGCGCGCTTCCCTTTCCTATTGTCTACCAAACCGCTGTCATCTGTTTTAGCGACACTCACATCATAAGTTAAATGTTTGTGGCTAAAGTCGTTCTTTGTACTTGTGTGTCTGTGTCTGTTTCTGTGTCTGTGTCTACAAGTTTATGTGCAGTTGCTTTATGTAACTATAGGAACAACAGCACTGCATATCATCTTCTCGGTATCGCATGATCGTCACTCAGTCGCATTGTTGCCTATTGATGCGTATCTCTTTCATTAGAGATAACAAAGCATCTGAGTTACTACAGAAGAAATTAAGGGAAAAAATCGATCAAACATTTTACGATTACTGTCACTTTAACGGCTGCTGTGCTTTAAATTATCAAAATAGAAAAAAAGAGTCAAAAAGAATTTCTGTTTCAGATTAAAGGGTTTACAACAAAAACACAAAAAAAAAAAAAAAAAGAAAATAAGAAAAGTAGATTTAAAACGTACATAAATTCCCCTCCTGGACTGAAGTAAACAGCCGCAGGAAGTTATTATATATTTATCACACGATTTTATATACTCCCGAGTAAATAAATTCTTTTTATTAAAAACCAAAGAATTTTTGATTTAAATACGAATACTTGTGGAAAATAGTATAACTACTGAAAGTAAAGGAAGTAAACACCTTACTATATATGCATAACAGACATTATGAAGTAAATAAATGCAACGAAAAAACAAAAAGAAAAGAAAAGGAAAGGAAAAATGCAAAAATGCGAAAATTGCTTAAATCAGATTGAACTGAAGCAGTCAATACTTTTTCTCTCGTTTAAACAAAAAACAAATTTTTTTTTCTTCTTATTTGTCCTCTCATTACCATTGTACGGCTAAATGGACTTTGAATTTTGAAGATTATTTCGCTGTTTTATAAACGTAATGTTTCGGAAATCAAAAGATTCTTCCTTTCTTTGTTATTTTGCTCTCTTTTTTTTTTTCTTTCTTCATTAGCCTAATAGCTAACTATGGTATAAAGTATTGATTGAGTGTGTCGTTGCGAAAACGGAGAGATCAATAAGCCAAAGAAAAGTTTTGGGCTAATCTTGTTAAAGTTATTCATTTAATTTACGCGAACAAATGTGCAGGTGAAAGAAAGCTTAAGTTATTGAATAAAATTCATATCTTCTTGACATTTGTGCAGTTGTGTGGGTAGTAATAAATGGTGGAAAATGAGAAATTATGAATGAAAGAAAAGAAAGAAAGAATTATTGTTCACACCACTTCAACACAATTAACTACCAATTTGCTTAGAAAGGAAACATTATTCATTCAGTTGATTTACATGCATTCAAATAAAAACAAAAAATAAGCAAAACAAAAACAGAAAGAAAACCAAATTATAAAAAGTGAAAATGTATATATCATTGCTTCGACCGTTTATGCATATGTAGTACGTATGAGTTTTTGTAGTTTATACAGTTATTAATCATGGCAACACAATGGGAAGAAAGAAAACTTAACGTAGCATATCGAGCGCCTTAGATGTATTGTTTACTAACAAGACGTCGCTTGGAGATGTTGTTTTGAATTATTATCATTATTGTTGTTGCTATTATTATTATTATTATTATTATTATTATTATTACTATTACTATTATTATTGTTATTGTTGCTCTTCTTCTTCTTTTTCTTTGTTACTTTTGTTAAGTTTTTCGCACTACTAATTAAAGTCATAAAACCCTTAATGGTGCTTAAGCCGCATTTTTGTAAACATACAAACGGATAGATGTCGACAAAATTTTATTTCATTTATTTATTCGTTTTTTACTCATTTGTTTCTTTAATATGAAATAAAACTTAGTTAAGCTTTTTTTTTTTTACTGCTATTCCTGAAGTTTTTAATAGCTTTACGTAAATTGAATAAAGACCTCAGACTCTGACCAGCATAAACGATATAAGGAAAAAAAGTTGAAAATCATTTTTTATTTTCACATGAAATGCAATCGAGAATCAAAGCAAATGTGTGTCGGTACGTTGATAATTTACTTTTTAATTAATTATAAAAAGAAATTAAAAAAAAAATACAAATATATATATATATATATATATATATATATATATATATACATTACCAAAATCCCTGTTTAATTACATTTGCATTCTTCGCCAGAATTTCAACTTAATTTAATGAATCTAAGAAAAAATCCTCTATTAAATTTTAAGTGGTTTTTTTCTATAATATGTAATCGGTCGTATACGATTTTGCAATAATACGGTGCGGCATGTTTTGAATCGCATCTCATGGATGCTTTGCTGTCATCTATCGCCAAAAAGCTTAATCTTAGCACACAAGCTACCCGATAAGTGGAAAAAAAAGAGCGTATTTACTGATGTTGAAGATTTCAATTATTCAAAATTTATGATAAGTATTTTTCATAAAAAAAAAAGAAGAAAACGGGCAGTGTACATGTGCATACCTATTATTATTACTGTCAACTTTTTACAACATTTTTGCTCAGAAAATTCATTAAGAAATATGCAAGAACATGGAAGTTCCCTTGTTATAAAAAAAAAAATGAATTTGTTGGGCCGCCCACGGAGCCCGGGGAAATTAAGTATTTGATCATTTATGCAAACTTACTTTTAGATAAATATGCTTACATAAGTGTCTGTAAATAAGGGCGAACTGCATTGGTTAACCCATCGTAGTACTAAAGTTTAATGCCTTGCGAGACCGAAGGGTGTTAACTTGGATAATGTCTGTGTTTGATATTTGTATTCGTAACAAAAACTAAAAACCGAATTGAACCAAAAAATTCAAACTAAACAAAACGAATAGCACACACGTGTCGTAAAGGAAATGCTAAGTATTTAGTACCACTCCAATCAATTGAAGAATAAGTTACAGCACCATTCTAACTCCGATATCCGATGATTTATCAAAGCGTGCGATGATAATATTAATAGTCGCAGTCAATCAGTTAAGGCTTCTTTGGTCGAATGAGTCCAGGCATTCGGCCCTCAAATATGAAGCGTTAATTATTAGGGTTTGAGTGAATCCCGTAATCGTCTCCATACGATTTACCAGACGTAGTAGTTACATTAGTCTTTTTGCGCGATGATCGTTTATGCGGAAGTCGGCATTTATTCATTCCTCTTATGGCACACGGGAATGTGTAAAAATAAACTAAGATTTATAATTTATAAAATTTTATTACTAACACTCTGTCGTCATTATTATTGCGCTTATTTGCTGTATGCTGTTTATTTATTGTTATTTTTTTTTTTATTGCATTAAAAACAAAAATTTTTTTTTGACAAATAACATAGTTTTTCAATAAAAATTTCATTTTACCAAAAATTGCATGTTCTTCAATTTACAATGAAAAAGGAAAAAAAAAAAAAAAAAAAAAAAGAAGAAAAACAAGAGAAAAGAAATGAGAAAAAACAGGCAAATAAAAACGAAAGAAAACAGGCTTCACCGCAATCAACAGCACATAAAAACAATCAAATTTTAATATATTTGCCACACAGTTATTGTATGGGTGCGTGTATTTGTCGCGCAAGAGTGTATTACATCCTGGGAGTGTGTCATCTGGAGCTTGCGAATTGAACGCGTGAGTATTTGCGTTTCTACCGAGTGAGTGGATGGGCTGGTTGACTGGCTGGCAGGCTGGTTAGCTGGTTGGTTGCTAACTGACTTGGTTGTTGCCTCCCGTGAAATTGCATGCAAATTATGCGAAATTGTCAACGAACATGAATTTGCACTTTTCGAATTGGCATCCACGGCAGCGCAGCATTCGCTCGTTTTGATTATAAATTGTTAGCGTATTGCTATAGTCATGCATATACACATATACACATATACACATAACCGTCAGACAACAGCCATCATATTGCCACTCAGTGCCAGCCAGTAATTTTTAACAGGCATTGTGCGGTTAAATTCCCATTTTTTTTGGCTTTTGACTTTTACCGCGACGAGGTCGACGTGCGTTCGGATTCGTTACTTCCATCTTCTTTTTCTTCGTTTAGCTCGTAAGCACAAACCAAAAATAAGGGAATTGTTGCTTAATTTCATTTCAAGTGTTTGCCAATAAATTGAAATTAATATAATGCGAGCGGACCCATAGACATCCGTATATCTTATAGACATATATATCCTATATATATATCCTATGTATATATGCATACAGAAATATATGCTCATAATATATGATTATGTATGTAAATGGTTTATCGGTTTTATGACTATCGACAGACTATTCGAACACAGCGAACACAAAAAGTGATTATAAAAGTCAGTCTTAATCAGCCGGTCTTGTTATGTGTAGTTTAACGAAGTTCTTTTATAGGCATATGCAACGTACGTCTATAAATACATTTGTACAATATGTTGAAAAAACTGCTCTCCTTCTATCCCTACGATTACCATAATTATAAACAGAGGAAGTTTTTTCTTTTTTTAAAGACGGGCTAAAAAAATTTCAAATTATACCATTAATTACAGCTTAAGATGATTTCGTTCCTCATATCGAAACTGATTAATTAAGGGAAAGATGCTCAGAATGTTTTATTCATCATAGAGGGAGAATCTTGAACGCCCACCGCTTTACGTGAAAGTAAAAGGCTTATGCTTGAAGAAGCCACCGTTAGCCGTTAATCTTTCGTTTAGTATTGAAAAGTCTACGTTCGCTTAAAATAGTTGTTGCGAACGGCAACTTTTGACGAGTAAAAGAAAAGTACCATTCTCTATAAAGTGCTTCAAGCGTCAACAATTTACATTCGATTAGGTTTCTGTCTTACAACTCACTTACAAGTAATTACTACTTCCCTTTCTCTTTCCCGTCTCGTGGAAATGAAATCAACAAACGGTTTCAAAAACATCACGACCGCATTTCTCGAACAATCCTTTTATTATTAAGTCATCCCATAATGGAGATGTTAAGGTACATTTGGATCGTTAAAAAGTTAGTCAGCTCGCAGAATGTTGACAAACTTAAAATTGATTAATAAAGTTGTAAAGTAAAAATTCGAGTTTCTTACTAAAAATAAATTGCGGTTTGTTACGTCTTTCGTTTTGTCACTATGTTTGATAAACAACAAAATAACAACACCACACTATCATTGTTTTCTTCACAGCTTTCATAGTTCGCCAAACACCGTCTGCATGTTAGTTCTATCGATTGACATGAATACCTGAAGCCAACGTTTGTGCATACAGAGGCCTCACTTTGTCAGTTCAAGTGGATAATATCCACGCTTACTATTACAATAAGCGAAATTTAATTAATATGCGATGCCTTCATGTGCGTCTTGATAGTCAAAAATGTAGACACATTTCGTACACATTTGTTGGCTTAATGCCTCGTCGAAAGCCGCAAACATCTTCCCAAAAAGGTTTACGAAATGTTCAACACAATGAAAGGGAAATGCATCACGTTCACAACGAAAAACATTCTCCTGCAAAAACATAAGGAATTGTCATAAGGCATTGTGTGCACAGAAGAAGTGAAATTTTTGTTTCCGAAAAACGCGCGCGCTTCGAATATTAATCTTCTTTCTCTTTTTCTTTTCTTTTCTTTTCTCTCTTCTTCTTTCGGTTAGTGCGTTTCTTTTATCTTTTTTAGGTTAATACCGACCACAATTGCCATTAACGTCTAGGTCGACTTTCTTGTCATTCGCTTTGTTAATTTATTAATTCTCTTTCAAACTTGTTGTTGTTGCCAGCGAACTCTCTTTAATAGTTTCTATTAATTTAGAACGAAGACCCATGTCAGGTGAATACGTTGCAAATACGAGCGGATTAGTTTAATGCTGGTTTAAGTAATGGATGAATAGCATAACATGGGTTTTCTACTAACAATTTCGCTCTCCTTTAAGCGGCACCACGATAATCGAAGAAAATAATTTCACTTTTTGTTTACTTGAACGTGATTTTTTTCGATGTTTTCACACTGCTACACACTGAATCATAAAGATCGACATGAGCTTATGCCTGGACGAGCAATTAGAACCTTTAAAGTCACCTGAACACAACGCTGTTACTTTGGAGCACACACAATAAGGAAGACGAGACACATGCGTACTCTACCCACCAAATCTCTAATATTTTACGGATGGCCATGGAGCAAAGCATTTGGATTTTGTGACTAAGGAATTTGTCAGATATTGTTGTTGTTGCCTTACAACTCTTAAGGTCTTTGTATCGCTCATAAATCTTTGATTATCCTTTTGTTTTTCACTATTACTCGCCTTCTTAATATTTTCCTTGTGTCTTCTAAAGCATTTTCATTTTTTAAATACAATTTCTTACGCATTCGTTGTTCATTCATTTTGAAAACTCGTTGTCGTTGATTTTCAATAATCAATTTTGAAAGCAACTTGTAAACTAACGCAGCAATGATTTTAATGCCAGATGGACGAGCAGAACAAAACGGCTTACATTCACATTGTGAGCGCGTGCTTTTTTTATTTCTTTTTTTTTTTTTCATAATAATTCGCTTTATTTTTCGAATTCAACAATAAACATTTTTAATAGTAGCAAGCAAATAGCAGAAGTAATTTGGCCACGTCTGTCGAAATAAGTTAAGGTACACTTGCCCAGAAGTTTATTTCGAGTGTTAAGCCTTCTTTCACACTGCGTTCCACGTCAGAACCTTTCTATTCCGTTATAATACCATTCAATGCACTACGACCGTGTACACTGACAGATGGACATTTCCTTGAATTTCTAAATGCTTTTATTCAAAAAATAATAATAACAACAATAACAATTACAATGATAAGTGACAGTTGGCAAAAGAATTTACTACGAACATAAGCACAAAATTATTCTTTTTTGCGAGAATTGTAAAAAAACGGTAGGTAGAGAAATCGGTAGACCATCTTTAAATCGATTAAATCTCTTCAAAATTGAATATTGAAAAGAAAAAAAACGCAGAAAAATTAAAGCCATTATCATATAATAAACGAATGGCCTCATTTGCCAAATCGATTAACTGCCTAAATTCAAAAGTTGAGAAAAGTGATAAATTATCTATTGGTTTATATCTTTTTACAGCATGAAATAAATTATTGATTATTCAATGGCTAAAAGAATGTCAATACTCGCTATTAGATAGATTCGTTAAAAGTCAATCAAGTACTTCGATATTAAAATTGATCAAAAAAAAAAAAATTCAAAAAGTCGATTTAATCGATTTGGCAAGTTGGCAAACATTCATATTTATATTGATAGGGTAAGCAAAATATTTGAAACCTGCTATGGACCACCTTACCTACCTTTTATCTCGTTTAATGCTTTTTTAAACGGCTCTAAATTATATATATATATACACACACACACATATATTAAGAGTTTGCGTTAATTACGATGGGCGAGACCTACATTTAGATCTTTTTCAAATTTTCAAGTTTTCAATTTAATATTATTGATGTATTGAGCGTACTGTTTTTGTTTCATTTGAAAAAATCTGCTGTCAAAGCCCACCAAACACGTTCAGAATCTTATGGTGATTCTGTCAATCTTGCTTGCAACGATGTGTGAAAGTGTTAATTTTTTGTCAATGACAAAAGAAGGCTCAAAGAGAATTCTCAAAGAACTTTCGAAGCGTTTAGCAGTTGATGAATCAATTGTTTTGAGACGTTTACGTACGATGAGAACGATCCAAAAGATGGAAAAATGGCTATCTCGCAAATTGACTGAAAGTGAGTGACCAGTTTTGGCCACTCGTTGCAAGAATTGTCCAGGGATACACTGTTACAGTTCAAATGGGAAGTTCTGCCACCACCAGGGCACTCATCAGACATGGCACCTTCTGATTACCACTCAGATCAGGTCGGTGCAACATGGCTTGGCTGGCACGCGCATCCCCAAAGTTGAAGAAGTGCGAGAATGGGTCGATGATTGGATCGATGTCAAACCAATATAATTTCTTCGTCACGGTGCTAGAAATATGGTAAAATTTTGTAGAAAATTATGGGAAATACTTTGATCGATGCATATTCCAACAAGCTTCCTGGTGTGAAAAAACTATCAAAATTAACGCAAACACATAATCTATGTTTAACGTAGACTTGTGTAGTAGATATAATCGAGGATGCGCACATGCGTACTCTTAAATTGATGTATCAAGCGATGAGCATTAAGGTGAAATTCCTTAAATATTCATTTATATTACAAATTAATTTATTTTTGAAAAAGTAAAAATCAAATCGAAAAGAAAAGAAACGAAAAAGTGTAATAATAAAAAAGAATGCAAGTGATTACTAAGGATTTCCCTGTTAAGCACATATGCACATATACATCCACAGCGGCAATAGTCGCAACAATACAATTTCAAAAAAATATTCAACCAACCGTGAAGAACAAGTGGACCACTAACAGAGTCAACTAAGTGAAATCAAAACCAAAATGCCCAGTTGCCTTAGTTTACACAATAAGAAACATAAGCGATATAAAGATTGTAAGCGTGCACATAACTTATGTCAACGTATTCTAACCAATAAAAAATTAAATGTTGACTTAAATGTTGAACGCAATAGCGCTTCAATTCAATTAATTTTTATTATGCCGTCGACGTCATTTTGTCTTTTTTTCCTTAATACAAGTAATATTTGATACTCTAATTGTATTGAATCCGTGGTATGTGTATGTTTAGCATATTTTTTTCTCCCTTTCAAAATGTGGGCTTTCGCATCATCAAACCAGTCTTTGAGGTAACTGTGACATAGAACGTTTTCTTTAAAGAAAACTGCCGCTAAAGGAAGTGTAAGAAAAAGCATATCCATCAAGAGAGCAGTTCTTTGAAGAAGAAGAGCATCTAGAGCATAGTCAGAAAATCTGACAAACGACAGACGACATACGACAGAGACATGTAAAGGATATTATGAAAAGAATCAATTCTTATAGAAATACGAGAAAACTTAAATGCAGACGAATCAAAAATTTATGCAAACATATGAACGACTCGATCGATAATAAAAATTTGAAACCGAAAGCGATCGAGGATTGGAGGAGAGAAGTAAAGCATTTTTTTCGTATCGTATTCTGAATCGCAATGCTATCGACAACAAGAAATACTTTACTCTTATTAAGTATCATTAAGTGGGAAGGAAAGTTCGATCAACTATCACGATTTACAGAACTTAATATTCATGCTTTCAAGTTCCTACGTCACAGGGAGTACAGTACTATATGTCGTTCTGAAAACTACTGAACTAACCGTTATTGCTTGCTGAAATGATATTGGGCGTGACAGGCAATGTGTTCGCAATATGATAAAATGGTAATGAAGTGATTTGTAGGCCGGACAGGGCCTCGCCATATCAACCAAACATGCAAGCGCAACCGTTTTTTTTCTCCAGACTTCGATTTCTGTTAGAGAAAACATGATTTGTTCACATAAGTGGCCGAGTGAGTAAGAATCGCGACTATCAAGTCCGCGTTCGCGCATTCAATTATCAAGCGCGGTAGGGTTTACGTGAGTGCCCAATCACTCATAAAGGCGTAACACCCACCGATGGGGCACACGAGCACTAGTCTGGATCCAGTACCTCTCTAGTACCTTCTTTTTTTCTGTTTCCAAGCTTCTTTCTGACCGTCGCCACGTTACGCGAACAGGGGCATCCCCTGAAAAAAAGAACCTTAAGTCTCTGTTGTATCGGTTTTGTATACATTCCAACGGGGAATCTTTTTATTACCTGCAAAGCGCAAAGTGGAGAAATGAGAAAATAATCTTTTCGCACAAGCAATGTACGCGATCGAAGTAACTAAGCGCTCTATTAAACAAAAAACGATGGAAATTAATTTAAACATTCATTCGATTATTCCAAGTGAAGAACTGTATTTTCAGTTAACATTTTCTGCGTGGAATGACGTAATCAAAGCAACCATAAAACGAAAATGAAAACAAAACAAAAATGGGGTAAAGATAAAAAATAGAAAATAAAGAATAAAGTTGAATAAAAAGATTCTTAGGTTTAAACAAAGCACTTTTGCTTTGATTGCTCGATTGGAGTTTGGGATTATTTTATGAAATATTATCAATAAAATATGAAAAGAAAAAATCAAAAGGTTTGTGTTTATCACTTTCTATAAAATAACATTCAAGGCGCAAACAGACACATCTCACAATAAAAATTTAAATGAAGATGGCATTCACAATGAACCCAATAGACCCAAGCATACACGTGGAAGGCCATAAAAGACTGGCATCGTACGAATAGACCGGAATACTTGCTCAAAAAAAATCGTAATAAAACCATCACAACAAACAAGAAACACCAAACAACAAACAACATCATGGCAATGTGTGTAAAGTTGTTCAGATGATTACCCAAAGGTTTAATGTAAGAGTTTTTTTTGTTTGTTCATTAATTATGTATATACGGTTGCGTGAATTTTAAAGTCTCGAGGAATTTTATACAAGCGAAATCGATTTACAACCTGATTTATTGGAGGGCGGCTAACTTACTCATAAATCAAAATCCATCAGTAGTAGTAACCAAAACAAGAAATTAAAGAGAAAAAAAACTATATCTATAAAAATAAATAAAATAAACAAATGAGAAAAAAAAGCATAAATAGATGGACAAGCAGACGAAATCTTCTATTAAAACATCGAGAAGAAGAAAAAATTAATGAAAAATTATAATTTACCAAAAACTAACAAAAACTAATGAAAAGAAATGTTTTTAATATAATCGCAAGAATTTCGAGAAGGAGAGGGTAAACGACAAGCCAACAACAATCAACGATCATTCAAAACAAAAATATAAAAAATTTATTATGAAAGATTTTTTTCTTTTTTTTCTTTTTTTTTTTTTTGTCATTATAATTGCATAATTTAGCAATTTGATAAATTAAAAGTACATTAATATAAATATTTTTTATTTCATTTATTTTTAATGATTTTTGTGTTGTTTTTGCTTCTTTTTTCTTTCGATTTGTTGATTGTTGATTGTCGTAACAAAATCGATTAGGAAACAAAAATCTCGCTTTTTTTCTTTTAGTTTTCGTATTTAAAAAACAATCGAGTAACGAAATTCGGATGATAAATGAGAATTTGAGATTAAAGAGTGCTCTGGAAGACATGACAAAGTGCTAAATATGTCACATTATTATTAT
This sequence comes from Glossina morsitans morsitans, assembly GCA_001077435.1. Taxonomy (NCBI): domain Eukaryota; kingdom Metazoa; phylum Arthropoda; class Insecta; order Diptera; family Glossinidae; genus Glossina; species Glossina morsitans. The sequence goes on along the minus strand of CCAG010000247.1, from coordinate 115,122 downwards.
AAATCGTGGGAAAAGGGTACAAGCTACAGAACGCGAGGGCGCGAAAGAAGTGTCGGCAAAACGAGAAGAGAAATTAGACTCGTTAGACTGCAGATAGCATATAATGATAAAGACTTTGATTTTATTACCCAATCAAATTGTACCCATTTTATTGGCACAATGTTATCCGTATGAAATTATACCTCTTATTATACATGAAAGTAATACCACGTAAATAGCGGGTTTCTTAATAAGCAGCACACGCAAACAATTTACTTGAAAACTTCCCACTCTGAAGACAGCTCAGTGATCTTTTATTTTCCTTATACTAATTCGATTATATCGCACAATTTTTCAGTAGATGGCGGCAGTCATCTGATGTACATATTGATGATTGAAACAACAACCAACGTATTATTATTTCTAAATGTCATTTAATCGATAAAATTTTCATTTGTTTTGTTTTTATTTTGATCTATGCTTTTTCTTTTGCTGAACGGCACTCTCCGATTTTTTTCTTTTCATAAAACTGATGTCACATATTGTTATACTTGGATGGACTTGTGAGGATATAAGAACTTGGAAAATAGATAGGCAATTACTTTAGTCTGATATAGATTTCGTGGGTTTACGGTTCATATCTTTCTTTATCGAAGATCTTCGTTTTCCACAGTTTCTCTTATCGAATGTTTCAAATTTGGAAAAGAAGTTTTCGCGTTCTGATGTAAGCGCTACCTTCCAGAAGAGAGCTCACTTCTATTTTTATGTTAATAAAGCGGAAAGCTTGCTGAGACAACACAAAAAAGTCGACGGTCATCAAAAGATTATTCTTGAGCCTGTGCAAATCACTTTTGGAATAAGCTTTGGTCATACTTACACGCACGCGCAATTGCATCGACATACAAAGCGTTCGTAGTACTTTTGCTTCTGACCACTTTTGCTTCCTCTACTGTTTTGCGAGTATAGACTCTTCTCAAACTTGAGCGATTGAGCTGTTTTGATAAGGTGTAGATTTTCGCCATAAGGGGACATTTCCGTTACATTCCGTTACAAGCTGATGTGCTTTTATCGTTTAATTATTGAATAATAACTAAAATTACTGTTACTTCCTGCTGCAGTGTCTCTCAGCGGACAAAACTTTCCTAGTATAGGCATCTCTTTTCTTGTTTTTTTTATTAATCTCTGCATCACTTTTGGTTTACGCGGTCTACAGCACTGAAAACAACTTGAGAAAAAGCTAGCTTTTATTATGCAACAGAATCACTTTCTGAAACACTCTAGGTTTGTCTTCTCCGTCTGCCTGCCTGCCTGTCTGCCTATGGGTCTATTTGCTTGTTCCCATATTCTTGTGTTCAGGATCCCACGGTTCCAATTTTAAAGATATTTTGATATAATTTGAAGAGACCGACGTGTTTTGGCCCAAAAACGAGCGCTGTTGAAGATGACTCGGATTGGAATACTTTTCCGATGACTTCGCAAGCAACACCTTGCTTCTAAGCGAAATTATGTGGGGTATTTAAAGATGGGCCGTGTTAATGTTAAAAAGCAAAAAAAAAAAAAAAAAAAAAACGGTTAAGTCCGCCTAAGTGGCCGAGTAATTAAAACCAAAACGTAGATAAGGGATCTTTGAAGTATTCTTCTTAGTGTTACAAACGAAATGATAATCTTAACATGACGTCATTCTTTCATTGTTTGTCGATGTAAAAAGTGTTAACCTTAACTCTTTTTTTGTTGTTGTTCTTTTAAAAAGTGTTATATAAAACAATAGGAGACCGCAACACTTATTTTCTTTCCTCTTTGTCACTATTGTGGTAGAATCGGTTTCTTGCTTGAGGGTTTGTGTTAATTTTCAACGTTACGAAGGCAACAAAACGACATACCAAATAAAAGCAAATTGAATTATGTGTTCTTAGGAAATGTCACCTACCGTGGCTATAGTATCGTTTAAGCACACATTTAAGGCCCCAAAAAAGATTCAAAGAATTTTTAATTTGAAGACATTAATTGCAAGAATTTACTGCTTTCAGTACACGTTAGAAGTTTACTCAATATATGATATAGGTTTATTAACCCGTTTGCAATACTGCCGAAGAGTACTTGACGGCGCTTGTGAAAAAGTCTATAGAAAGGAAACTTCACAGTCAAGTTGTTTTTTTTTTGTCTTCAAATTACGCAATCACCCTTAGCCGAGCACGTATCCGAGAGTCTCAATGGATCAATATTGCTTCCTTCGTCTTAGAAATAGTATACATTTGGAAGCTTCACTAACTATGTGGGCATTCGCTTAACTCTGTACTGAAGTACTTGAGGCGGATAACATGTCTCTGTCTATATGACATTTTGATCAGTTATGATTTACAAATGTTTTTAGAACAAAGTAGAGAGAGAGAGAGTGCAATCGATTTCGTCCTTCAAAGAACTTTGTTCGATAACTTACGAAATATGAGTTGAAATGTTGTCATCGTTATATAAAATGTAAGGTGAATGTGAATTTAGATTGGCTACGGATATGTATTATTATTTAGTTTTAACGGTATGCAAACAAAAAAGATGATAAAGATGAAAGAACTTGCTATGCGCGGCTATCGGAGTAGGAAACAGTAGGTCTTAAAAGATTCGCTTTAAACTTCACTCGCCTTAAATATTTTAGGCAATATAAACGCTATGTTTTTATATATATTGCAAGACGAAAAAAAAAAAAAAAAAAAGTGTTTTTTCTGTTTGATTATTATGTGTTTCGAAAAGGTATACGTCCGCCTTTTCTGTCTGTGCCTCTGTGTCTGTCTGTCTGTCTGTCTGTCTGTCTATCTTTCTGTATCTTTCTGTTCGGCTTTCTTGAATTGTTTTAGAATTTTAAACAATGTTTGGTATGCTTAATGATTTTTTATTATTTTTGTTATTTTCGCTAAAAACCTCTTTAAATATTTGTTTGTTTTTGCAAAAATGAGAAAAAAGATTTTTTTTTTTATAAAACGATTTTTAAATTCCGGGAATTTGTTGTTGAAGAAAAAGTGTTAAAAAGGGCTCTGGCCTTATAAGCGAAGATCAACAAAAACATAAAAGTTCATAACAAAATTGCTTTTCCGTTTATCACGATCACTAAGAATTTCATAAATGATATTTTGAAAGATATTAACACAGAAAATATTTAGCCGCGATACAATTATCTGTAATAAAGGCTATGAATTTTCTTTTTTTATATACATATATATATATACAAGAATTTGTTGTGCGTTTCTGGTGACGGCAAGAATGGATTGTATTTAATAAGAATTAATAACGTTCAGTAAAGATGAGAAATTTTTATGTGAATGAAATGCATAGGGAAGAGATGGGTTTTTTTTTTTTCTTTTTTCTTTTTTCCTCGTCGTAACAGTATAAGGCTTGTTAAATGTTTTATATAAAATTAACATTTTAGAGTCAAAATCATAATTTACTTTATAGCATGCCTTACCCCCTTACCAACCCTCACAATAATAGTTTCACATCAAATTTACAAGAACCATTTGAAAAGATGTGTTAAAATAATACTCAGTTGTAGCAAAAGTTGTATTGCATATTAGATCCCTTAAAACTTCTCTTAGTATTAAGACTGCAGCTTTTGTCGAATTGGAAAAATTCAGATCCATTCATCGGCAATATTCTAAAATGCCAGAAAACATATACGATCACCACAAGTTGCCTTAACTAGCTCTCTACCACATATGCCAACTCAGTTAGATGCTTTGAGTAAAATAAATCGATTTATTTGTTTAGTTTATTTATTTATTTATTTACTATTTACTTACACATGAAATTAAACTGAAATAAGTCAACGGCCGAATGTAATTGACTCTTAGAAGTCAATCTTATACTAATTGTTATTAAAACTAGCATTAAGTATATGAGGAGAAGTAAAGAGAGAAAATAAAATTCATATATAAAGAAATAAGAAAGAAAAAAAAAGCATGTATCATAGCAAGATGTTATCCTCAGAGGTGTCAGGCGCGAGTCTTGACACCTGCTTATGGTGAGAAAATAGAGGGGGTGACCACATTTGCATGTGCAGCTTGCTCGACTTGCCCAGCATGGTGACCAGCGGACACACCCGAACTGTTGGGGGTAGAGGTGGATTTATTATTTTTATTAATATTCTTCGGTGATGTCGATAAAGTAGCCTGACTGGCACCGCTGGCAAGAGATATCCTTGGCACTTCAGCATAGCTGAAACGAGGAGGGCTTACCGGGTTATTTGTAACTTTGGTATTGCCAAGTGAGTCAACGATAGAGGAAACGCTAACCTTCTTTGTATTCCCATCTTGCAAAGATGGGACACACGGACACACAAATGAATTGACGAATAAGATGTCAAGGCGGAAGTGAATTATCGCACGCTACACTACGAGTTGGTTTTTTACAAGCTCGTGGAGAAGATCAATCCTCTAGATAGTGAACCGCATCGAACATTGCCTTCATTTTTTCAAACTTTCCGCACAATGTTACGAGATTTTTACTTAGTCCAACAAAGCCACCCCTTGCCTCCTCTTGTGAAAAGCTTGTAAAAGTCAATATTCCGCTTCCTACAGTCGGGATATGATCAACGTAATCCTTTCGAAGGATCTAGCACTGCATCTGCAGTACAGCCACTGATTCATGCACACGTCGCGTGACAAAAGCGCTCGCAAAGCCAACAAGTAATGGATCCTTCAGCATCAGGGCCTCTTTTGGTTCGACATGGTGTATATAAACACTCCATTTCAAAAATTAACCGACAAAATAGGCACTACTACTACGCAAACTTCGCACTATTAAAAACACAGTAAACAAAGAGTAAACCGAGAGATAAACTGTACCCGCTGTGGACCAACTCAGATATTTGGATGCAACAACACAACAAGAATGACTGACTATCAACACAAAATGTTCAATATAATCAATAAATTCAAACACTCTTACAATTAATTACGCTTTAAAAGCGTGTAAAGCGATAGAGCAGTAAGGCAGTAAAGCAGCACGACCACAGCACGCGTGCAGTGTTTCCAAACTGCATTACATTCTAATTTCTCTCTAATTCTTCTAAGCCCTTCGCAAAAATACTCATCCTGCTCAGACTGCTTTACTTGTTTTATTTAATGGAAAAACATCCATTGGTTTGAATATTTTTTCAAGTTTGAGAGTCAAACTAGGCACCAGTCTAATGAATAGAACGAATAAATAGCACGACATTTGCCCGCACAGCAAGTTCTCCAACGTTGCCGTTGCAAATATATCTCTATAAGCCCCGCGTAGGGTCTTGATAATAAATGGTTTTTACTTTGTTTATAAACTTTCGAGTTAAATCTCTAAACTGCAAACCCAACTTTCAATTCTTTTACATTCAAGGAAATTCATTCAAAATCGGCTCTAAAAGAAACGCAACAAAGCGTGTTCACTTCGATTGAGGCGTTTGTTCAGTTATTCAAAAGAAATCGTATATCGTGCGTCATTTAAAATCACAACACGTTTTAGAATTAATGACTTCTTCAGTATCCGATATTCGTCGACGTTGATGGTAGCTAGAAGCTTATCTTCGCAATAAGGAGCCATTGTTTGTTTGCATTTGTCATTTCTTTACGAAATGTCATTTCATTTCAATCTGCTACAGAGTTTTTTTTTCACATTTTAAATGTTTAAGTGAAAAGTTATCAAAGAAAAAAAAAAAAAAGCATTTCTGTAGATATTTTGAAATAATAAAATGAAACAAGTAAGAAAATAGAAATAAGGAAATAGAGGTCACTTGACAATGACTGGACTGTTTGCACGTATAAGGTTGCATTTTTTTTACCCATTGTATGGGTGCAAACGTTTTTAATACGCAGAATGGAGTTCCAGAGACTCCACAGTGACTCCATTTTTGATCAGCATCAAATTCTGAACCAATTTAATCATATAAGTCCGTCCATCCGTCCAAAAAGAAAGAAAATCTATATTTCTCCTGTTTTTTTTTTTTTTTTTTTTAAATCTTTTTCGCGATAGCAATGATGGGTATAGAAGATTGGGTCACAGCCGACTATAATTTTCTTATTTGTTGTTGACATGATTTAAGTCTTTGGCGCTCCCTTAAATGGGAAAAAATTTAAAGCAAATCGTTCATGCAAACGACGATAATTAGTAGGTTTTCAAAAATTTCCAGAAGTTTTCTTGAGAAGTCGTTGAACTTGCTTTCGAATTTCTTTACCTTTCATATAGTCTAAGAACGAGAGAATTTATTTCATGTCCGTGCTTGATTCAACGTTTTATCTTAACACCTTTTTGTTTCGGAAATGCAATAATGTAAAAAAGATAAGCGGAAAAGTAAGTGTACACAACAAAATCGATTAAGTATTTTATTGACCTTGAATACTTTTACGAAGCTTCTACTTGCTATTCCTCGTCTTCACTTGTTTCCTGGACTAGGCAAATTGGCGAGTGCGCTCAAAGACTTTCCGAATACCTGACCCGATTCTTAATAATCTCTTTATGGCTTTTTTTTTTTTTTTTTAATAATTCAAGAGGCCTTGAAGTGCATTTTTTTTTCCATTTAACTAATCACTTAAGGAAAGTCCACGATTCGTGTATTACGGTGATGGCGAGAACGAAGTGGAGAGGAAAACGTTTGGGAAGCGGCCACAGCCTCGGAGGTGTGAACCTGACCGCCTTTTTCGACAGACCGCCCGTTACTGAAGGGTGGTCTACCGGATTGGGTATTCAAGCCCGGTAGGTTAGCTTTGTAATCGCACTTCTTACTTACCTGTCTATGTGATAATAACAAAATTGTAAGGCTCTATCTCCCTTTAATTATGGCTGGTTTCTTCTATATTTTTATCTGTTGAAATCTATAAAATGGAGAGCTAAACTCATTTAAATCAAATTCACTTTTATCAGTTAGTTGGGATGATTTTTCATAGGCATAATAGAACCGGCCTAACTTACATATATATAATGCCTCGTTTACGTCTCATAATCTTCATTCAATTCAAATATAGGTTTTCTTTTCGTTACGTACAAGTGCAGAAACAACTGCTTTCAGCCGCATGTTGTTATGATGATACCATCAAAAGTAGTTGAACGAGGGAGAAAGACCGAGAGAGAGAGAGAGAAAGAGAGAAAGAAGCAGTGTAAATTTTCTTATGCGTAATACATTTTGAAAGCGAATAAGAGAAGAAGCATCAGAAAAGTTTTTAGAATATGTAAAAAAAGAAAAACAAAAGATTTGATGGTAAACTGACTTATAAACCCACATTTAAACAAACTTCCGTATACAAGATAGAGAAAATATGTTTTTTTCATATTTCAATTTTAGTTCAATTTTTACTTTTGTTTCGAGGTTTTTTATTCGTTACTTCAGGCGAGCAATAAACGAGCAAACGTGGTTGCCAGGCCAGATAACTTGACAGACGTACTGACTGCTTGGTTGGACGAGTGTCTAAAAATTCAATTGAAAGTTTTGGCGTTTTGCAATTTTCCATGCTTATGCTATAGCAGCAAGCAAGCAAATCCCTTTAGCTATATTTTTCTGCTTAAAACAAAATAATAGGAAAAAAAAGAAATAAAAAAAAAAAAGTCCCCAAACTACGAATACCAGTCAAAATTTTCATACAATAAACTGGGAAAGAGAAAAAAGTTTGCTTTGGCGTTTTTATTTGTTGCTATTCTTTTATTTTTTATTATTATTATTATTTTTTTTTTTTTTTTTTTTGTTTTGTTTTTTTCTAGCTTATATTTGTGCCCAGACAAATTTCACAAAATGGAAAACTGTAAATTGAAATACGTAAACATATATAAGTTATCCATGCACGCAAATGTGTACATGCCAACATATAGATGGAAAAGTTTGTGGAAATAAAGGATTTTTGCTTAAGCTTCATTGCTTTCAAACTAGATTTCTAAAAAAGAAAAATAAAAAAAAATAAAAAAAATTCTAATTTCAACAGCCGTTGAAAGTGGTTAAAGTATGTAAGCAAAAGTTATACATATATATATATATATTAAAGTTATATATGTATATATACATGTGTAGGTTTATTAAACGTTAAATGACGCATATTTCATGACAATACCCCAGTTAGAAAAACGGCAAACAGGCGAACTACGTCATTTAAAGAGCGAACATTGCGTAACTATCGGTTTGGTTGCAGACCTTTGTTGGTTTCCAACTGAAAAGTAAAATCATACCACTGACGCTTGCTTCTGAGTAAGCAACATGTGAGTGTATGCCTATTTTCAATATAATCTTCTTCCGCAAGACCATCTTAATTGAATATAACGAATATAACGCGTACTAGCCGCTGCTGAGGATAAGGTGCAGTCAGTGTATTCGTGCGATAATTTTCGCTTGCTGCCACAGCTCATAGCTCGTATTCGACGGTTTTGTGCTTTATTCGAAGAAAATGGTGAAGTTGCTCTCCCCACATATTCGATATTTTTATTAATAGGTATGAATGTGGCGACGGTATTTCATATTTGAGCGCATCTAAACTGCCCGGTGAGGGCGGAAGAGGGCAGCGTTTACGATTAGACTATGCCATTCAGCAAATGTACACGCGTCGACGAGAAGCAACTAAAGGAAATCTTACGTAATAAACAATAATAAGTAAATAAATAAATAAAAATTAAAGCGATTTTCTATGAAAACTCAAGCTTTCCAAGCTTGAAAATGTAAAAAGCCTGATTAGTAATTAATTTCCTATTTAGGATGTTGCGAAAAAAGGTGCATGTTTTTCTTATTCGATGCTTATATTTCTGTGTCATATATGCGATGATGTGTTTAGTATACCGCGTGTCTGTGATGTTAGGGAAATAGAGAAAAGAAATAAATTTATACTCGTTAAGGCAAGTTTGCAAGGTATCGCAGAAATATTTTGAATGAATAAAATGGGTTTTATTTAGTTTTATTTGATTTGAAGAAGAGATTCTCCTGCAAATGATTCCAAGGAATTCAAATTGGTTTTGTATTCTTTTTTCCGCTCTTATTCATTTCACTTCATTGAAAGTTTTCTCTTTTATATTCAAATTTTACGAAGATATTCGTTAAACGTAATTTAATCGATTCTTGTTTTAATGCAACATACAGAGCAGGGCAGTTAATAAGATTCAGTTATGTGGTTTGTTTGCTGGCCCGAAAATATTGTAAACGACAAGAATTTGTTTAAATTTTAATTGAAAACACATGCGTGAAAGTAGTGTGGCTTAGTTTCTTTTATTATCTAAAATGGAATTCTTATTTAATTTTCATCTCGAGTCATAGCAATTCCTTCCTACAACAATTCCTTCGCATTTTAAACACGTTATTCGAAAATTATTGCTTGCTTATAATAATGCTTTTGAAATTTGAAAGTCAATTAAGAAGAAGAATCATGCGATCACACTTGAAAGTGCATTTGAAGGTTTATAATAATGTTCTCTTTCCCAAAACTGAAGCGGAGTGCTGCACCTAACCATAATTATTCGATGTCGCCATCGCTATTAGCTGCTTATAATGTAACATTTACTAGCTCTGCTCTTCTACATGCATTCTTCTCAGGTCTTTCGGAAGAAAATATTTTAAATAAATGAAAAAATAAATTATTCTTATCATGTAAAGAACATATAATTTTTTGTTGTGTACTTTGTGTGCCGTAAAATTCTTCCTCACGTCGTCAGAATAGAATTCTATTTCTTGAGATGACTGTAAAGTTATTTAATGATTTTAATTTCCATACGTTTATTGTGAACAAAATTTCTATACTCACTGCCACAAGATGACGCCGTCGTTCTTATCATTGCACTTGCAAATATGCATTTAGAACTTTCCAATATTATGCATATTTGATCGGCTTGAAATTGTTTGCGGGCTTATTCATAGCTTAACTGTACTTTTTCATAGCTTAACTGTAAGAGCCAAGTTGATCTGCCTTTATAAGGTTAAAAAAAGGAAGAAGAAACGTTGAAAAATTATTAAAATTTTCAAATTAGTTACGAGTTCAAACAGATCCGAAACAAAAATCTGAAAGAGATTTGTTCTCATATCACATTGCAGTTAATCTCACATAACACACGACACGCCACCACAAACACACATAAATTAAGATATAGTTCAAGGTATACTCCGTGAAATATTTTTCCTTACTTCGTCACGCAACCTAAGTTCACAGTTTTTCTCTCCGCTCTCCCCACCGTCGTTGATGCTCTCAAGGGCTCTATAAACAATATTTGAAATTGGAATGGGCTTTGGAAGTTTGCAATTTCATTCATAAATATTTACACACTCTCTTTCTTCTATCTTCTGCAACCTTTCTCCATAATTTGAAACTTGAAGCAAATACTGATCCGTTCATCTCTCATACTCGCTGTTCACGATTTCTTCCGCTATAAATGCGGGGCTTCATACAATTCCCATTAAACATCCATCAAAGGATTACACACAGTATTCAAATTATCTCATTGTGCTTGCAGTATGTGTGCTTGCACAAGTGTGTAGTATATGTATATCTATTTTTGGTTATGTGACTGACTGTGAATCGATTGAATCGCCGTAATCTAATTTTCACCTATTAATTCCTGCGATTTCGTCCGCAACAATTTAAATGTACAAAGTTATATATAATTCACAATAAAAGCTAGATATTTATTAGAGGAAATTTTAGGCGAATTTTAATTGTTCGCTCGTAGGTAGGTGTTCGCCTACTTTCAAATCGCGAAATCATTTTTTCAAATGTCATCCAATGTTCTCGTTAAGCGGTAGGGTAGTTTCTGCTGTTTGCATTTTTCGAACGTAATTGAAATTAATTTTATTCAATTTGTTGTTGTTGTTGTTGTTGTTGTTGTTTGTGATTTATTGATTATGTGGTTGGTTTCATCATTTTGCTTCATTCTATATGATGGCAAGCATAGAAACCGTACTCTCCCCGATAAAATAGAAAGTTTTTGTTTGTAAATTGAAACCCGAGGAAAATTATGTAATGACAACGTATTCATGCGTAACAAGTATATGTGCATTAAACGGGGTGAGGGGAGGGGACAAGAAGGCCAGGGCTTTAGCATTCTTTTAACAAACATATGATTCTTTTCCAACATTAATGAGATCAAATTAAGTTTTAAATTACAGTTTCGTCTTCTTCTTTTGTTTTGGGTTAGTGTTACTCCTTTAATGAACTGAAAAAATGTAAAGAAAATTCAAATTGGTTCACTTAGTGCTCTCGACTTGCATGCATGTACGTTTAAATGTATTGGTCGTTTCTTTTTTTTTTTTTTAATTAACTTCGAACAGATGACTGTGATTCGTTTTATTTAAACATGTTTATGCCTATTGCACACATAAAAGAAAGTTTTTCTTATTTTTATGCTCTTGTATAAACATTAAGTTTATTGGAGATCAAAATGCAAGAAAAATGTGAAACACCATTATCTGTATATACCCTTAAGAACATGCATGCAAGTGCGTCCCTAAAAACATGAAATTCATAATTTACCAAGAACGACATTTAACAACATAAAGATCAATCTTCGATCGAACTTAAGATGATGACCAAAAAAACACAAGCCTGCCACGACCAAACAAGCAACAAACTAAACGATCAACCGAACGACAAACAAACCAACTGAACTGAACTGAACTGAACTGAACTGGCTAAGGTAACCTGTGCATACCAATCAATTGCTGATGAGGCCTCATTTGTTGTGATTGTGTTGCATTGGGTTGCATTGCTTTGTATAATTTCGATGCTATCTAAAGAGAAGAGAAATTAAAAGTTCTTTATGTGTATGTTTATGTGTATTTGTATGTAATCAAGTTTGTGTGCAACGATGCGCCTATTAAATAAGAGACGAACAACATTCGTTCATTGTAACGATTTAGAGGCTGTTCAGAGGAAAACTGCATTTTAATCAGTAATTTTTATTAGCATCTTATCGCCATTCGAGCCTTTTATATTGGTAAACAAGCAGCACCATCTCTGGCAGTTTAATAAACACCCCACGAATATGTTTTACTTTGTGTGACGGCGCAGATTTTAAGGTTAGTGCTGCATGCTCATATGCGTCCGTGTACGCTTGCGTACACTACATGTATTTATTTTTTGGAAGGTGAATATTTAGCGGAGGCGCTCAATCTCATAGTCATTCTCCATTTGACCTAAACGTATATGTAAAAGATTGATCTTAGGTGAGTGTTGCTGTTTTATTTCAAAAGATAGTGATGATCTCGGTAGTGATCTTGTTCACTTTCTGTTCTGATATTGCTTGTATGCTTTCTTTAGATTATTTTTAAGATATTGTAATCAAATTTTCTTATTGTTGTTGGTGTTGTTCTTGCTGTTGTTGTTGTTGTTGTTGTTACATTGTTTTTAAAATCAAAATTTTCGGTAAAGAAAAAAAAATGAAAAATTTTTAGAAATGGCCAAAAACGACTTTCATATGCCCTATAATGGGATGATGTTCAGAGTTTTGAGAAACAAAAGAAGGATTTTCTACAACGATTTCAGGATAAAGACAGAGTGTGTGTTGGTGTGTTGGTGTGTTGGTGTGTGTGTGTGTGTGTGTGAAAGAGAGAGAGAGAGAGAGAGAATATAAAGAGAAGAGACAACAGTTTGAATGTCTAGAAGCGTGTTCTTGACCTTAAACGTAACAATCCGTAGAGGTTCTCGGATTATAATCGACAAAGTTATTTAATAACTTAATTTACCCTTAAACTACTTAAGGTACAGTTGATTTTTTTATTGTTTTATTTTGTTATCAGAAATTGTTGCTTTTTCTTCTTTTATATGCATTTTGTACTTTTATGTATTATTATTGTTGTAAGGAGGGCTTTTTGGTTGCCCTTAATTACAATATATAAAGCATGAAATTGCAGACGCAAGTAACAAGAAACCTTTTGCAAACACCTGTGATGATGATAAGCTTTTACACACAAAAGCAACACACAACATAACAGACACCACACACATTATATGCACAAACACGCATACACATTTATACATATATGTAAAATGGTACCAAAGCAAACTCATGTTCAAAAGCCATTTGCATTGCTCGGTATCTGTTTTTATCCCTTTGCCGTTCATTCGGTCGGTGCACAATGCAAAAGGTGTTGCTTTTAATAAGAAAGTTTAGTATGCTATAATTTGATTCGCTTATAAAAAGAAAACATTCTTAAAGAAGAACATTTTTGTTTCGAGGCAACAAAATAATGTTTTTTTAAACATGTTTCAAAATTGTTGTTTTCTTTTTCACGTATTTAATAAGATTTTCAGTTAATCTTTATAATGAAATCAATTTTATAGCAAAAGATCCCGCAAAAATTTTCTGTTATACTTCAATACGCATTCATCCATGTATCAAAGTCTCTTAAGGCATTAGTTGGTCAAAGATAAAATGGACATTCGATCTTTTTACACAAATTGGCGAACACGATCTTTTCACTAGGATAACAATTATATAATAAAAGGGAAAAAATAGACATTTGTTTTTCCGTATTATCTTAATCTTAAGCACAATTTTCAATTTGATACGTTCTTTGGCTTTTGAACGATAAAAATAAAAACACATTGAAGTTGTTGTAAATGTACGAAATTCTCCCGCCTTAAAATGCATATAGTAGCAAGTGAGGTCACGAACTTTAACCATGGACTGCACCCGCAAGCCGAAAATTTTAATTTGTGCTTTGCTGCGAAAACATACACATAAAATAACTATAATCTAAAGATCACATAAGCACATGATCGTTGTTGCTTTAGATATTAAATCACATATCATGCGGTATGTGGGGCATAAACTACTGGTGCTTGAAAGAAAGACTTTTCCTATAACATTGGCGAAGATCTGTAAGCGTTGTTCTTTTTATTTATAAAGACTCTAACGATCTAACGTCAGTATCACGTGATAAACGTAGATAGACATTTTTCAATGTTTTTCTAATCTGCAGATTAACAGATTCAGCGGTTTCCTGTTCAAAATTGTGGTCAACAATGTGCTTGTTAATGATACGATTGATTCCAATCGCGTTATGTGGGAAACATGTTAGATGTCAATGATAAAAATTAAAGGCCGACCGAAGAAGTGCAGCAACAGATAAATTTTTTTATCTGTTTGAGTTATGGGAATGTTTCGGCATGAAAAACGCGTTATAAGGAGAAGCGTGATAGAAGAACGGTCCCCTATTTCTCTTTGCGTTATATGACAACCGCATTATGAGAACATTGCATAATAGCAGACTTAGATGTACCAGGTTACTCTCAGAAATGGCAAGCTTGACGCCCTAATCACAAGTATCAACCTTAAGATAAAACAAAAAAAGTTTAAAGTGTGAAGGCGCTACGATGCCCTACAGAATTTTTCTGTCACCCCCTATTAGCGAAAGTAAGCAGTGCCACTACAATATTATATCAAAAAATATTCAAAGGTAATTTGTTCTCGGGAGATGGTAGGTTTGGGCACATGAGTTGCCAAAATCTCAACCAAATGAGATAAAGCCGCCAGAAATGGTAAGAAAAAAAATGCACGAAAGCACATTGAATGATTATTGACTGAAAATGGTAGCCCTTTTAAAAGCTTCAATACATCACCTATTGACTGGAAGGTCGGATATGAGAAAACAGTGAGGAGGACCAAAAACAGCGTCATAGGGATAACCTAACCGAATGTTCGTTACGGTGTAACGTTGCTTCATTATTTCGCAGCTGAAACGCAAGAATGTTAAAGCTAACGGATTGCAGACCAAGAAGTTGGAATCATCTCTGTTATTGGCAATTTGCTTGCCGAATTTTTCGAGAGGACGTGCATCCACATTTTCCAGCTTTCCTCGTAATTTAGAAGCATTCACTGTTCCTCTACGAACTAGTAAATAACTTAATGTCACTAAAATCTTTGTATTCACCAGACATAGATGGCCTTTCATCATTTGTTTTAGGAATCTATTCCGGGTAAAAATATATCTTAGGTACTAACAATTTCAACTTATCGCTTCGTAGTAGCAAATACCTTACAGTATGAAAGGGCACTTTCTCCGTTCGCCTGCAAAAAGATGGTAACGCGAAAATTAATCTACAGCGTGAACGACAAATCTTGTAAAATGATCGCGCTTACTGCACAAACCTAATGTGATCTACGCCTATTTTAGTGAAGCGTTTGATCGAATTGCTCACAATCTGCCAACTTAAAAACTTGAGTTGGCGGATTTCCCCCCTTTTTTTTTGGTAATTGAATCGCTTCGTAGTTAAAATATAGAGTTGCGAACTCAGGCTTACGAGATCTATCTTTTTTGATTTTTATCTTATTGGCTTACCACCCGCTGTACCCGTGTACCCGTGTACCCGTGTACCCGTGCACCCGTGTACCCGTGTACCCGTGTACCCGTTTTCATTTATGCGAGCGATATTAAATTATTCCCATCTATTTCTTCCAGCTCGCCCTGAATATTCCCATGCCCGATAATTGGATTTAAACCTATTTATTAGGCGGTACAACTTAAACTTCATGGTGTACACATCTGCAAACAACGTACCGTCTTTATCAGTTCCGTTCAGAGAATCTATTCTCTTTTCCCATTTGCAATATTGAGACGATAGAATATCTGCTGTTGACGTAGAATTTGTAGCCGATCATCGAATAAAGAATGAAGTATAAAATGGCATGTTCTATGACTGTGACTTTGAGCGAACACACAGATGAACGTTTCATTTGGGAAATTTTGCTTCGTCGCTTTTATTTATCATTATATTCAGTATAATGAGCGCATAAACTTTTAATTATTTATTTTAAAGTTATTAGTGTAGGCGCATTATACGCAGTCATGTATTCATTATTTATTGATAACTTATGGTAAAATAAAGACGTTTCGTATTTCTGGGCGCGACAGAACAAAATGCTTGCAAGAATTTACGTAAACAAACAAATATTGAAGTCATAACAACAAAAAGTGAATGCCTGTCATTGCAAAGCACACTAGCCAGACTAGCTTTCTTAAATTATTTGCTCTCACTGTTTTCAAACTCTACTGCAGACTGCGGAATTCTCTTTAAAAATGCATATCTCAAAGGCAAACGTAACTAAAACTTTTAAGATTAACTGACCCTTTTAAGGTCGATTATTGATTATTCACCCGAACAATTAATTCATAAGTTAAAGTACTTTTGCGTAAACTTTGAGAGGGCAACTTGCAAGAACATTTTTTTCGCTTCCTTTGTCACTTAATATGATCGAAATGTCCGCACCTACGTACATATATTTGGAAAATTACTCAAATTTCTTAATTTTACTCAGACCACTCGGTTTGCGAGCAATTAAAAGTCTTATAAAAAAAACTTCAATCATATCGTTTGTTATTGATAATGTGTCGTATCAATAAGAAAGACACACACACATAAATAGTGTAGAGAGTTGCACTGTTATATGAACGAACGAGTGGATACGTTTGATAACCTGAAGTTAATTAATTTCCATTTACCGGGAATTGGAAAAGTCCTCCGCTTCAATAATATGTCACAACTTGCTATGCACTCGGCGGAAGAATCAAACTGTTAAAAATTAGGTTCAGCGTAGGCCTGAATATATACATATATAAATATATATATTTTATATCTTGTTTTTCACAAATATTTTCGAAAAGAATTTGAAAACCAGTCATAAATTGCTTGCACAAATTTTTGATTGAATCTAAATGCGTTGTAGTTGACAAATTTCTTGTTAACTGAACATAGCTACACCAATTTTCGGACCTTGTTTTTAGATGGTTCAGGCAAACGTTTTGAAATCAATACCAACTATCCATCTGAACTTTTACTTATGAAGATGCCACCATATGCCACTGGTATGAAAGTTTCAGCAGCATAACAATCCGAAATGTTCATCCAAGTTGGTGGAAGCATGGTTCTCGAAGCGTAGGTTGGATGTCATTGAATGGCCAAGTTAGTCTCCCGATCTCAATCCTATTGAAAACTTTTGGGGAGAACGAAACTATCAAGTTTCCTGTGCCAGTAAAAAACAATTGTGGAAAAATATTTGAAAAGCCTTTTATAATATACCCGTAGACACCTGCGGTAAATTAATTTCATCCATGCTTAGAAGAATCGAAGTTGTTCTTAAAACCAATGGTGCTATTAACTGCCTAAACTGATTCATACAAAATTTTTTACTTTTAAGCGCAAAATGTTGCGTTATTTCTAAGTTTTTCTACATAAACCTATTTTACAGTCCACTTGGAAACACCTGGTATTTTTGAACTAAGCTCTCTGCAAATTTTTGTTTATACTTAACGTTTCTCTAAAATCATTTTTAAATGTTCCGAAGTGGTCCTATTTTATAAATAAAGGTATAAATATGAAATATAATAGAAGAAGAATGGAAAAAAATACGCTCCACTAACATAAAACCATGTATACGTATTTTTTCTGTGTACATGTGTATGTAGGTTTAGAAAAATACTTTTTTTTTTTCAAAAATTCATCGATTTATGACATTTTTTTGGTAATATGCATAATGGCATGTGGTGTCGTTAAATCATTATTTCTGAAAAGGGTGACGCAACGCACACAACTCACAACAATAAAAACATTCCGTAACAAAGCCGTAGCCGACCGCTACGCAATTTGTTTTTATGAAGAAACTCGAACTTTTACTGCACATTTTTATTACGCAATTTCAGATATGAAAAAACATTTTGCAAGCCTACCAACTCTGTTAGGTTAGAGTTACCAGCATTTTTGGAACTACTATTAACTTCCACCATAGCCCGTCTGCGATTTCAACTTAACTTGCAACTGATAAAAATCTGTATCGGTTGCCAAGCTTTTGCACGTTTGCGATGACTTAGGGGATCACTTACAATTTGGTTCTGTACCGTGCCGTGGGTGTGCCGTTGGGTGCTAGTTGTGTACATGCTCTTCTTCCTTATGTATTTATTTATTTATTTATTTATTTATACATGAACTGCTATTTAATTATTATTATTTTTTTTCTTCTCTTCTTCCCTTTTCCTTATATAC
The DNA here is from genome assembly GCA_001077435.1 of Glossina morsitans morsitans. NCBI lineage: Eukaryota > Metazoa > Arthropoda > Insecta > Diptera > Glossinidae > Glossina > Glossina morsitans. The sequence continues at coordinate 97,189 of CCAG010000247.1, read as the reverse complement.
TTTATAATAGTTTTTAATATGAATTAGTATAAGATTTACTTCTAAGAGTCAATTGAGTTCGTCTATTCATTTATTTTACTTGGGTTTCATTCTCAAGCAGATAAATAAATATTTGGGAACAACTTGCCTATGTCTCACTTAAATGAACTTGTAATCTTAACATATTTGTATGATTCGTAAATTAACTGAATTTATTTATTATTATCGCTTTGTTCTTTTTTTTTTTTTCTCTTGTTAATTTTATTCTGTTTATTGTAATAGTTGTTGTAAATAAAATAGCATAAGATTTGCTGCTAATTTATTTTAGTTGAATTTCATTGTTTAATAAAAAAAAAAAAAAAATAAAAATAAAAATAAGAAGAAATAAAAACACAACAAATAAATTTCCCGTTATGACGATTGATTCCTTCGCGCTTTTCACGGCGTTCCACGGGCGAAACAACGATTTGTTAAGCGATTATTGCTGATCTCAATCTAACAGCTGCTACGGTTTCTTCTGCGTTATTTCGTTTAATTACAAACGCTTTATCAGTCCGTTTAATAATTTTGTATCCTATCTAAGCACCTCTTCAATAGCTCCCCGCGAGACCTTGGGGTAACCACAGCCACCACGAATACTCCCCGAAGGGCCGTACCCAGCGGTCAGGCAAGAAGGCATTCTCCGGCATTCCGATGGGTTGTGTGCATCATCCTGCCAGAGCAATCCAACTTTGGGCAACCTGACCCCCGTGGACACCCTTTAATTTCTTGGCTTATCGTTCAAACCAGAACTTACACCAAGCTATACAGCTTTGGGTGATCTCATACTGTACGCTTTTCGCTCTTGCCTTCGGACTCTCCACACGTCCCGGACGGCCAAGCCTGACTATCCTTCCTCAAGGAAAATAATGCTTCCAAGGTTGTCGTCGCACAGAACACACACCTATCTGTGCCCCAGCCCACTTGGTATCGCTGGCCATCCTTAGATGACCTCCACCAAGAGAACCTAATAGGGAAAGAAATGCTTCCTTTTAATAAAAAGAAAAGCCCCTTCCGACTAGACCCCTTCCGCTTTCCAATGAGAAAAACCTATTGCTAGGTTATAGATAGAAGCCTTAAACCTTTCTTAGCCATTGACTGTGCGACTCTTAAAGAGCCATAATGCAGCAGAAAATGTTTCTAGGGAACACCACGAAGAGGTGAAGGTTTCGGCACTTCTATGGGTGAACCAATTGGTCCCATAGTTTCGCCCCCCAGTAACACAAACAGTGTTTTGACAACTTGCATTACATCGACACTATTTTCGAGTTCAATTATTTACTTATCTCCTCTTTTACATACGTAGTTAAAATCGCTGGTATTGTTAGAAAAATCACTTTTCATACGATATTCAAGAGCCTAGATTGTAGCTCAATATTACAAATAATTGCCTAGATTTCTTCAAAAACACTTCATAGGTTTCCCCCCAAACACTAATTTCGCTAAGCCATTGTGAGTCCGATATATTAGATGTAAATATAAACTTCTATGGCCTAGCGAAACAATTACAAATGAACGATATCAAGCTCAACTAATCAATTGACAGTGACATAGAAAGTGATTCCGCTTCAGGACAACGCATCCCGGCATGCAACAAAAGTAACGCAGAAAGCGATCTTTAACTTTGGCTGAGAACTTCTGCCGCCTGCTGATTATTCTTCAGACCTTCCAATTCACACTAGCTCAGATCGATGCGGTCATATGTAACAGAGTAGCTATTCGAAAAAGTTACCCGATAAGTGTCGAAACACCCCAGATGTTAATGGTAAATATTTCGATTATTAAACTTCGTAACAGGTATGTTTTAAATAAATTTGAATTCTATCAAAAACTACACAAAACTCCTTTGTACACCTAATAATTACCCAAGTGAATCATTATTTATTATTTCGAGTACAAAAACCTGCGCTTACCCCTATTAAAATGTATTCTTGATTAGCTTCTCTTATCCAAATCCCTTTGTCTATCGGTTTACATCTTCGTTATTCAATTGATGTCCGAATTTTTAAAAACCCGAACTCAAGATAAAAATGCTAAGAGTTGAAAGTACCGATTAATCGTTCAAATCATAAAAGGGCATAAAAGCTACAGAAGTGAAAGGGTCTCCACAAAGCGTGGATAACGGTGGTGTAAATTAATTCTCAGTTTAAAATCACAATTTAACAAAAACCTGAACAAGTTTTATTCATTTACCATTAACCAACTAACTGTGTTGGCCTCTTTAGCCATGACGAGTATAATCGTCAAACAAAGAGTACATGCGATATGAGTTACAGTTGTAATGAATGAATCACTTGACAAAATGACAAAAATATTTTCTAAAATACATTATTATGGGGAATAAATATTCATAACGATAAAATTTTATGAGGAAATCCAAGTAGGACGCATGGACAGAACATGGCGTATAGTCTCGTCATACACAGTTAACTGACTAAGGAAAGTGAGTGAGATTGTAAAATCAACCATGGCTAACCATAGGACAGAACCCAGACGGTCCATAAATAATTGAATAAAACATTTTGACACGTAAATGCTTCAGTTTCCAAATCAATTAAATCCATTTTCTGTATTTTTGGAGATTTTAACGTCAAACCACTTGATCGCCCAGTACCTTAGACTATTAAAAACCAATTTTCTCGAACAATAAGTTTTACTAAAACTAAATAACACAATTGTTGCAAACTTTAAACATTAATGTAAATAATTCATTTTAGCCACCAATTCATACTCGAATGCAATTCGTAATAAAAATTTAATTATAATATATTTCGAGCAAAGCAATTAAAAATTGAATAGATATGAAAATCGTTTTCTACCGCTACCAAGCATACGGCATAACATAATGTAAACAAATAATTTTATCATTTCTCTCTATTTCTGGTTTTATGGAGCTAATCGATTTGGTAAGCGAGGCGTTCAATTATTAACTCAGTCGATAGTAATTGGATTTTGGAAATGAGCCAAAATTCTCAAACAGCCGACGTACTATACAATTTTATTGCGAGAAACGCGATAAAGCTTCGCAACCTTGTAAAAACAGGCGTGCTGTTCGTAATGAAAATGCTTTATAGAAACCAATAACGTGCAACATGATTTGCTCATGTCCTCTCTAAATGTACGACATCGCTGCGAAAATAAACATTGACTAAAAAGCATTTTTAAGCCTTTTGCTTAGGGCTGGGCATAGACAGAAACGCGTGAATTAATAATCAAATATATAATGATCGAAACAAGAGGAGATCAAGCCATTTTTGGAGTGATTGATAACGAACGATCAAAAGTGATTCATGAACGAAAAATCTTGTGATGGCCATCAGGTGAAGTTGCACAAAAAGTAAAAAAACTCAAAAAATCGCCACGTGAGGCGATTGCATGGCATGCATTATGAACTTCTCCATCCTGACCAGACGATTGATTCTACTCCCTGTCAACCGCTAGAGCTAGTCCAAAATGGATCAAAAGCAAAGGCACTGTCTTTCATCATAGCACTGTTCGGCCGCACACATTTTCAGTGATTCGGCAACTCATTGTCTGCCTCTTCGCGTTAGAAGGGAGAGTTAATTTTAATAAAGTTCGTTTAAGTAATCAGAACGAGGAAAAACGTTTTAGTTGACCAAGGACCACCCCATCGCATAATACAATTATTCATATGGGAAGTAATCGAAAAAGGGTCCAATCCGAAACATTTTCGATAGCGTTTGTCCTTGGGCTGAAAACACGTCGGTTCCCCGATTTCACGGATATATCTCAGAAGCGATTTGTAGCTTAAACGCAAAGATACATAGACAGATGGACAGCCAGGCAGACAAACTTGGCTCGATTCGTATAACAAAAGATAAATCTACAGCCAGCCTTCTGGGTGTTTTCTACATCCACACAAATTTGACATTCGCTCGTGCCACAAGTGTTGTATGGCAAAAAGCTGTGTTTCGGCTTTTTTAGCGTGTGTTGCTGAGTCGAATAGGCCATGTCCGCTTTCAACGTTACAATACAAACGGATTGTAAAAAAATTTCAACTTATTGTAGTCCGGCTAAGTAGCCTAGTAGGTAAGAATCGCGACTACCACCCACTGTTCGCGGATTCAAATCTCAAGTGCGCTAAAGTTTTCTTTGTTCGTAGCTGTAGGTAAATGCTCGGTCGAAAAAGGCACAACACTTACCCATTGGGCGTAAACCCACTACGCTGCCGTTACCTCCTACCTTTCTCTTTGCTCTCGTCTTTCTGACGATCATCGTCTTACACGAACATGGGACATCCCCTGAATGATTGGCCATAGAAAAAAAACAAAAAAAAATGATTATTAAAAAGTTATAGTGAAACTTGTGGAAATTGTATCGTTTACGATAGCGAACATTCGAAACTTTCCCCACAATAAGGAGAACAGTATATTCTCCTTTTCTTTGAGTTACTTCTTTATATTTATGTATATAAATAATACAAAATATTTGGATGAAATTAAGCAACATATTCAGAATGCTTTCTTTTCACTCTTGAATATGCATTCATACATGTGCATGCTTTTGTTGCTGTAGATCTTGCATCAAAACGCATTTATAAGCTGCAATAATAGGTACATAAATTACAAGGCGGGTGTTTCGCAAACGACTAACGCCCAAAATCGCCACACAACCCACGCTAAACAGAATACGAGAACAGTTGATGGTATAACGATTGCGAAACACTTACGGTGTTGGCAGCGTGATTAGTTAAAACCCTCTTGGTTAACACAGGGCCAGAGGCTAAATAGCACAATAATACAGAATGATAGAACAACAACTGCTGCAACTCTTTTATAGTAACGCATTGATAATAGTAGTGATGACGACATTAACTACATATATTCATAGACCATCGGAACCAATACGCATCGTTAACGATGCTCAGCACGATAATCGTGATGATTATATTGACAACAGAGTGCATATACTGCACATACTGCAATATACGCATGCAAGGACAAAAACAATTCATTTTAAAATACAACGAATATGTTGTTCCTGTATACACATACGTAGACAATAACTGTATGGTCTGTTGCCCACGATTAACATCAATATCTTACCAGGCGATATTTTTTTATGATAACAAACGATTGCCTGGCTAAAGTTACTTCAATTACCGTTAGACGCCTATACCGCTCACTCTGTGTGCGTTGCTTTTGTTATTCGAAAAAGATAAAAATCTAATATCGACGCTAAACCTAAACTTAACGATCCAAAATGAGAACGGATGACATCCCGTGCAATTTTGAAAAGCATGTCAGATTAATGCGTACACAGCCATATATGCATACACAAACACGTATGCATACATATTCATACAAATTGCTATCCTTACGGATTGCATTTTAAAGAACAGTTTACCATTTTTATTTCGCGGTGGGGAGCATAACCAATATTTGTTGCTATGAATACAAATGTATTAATACATAGAGACCCGAAACACATTTTAAGAACGCTACCACAAACTAATTGTAGAGGTGGGAGAAATATGCGAAAAATATCCCAAAAGGCGGAAGAAGAAAGAGAAGGAAATCTATATAATATTTTTAAATTAAATATTGAAGGCTTTCAAGGTATGGGTTTGCATAAAATCCGAGGTCAGCAATGAACAAGCAAGTCCAGCCAACGCTATCGCAACGATAGATATGAATCAATCTCCATCAGCCGTAAATGTGCAAAACGCAAACTGTCCTCCAACGCCGGCATCACACCATAACACATCAACGCAGGGCAGTTCAAACTCCCTCTATAGTAGTAGTAGTTCAGCTAAGAGCAACCATTGAAATAGTCCGAAGATGGGTGCTGAGCTCGGCAAGGACTCGGGAACCCTTTGCATTCACAGCGCGGGCAGAAGAACTAGCCGAAGCGCATAAAAGCTTAGGTCGAGATGTTACACGATCGTCCCTTATTATACGGTACTATTTTTACAGAAATCCTTTAAACGATTTTAAAAAAGCATCGCTAACTGGAAACCTGACATTTCTGAAAGCATGTCATGCACTTATTTGGCTATTTGGCTTAGGTCGCAAAATCAATCAACAGCCCAGTAGATCGTAGAAACTCCTTTCTCAATTTTCTTGCTTTACTCCAGTCTAGTTAAGAAGAAATAAATTCTTTGTAAAAATCGAATTTATAGTGACTGACCTTTTACTCTGTTCGTTATATAAAAGCGATTTGAAAATGCCGTACCACAATTACGCTTAGATAGGGTGAGTACTTATTTGATGTGTGAAGTTAGTTGCATGCAGAAGTGTGTTTAAATGTGAAGAACATAAATAACAAATTTTTTACGAAATATCTGTGAAAATTGAAAAAACTAGTCGAAATTGACAAAATAATATATAAATAAAATAGTGCGTAATATTGTTCGTGTATCGTGATTTTTGCCATTTTCTGAAATTAACTTAGGAATTATTACACAATTTTCTACTAAGGATTTCATTTATACAGATGTGTTAGAACAAACACAGTGTTGTAAAATTTATTCCTCAAAAATCACACAAGTCAACATTAGTACGATCTGAGGTTTTTCATTCGGTCAATTTGGTGGCCTGTGGAAAAAGAAGTAAATTAAAGAAATGTTATATAAAATTTGTGAAACTGTGGATTTGTTCTTGTTTCGGTTAATTTGGTGGCCTGGGGAAAAAGGTTTAAATTTATTATAAATTAAAGAGATCATATAAAATTTGTGAAATTGTGGATTTGTTGAGCATAATTTTCACACATAAAATGAGTGATTGTAATATCGGTGCATCTGCTGGTTTGAGGTGCATTTTTCAAATAAGCTGCTGGTTTTGGAGTGTACTATTAAATTTCCAATTGCATATTTTGAAGTGCACTTCTGTATTTTGATTATTGCTGTGGTGTTGTGCAACGCTATTGCGCTACTTGGTGGTTTTTTGAATTGGAATAGGGAAGTGCAGAGATGTGCAACCTTTCTTTGTCCAATTGTTTTGGGATGAGTGTCACACATTTCGCCTTTACTATTTATACGAAGTGCACTGAGTGAGATACTTGGGTATATCTCAAAACTAGTACATAATGGCCGGGAATGATAAGCAGAAAATCCCAGGTCCGGAGAAGGGGGAATCGTCCGAAGAAGAAGTGTCGTCCTCCGACGGTGATGTGTTGCTGGCGAAGGGTGGCCAGAAGGCCACATCTAGGGGATGGTTAAAAAGGTTGTAGAACAGTTAGGACCGACGTTAGGGTTCACGGTATTAAACCTATATGCAGCGATGGGTCTGCAGTTCTTACACCATCCGTTGCGGAGGGGGAGACGATTGCGTCCAACGCAAAGTTTGGAGAAGTCGGACTTGGCTGTTGTTAACAAGTAAGGTCCGAGGGTTTTAGTGCAGCCAGTCCGTCCGTTTTTTGGATAAGTTGAACGATATAAAACTGAAATGTTATTGTCTACTCGCCAAGAGTTTGACGACAAGGTCCGCGTAGTGTCGAACCCATGGGCATATGCTGACAGCAAGACCAATATTGTTTTGAAAGGCTGTGATAGTACTATACATCGGCCTTTGTGCGCTGGTAGGACGTACGCTGAGTGGATGTGGGGTACCTATGTGCTACCGTTGCCTCAGCCTTGACCACATGGTCAAAGATTTCAGAGTGATGGGAAATCAGCTACAACGTACCTTCTCGTTATATATCAATCATTTATGCTATTTTATAACAAAGCAACGTAAATATTCGTTTCATACCCACGCGTTTTTGATAATCAGACATATTCACATATCATGTATATTTCTTAGCTGCAAGCTAGAAGGGGCAATTGCCAAGCCACTTCTCAATACGTTAGTTTATGTTCAGCAACGATGCGTATTTAATGGTTACTTGGTTCGAAACGACACGGACTGATACGTGATTTACTTATTTAGCATACTACAGTGCTGTCAAGTATTCTTATAAGAAAATCGTTAATTTTTGCTTAAAAAAATTTTCTCAACTAAACAACTGGTTGCTTATAATGGACGTGCTTATTTTTATCGCTTCTTAGATGCAATAATTTATTTAAAAAGATTATATGTGAGAGAGCGCACCGTGTCGTTCTTGTTCTTGTAATTTTCCGTTACTTATATATTTGGTGCATTATTAATAAAATGCATATTAAAAAACACCCAAGCTAAGCTCACCCTTCTCTTTCATTCCTGTCATAAATATTGACTGACTATTAAGACAAAGAAAAAACAAAAATCGCTCAGCTGTCTGATAGGTTATGTTATCATATTACATTCACCAAATGCATTTCATATAGCCTTTCTGCCAAATCTTCAAGCAATATGCTTATGTGTACGGAACATTCTAAATAAAAATGCCTATTATTTAGACATCTCCGACTCATAATTTTTACTAAATGGAAAGTAATGTAAGTTCATTAAAATATGACACTTATTCGAGCTTTCAGGAATACTTCGTTCAGCTAAACAATCTGTAATGTCCTTACAAAATTATATCGGAGTCAAAAGAGTTTTTGCGCTTTTTTATAACAACATAGCTTAGGCGATTTTGGTTCTTATATGTCTATTAACGACACTTATTAATACAGAAAATTTTTTCTTATTAAAGCAATTGTTTTAGACTTCAATATACGGAACGTAAAAAGGGAAAAAAATTTGAAAGTTGCAGATAGAAAGAAATAATATCTTTAAAATGGATTACAACGTAAGTTTAACAAACTTTTGTAGTAAATGAACCAATACATGTAACTAGAGGTTTTCATTAAATATCTAGCCTATGCCAACTATATTGCCCGCTGAAAATTTCGATGTTGAGGCGGATGCTGGAGCGTTGCGTGCCGCCATGAAAGGATTTGGCACTGATGAGAAAGCTATAATTGATATATTAACAGCGCGTTCCAATGGCCAGCGTCAAAAAATTAAGGAGCATTTCTTGCGTGAATATGGGCGCGATTTAATCGATGATTTAAAAAGTGAATTAGAAGGAAGATTTGAAGGTGTTATTGTTGGTTTAATGCTACGTCCAGTTGAGTATCTTTGCAAACAACTGCACAAAGCGATGGAAGGCGCTGGCACAAATGAAAGCACCTTAGTTGAGATTCTCTGCACTAATTCTAACGACGAAATGGCCGAAATAGTCAGTTGTTACGAAAATATGTACGATCGTCCATTAGTTGAACATATGTGCAGTGAAACGTCGGGTCACTTCCGACGTCTTTTAACATTAATTGTGACAGGGGTGAGAGATCCACCTGGTACTGTGGATGCCGAAAAAGCTAAAGAACTAGCCCAAGCTCTATACAATGCTGGCGAAGCCAAGCTAGGCACTGACGAAGAAGTATTCAATCGCATTTTATCTCATAGCAGCTTCGCACAATTACGTTTGATATTTGACGAGTATAAGCAATTATCCGGCCAAACCATAGAGCAGGCCATTAAGCATGAAATGAGTGGGGTATTGCATGATGCTATGATGGCTATAGGTAATATAATTATTTCTGGAGCATTTTTTTAAATAAAATACTTCTATCTTTTTAGTGGAATGTGTCCAATCCCCACCAACCTTTTTCGCTACACGTCTTTTTAAAGCCATGGATGGCATTGGCACTGATGACACTACTTTAATAAGAATTATAGTTTCACGGTCCGAAATAGATTTGGGTAATATTAAACAAGAATTTGAACGACTCTACGATCGCACCCTTTACAGTGCCGTTAAGGTATGAAACCTTTTTTAATTTCCAATTTGCCAACAAGTAAATTTTATTCTTCTTCTTATAGTCTGAAACTTCTGGCGATTATAAGCGTGCCTTATGTGCTTTACTTGGCGGCTGCTAGAATTATTTGTTCGTTTTTATTCGTATTTTCTTCATATCCCTAAATATTTCTTCATTTGTTAAAAACAAAACTACACAGAATAGCAGGCACGATATTTTATAAACATGGTTCGAAATTGTTTAAGTACACTTAGGGATCGGTTTGTGTGAGAAGTTGATTCATCATTCAAACCTGGCAAAAGGCAATATCATAAATTACGTCAGTAAATATCTCTTGTAGCATAACTTTATGAATACAATTAATTAATTAATTGATTTAGCAAAATTTGTTTGTTATCACATGTTTAACATTAAAAATATAACATTTATGGAACGTACGCATGTTCATTTCAGAAGGTGTCTTAGAATAAACTATTAACAAAAAAAATTATTCGCCTCTTGATTAATTATGTGTACCAGGGGGCTATGTGAACTATGGTGGGGTCATCAGAGCATTTATTAGCAAGAGTGAGCTCGTCTAAATTTTGCAATTTAACTGAGGAGAAGGGGCATAGTTGATTTGCAGGCACATCGCCTTTATATTTAGCAAACACAAAAGCGAACTTTGAAAGGTTCCTTTCTATAATCAAAACACTCATCCCGAACTCAATGACGACTTTCTTATCTGATTAAGTTGTTATTTATTTCATATTTTAAACATTTCAAACGAACAACTCTTTTTTTTCTTTAAAAGCAAGCTCGAATTGCGTGCTCTGTTGAATATTTTTTTTAGTTTTCCAAAAAAAAAAAAAAGTTCGAATTGACTGTGTTTGTTCATTGGAGTGACTGCGACTGAAAGGTTGTTCTGACACATTAAGGAATTATTAAAAGAAAAAAAAAGAAACTAAGAAGAGAGTGCGAATTTGATCATAATTTGAACGAAATTTCAATTAGAGAAAGTCTACAGTCATAAAAATTGATGAATAGTACAAAACATCCAAAAAGCACCTTGATTTGTCCCAGCTACGTAGGATTAGGAATTAATATGAGTCCAATAAGATGAACAACAGAATACTAAACAAGTAAGAAAGTTATATTCAGCAGGGGGGGGCAAAATCTCTCATACCCACCACTATGCTCCTTGCGTTCTATTCTCCAAGTTCTTTTATTTGATACCCACATCGCTGGTATTATTAAGAAGAAATTAGTTGCGATGTCTACCATATTTACTTTAAAATTAATCCATTTTTAAGCAGATAACATATCTTCATTTGAGGAGTGTAACAAATAGTTGTAAACATTTTGTCTTGTTTGCCTTATGATAAATAAGCATTAAACCTAAAAATGGGAAAAAAACTAAATTTAATTACTCGCAACTTTGTGTGTGCTCCACTGCGCGCTTCTGCTCTGATCAATTTGACCGATTTTCAATACCAACCTGCGCGCAGAAAATTCCAATATTTCCACCAAATTTGACGTTGATATCTTCTTTTTTGCGATCAACACACACCACACAGACGGACGGACATGGATAAATCAACTCAGAATTTCATGCTGATCAAGAATATATATACTTTATAGGGTGTTACACATATTTTGGAATAAAAGAAAATGAGTATACCTCCATCTTACAGAGATGGGTAAAAAAACAATGATGCTGGAATGCTTAGGCTTCGCTTAGCCTTGAACGAAACAGGCGATATATTGTTAACATGTTCTTTCGCAGTTTTTTGACAGATATTTTCTATATAAGAGGGATAAAAGCTGGTCACTTTTGTTCATTTTCATACTTGATTTTCTAATCAAAAATCAATTAAACAATGGTTACTAATCATAACTTTGTGTAGCTTTAATCTCTCCCTAGTAATCAAAAAACGGCTGTAAAGAAATTCGAATGAATTTGATCATAGCGCGTAAACATTAACTGAAACAAGTAAAAGCTCTAGAAGCTCATCAAATGCTCTACGCTACTTCGCTTAATACAATTATTCATACAGCGGACTTGCAAAAGCAGTAAGAACATTATACTCCGCTGACGTAGACTATTACGTACTCTACACCACTTCGGCTAGTAGAGGTATTCGCTCTCTTTTGTAATAACGCCCCAAAAGGTACACATTATTTTCACGCAAAGTGATAATTGTCATGAAAGTCCGCATATTGAAAAGTCAGATTTTCTCTCCATATAAAAGCGCCTATATATTGGGGTCAAGTGGTAATAAACCTAAGCTATTCGAATTAACTATCGTTAATTTTTTTGAGGAAACGCTACTATGAATTAATTTTCATCATAAAATATTAAAAATTAACCCTTTTTCCGAAGGACCTACTGCGATTTGGTTCTAATTAGGTCCACTTATTTTTTTTATTTAATTAATTAATTAATTATTATTTAACTAAACAAATGTTGATCATCAAAAAATTAATAATCAAGCGTCCTTATCCTTATAAGCGCTCGTATCCAAAAATTAAACCTATGCGGTCCAAATACGGTAAGGTACATTTCTTTGTTTATTTACTGCTACGAGCTAATTTTCACTATGAAATATTAGATATCCGACTTCTTTATCATATAAAGCTTCCATTTCTGTAAGAACGGTTATATGAGAGCGGGTTGAAAAAGCATCCCCAAACGGTTCACACCATTTCGGAATGCCGAAATACCACTATTTACCCACTTTTGCCGAGAAATTTTGAAAATTGCAATTTTTCCCCATACAACAACTTTTCAGAATAGGAGACTATATACAAAGTGGTCGAAACAATGGACCGATCCGAATCATTTTCAATAGCCTTCGTCCTTGGGTCAAAACATGTCGTTGTACCAAATTTCATCAAAATATCTCAAAAATTGCACCCTGTAGCTTGAACACGAATTTACGTGTACACCGATCAGACGGACAGACAAGCTTAGATCAATTCAGATTATGATTGTGAATCCATCGGTATAGTAAAAAGTGGGTCTCTCCTAAGCCCTTCTTTGTGTTACATACGTTCGCACTAATTTAATATGCCCTATACCATATGGATAATGGTCGAAAACATGGTCCAATCCGAAAGATTTTGAATAATATTCGTCGCTGGGCCAAAACATGTCAGTGCGACAAATTTCATCAAAATATCTCAAAAATTGCGATTTGTAGCTGTACGTTAAACACAAGAAAACAAGACAGACGAACGGACAGACCAGTTTAAATCGTTCGTTTCAGAATGTGATTTCGAATTTGTTCGATATAATCAAAGGTGGGTCTAGCGCGACTCCTTCTGGATGTTGCATACATCCGGCCACAATTTACTATACTCCTATATCGCAAGTGGCGTACGGTATAAAGATTTCTTATATTTTATGTGTGTACTGAAATACTTAACAACACTACTCGATGCGAACAAGAAATAATATATCGAAAACATTGCCTATTTAAGGGGATAAATATATATATTTATATATCTATATATATGTATATGGATATGTATATAGATACATTAACGTATTAGTATTGGTGATGTAGGGCGATATGGTATTTTTGCCCATTCGTTAGACACAAATATAGAGAATTTAAAAATAATACGCTCGCAAACAAACCCCCAAAAATTTGCAGGAAATATTTATATGCAAGCAGCAATGATTTCAATTGAGCTGAGCATTGACAACGAACAACAATCTGCTCATATGTATGCGACATATATGCGACAATGAAGAAAGAGAGCGAGTGCCAAGGTTTCTTATCTAAAGAGAGTGTGAAAATGAAATTGAAATAAATTAAAAACAAAAAAAAAAAAAAAAAGAAGAAAATACAACCTAACGGATACTGAAAAGAAATGTGCGCTTTTTTTCGTCGATTAATTGTAATAATATTGGCATACGGCAAACAACCGTAAAAATAATAGAACCATAGAATTAATTTAGTCTGAATTTGATAACGAAAAAGTTCTGTACCTGCTATCAGTGTAAAACGAAACTGATTTCTTTAGAATATTAAAAAAAAAAAAAAAAAACAAACATCCAATAATAGTTCTAATCAATGGATTTTGATTCAAAGTGTATGCGGTTAATAGGCACAGCGGCTGTGTCGATTGTAGGCTATCATATTGTGGCCAAATTAATACCCTGGTTATACTTGAATATAATCGGTCCAAAATGCCTTGGACCTAAAATCAACATACGGCAAATGGGTTCTTGGGCCGGTAGGTTAAGAATTACATAAACAACAAACAAGCAACACTACTATATTCCTTGTCTTGTCTTGCGGGAAAAAATCTTGAACATCCATTATCCAAAGTGTGAATATAAGCAAAAAAAAAAAGAAAAGAAAATTGGAAACTATTTTGAAAAAAGCTAAGAAAAAAGTCTACGATTGCCTTTAAATCGCTATCTAGTATTATCCGCATGTTGTCGTTCAAAATATTCTATTTATTTATTTATCGATTTTCCTTTTTTTTTTTTTTTTTAAGTTGTTTCGGTCTTTCGATAATTTTGTGCGCGTGTTCACTTTATAAACACATTTAATGGAACTGTTGAGTTTTATCTTTCCATTTCAATATTATTTGAATGTTCTTAGAAGAAGAGTCAGACTTATGTTCACCTTTTTTTGTATGTTTTTCCGCATGTTCCGAATGTTTCTGCTTTAACCGCCTGGAATAAAAAAGTCTAACTATTTTTTTTTATGTAATAAGTTTTTAAAAATTAATTTGAAATTTCAATTGAAATGCATTTTCATTGCAGTGGTTACCGGTGCATCCGATGGTATTGGAAAGGCATACGCTAAAATTGTACGTACATACATATGCATGTAATTAATTAAAACGTTTACTACTGATTAGAAAATATAGCGAATCGAAACGAAAAATCTGCTGATTTTGCCGACTAACCACGGACTTGCTTTAGTGCTTTGAATAATTAATATTAAGCAGAACAAAGTTAAAAAAAAACAAAAAAAAAAAAAAAAAAAAAAACAGAATATATTGATAAGTTTCTTTCCGTACAACGAGTCATACTTAAAAATTGCTACGAATTTCTATTCCGCTATCGTTTCGTTAATGTGACGTTGCTCAGGATAGAAGAAGAAAACAGAATGGTATCGAGAAGATCGTGCTATGAGTTAAGTACGCCCTATTCGCGAGCTGGGCTGTCATCTAAAACTTACGTAGTGCAAAGAAATTCATAGGTCCGTCTGTAAGACTCACTTAAAAAATGATGCCGAGCCGTCAAGTTTCAATGGTTTTTTTAAGCTTTGCTTGTTTTCTTAGAAGATTTTTGGCAAGCAGGCGTAATTACATAAACGATTATAGCATGGCCTTAGTCTATCCCATTGATTGTACATGTAAATCCATAATGAACTTTCGTGCATAATGTTTTAAAGACTATAGAAATCACTTACGATGTCTGTAGAGGACAATTCCTGGCGGGAGTTAATTAAAAGTTTAATTTGATTATCTCTACCGAGACTGACCGAGTACCTTGAATAGTAATTATAAACTCAAGGATATTTTCTAAAACACTTCCAGCAGATATCTTCATAGCTTTCTGTTAGTTCTCCGTTTATGTTCAAAATTTGATTAAAGTTCACATTATATCACTCCATAAATAGAAGAGATAGGGATAATGTGTATCTCTCTCGCTCTCTATGTCCATGCGCATAACAAAGACTGATTCCAACCAATGCAGCTTTGTTCACAGGTATATTACGTTAACCCCGGATCCGAACTTTTAGATCGCCCGAAACTTAATTGAATCTGGCTAGAGGCCTATTTTATATCCATCACCGAAGGACGCAGAGCATTATTATATTTTTGAGCAGCATCAAGTTCTAAATCGGACCAAGTCCGTCCGTCGGGCTATGTAATATCTGTTGTAAACATTCTCCTGGCCGCAAAAATAAAGCTATCAAATTTAAATTTAGCAGAAGCATTGGCACTGAAAATGTGCCAAATCGGTCAAAGGACAAGCCTACAATACTGCGTAAAGTGAAGAAAACACCTCTGTTTCTCAAAAGGAATAAAGAATTGGTTCTTTGATCATTAGTCGTAAATTATAGCAGATAAACGTAAAAAAATGTAAAAGCATATTCTGTTCGCAATGCTTTAGTATGTGTGTTAAAAATTGACCACGCCTATCCAATGTTATAGTGTGTCATAATTTCATTTTTTTTCCAATACCTTTTTAACGTTCAGAAGCAGCTTCGAACTGGTCATAAAGTTTGGCCAACCTCAAATTCGGAATGCACTCACGCTGGTCCGTCCCTTCGTGCCGCAACTATATAGCATCTGCGGTAAATATTTTTCCGTTCGCGAAAATTAAGATATCGCCTACGGAAGAGCTTGGAAGTGATCTTAACCTCTTAATGGACACACCTACAACGCCCACACGCCTACGCGTTACAAAAATTTTCTTTTGAAAATGTAAAAATCTGCCGCGCCCACTCCACCGTTTTTTACTTATTTTGTATTTTTCAGGACACCGGTGATGGGTATAAAAGATTCGGCCACAACCGAACATATTGTTTTTCTTTTCTTTTTTTTTTTTAGTTAGGTTGTTGTGGGCCCTCGAATGAATTTTTTGCTTTGGCTTGATAACAAAAAAAAGACGTTTGCGGGAATTTCGTAGAAACTACGGTTGGTCCAAAGTGTAGGATAAACGATTATTGAGTGTGAAGGTGCATTGCAATCGGCCAGTAGAAAAGCCCCGATAGGCCTCGAACTTATCGCTCTTCGCAAAAGTGAGGAATGAGGAAGAGATAGGGATGTGGAGGGGACCACAAATCATATAATGTGTCTCCGTCTGGCACCCAAGCACTAATCAAGTCGTTTTCCCACTCAGTCTGCCATCAGATGCCCCAGGGTTTTCATGGCAGGAAGCCACGTAAATCACTTGGAGACATCTGGACTTTATGTATATGAGAGAAGCAACTGCATACATACATATTGTAGGCGTTTTCAGGCTTTTCGGACGTATTCAGTTTTCCAGCTGAATTTCGTCATATAACGAAAAATCTCAGAATAAAATGCGAACACATCACATTATCAGTTAACAAGTGCTCGAAAACACAAGTTTACGTTCATGTAGATGTGTCCCGTTAGTGTTCTAATACGTGAGATTGTCAGTTTGCGAAATTCATTAAATTTCAATTTGCGAGAGTCATGTCTGTCCATGTATGCTTGTACTCAATCTACCGGACGCATTTTTCGGAATATTTTAATAAAATTTGATGCACTGAGCTATTTTGCCCTCAAAGTCGGAGGCAATCATAAATGGATCGCGTCAGCTTTGCGAACATATATCTTTATATGAACGACATTTGCTTTTGGTTTTAATCGGTGTACAGTGTACAACAGTATTTTGAGAAACTAAATGAATGCCTGAAATTTAGACGGGATGGGACCCTTTTTCGAATCTGCTTCCATATAGACGTTCTTGCAACAACAACAAAATATGCCTTGGTCTCGCGTTAAAGTCTTATTTGCAATATTTTACAATAAAAGTTGGTGCAAAAGTGCTAAATTTGAACAACACAGTACACAGTACACAGTACACAGCAGTTTATCGAACACGTTCCGATGAAACGATTCTCATGGAAACTAAGTCCTTATATATGGCAACAAAGATTAAAATTCTTAGTATTTTATGGCTTATATATGAAGTTCTTTGAGAAGAGCGAGTTCATCTAATTCAGGTTTTCTGACTTTCCCTTCCATATAACGGTTCATAGTGACAAGATATTATTTGTGCTAATTTCGAACGAAAATCGATGAAGGATTGCCATTTCCTTAATGGCCAGTTTTGCCCTCCTATATAAATTTCTTAAATTTTACTTCTTTTTTTTTTTTACTTTTCGTTAATTGCAGGTAGCTTCACAGTTTTCTAATTTTAGAAAATATATCGCTTGTTAAGAAACAAGGAACATGCAAATTGTTTGCAGGTCAATTCTGATTCTGATTCTGGTCATGTGCCATGAACGAGAATTTTCATTCCTCTATAACTCAAGTCGAAAGTACGACATTTCAAGTCAACAAAATGTAGAGATCAATTCAAAGCAATTCAAAGTAAGTTTCAATTGCTAAGGTAAATAAATATATGCACTTTTAGACATTCAGAACATAGATGAATGAATGGGTAAATAGAGAGTCAAATAATGTGAATTATAAACACAATCCGATATCGCTCCGAATGTATGTAACAAAGTGTACAAAGTTGGTTGTTGGCTGGTTGGCTGGTATGCTAATACGAGTTGAAAAACTCATATTTCGATCATTTCAACCTACTTGAATATATCATCCATAACGGACGACATATATGCTTACATATTAATGTAAAGTTTTGTCAAATATAAATAAAGCATTGTACTTGAATACATTTTAGGCTGTGTGCGATGGATACACGAAATGAATTTCTAAACAATTGAACATTGTACACTTTAGTCGGCACTTGGAATATCGTAATTGTTTTTTTGCTTCTATGTATGTATACAAGTTTTCGTATATATCGCCAATCAATCTTTATGATCGACTATATGTGTATTACCCTACATCACGTCTGTTCAAAATATCTAATGCATCTGTGTGTGTGTGTGTGTGTGTGTATATATATATAGCTACATGCATCATCCAAACCGACTTAAAATCGATTCTGCCGTTATCATGTCATTCGGTTAAGGTTATCTTTCGAATCGAGTTAAGCCAATTTGAACATCTCCCACACTGTACGGTCGATTAATGTGTTCTCGTGTTCAAACTATCGCTACACTGTGCTGATTCTTCGACGAAAGACGAAGACAATTGAAAATAGATTGAATTAGACCATTTTTACCATCACTGCCCCCTACGCCATACGCATCAATTTCAAAAAAAATTGCCATTTCTTATATTTCTCAAGCCAATCACAGTGAAAACTATGTGAATGTGATAAATTTGTATACAATGAAACAATCCTTGGAAAGCCCCCTCTCATGTAAATGTTCTTTAAAAAAAAACAAACAAAAATTGGCTACGCCCCTTTTATGGCATCAAAAGTGTAAATTTCCATATTTTCAAACGAATGAAAAATCGTCCTCAACATAGATATGACATAAAAACTTACTTTGCCGTAAGTCCATTTTTTTGGAGCGATCCTATGCAAAACTTCTTCAAAAAAACTACTTTTATGCTTCGTTTTTTTCAAAAAAAATACTAATTTTGCATAGTTGCAGGCGCGGTAAAGTAAAGTATTCAATGGCTGGTGACTATGCTGGACGGTTGACTATGCTTTCTGATTGTCGTAACGTATGCTTAGTCAAGTCTCTAAAGCTTCCTTCTGGGCGTTGCAAACTCTTTGACAAAATAACCCTTTAGGGTGTAGAGATTATTACAGCTGCGCGTTAGGCCTCGAATATCTAATAAAAACACATATAAAAATCCCTCTGCCCTTGTTTACAATCAAATATTTGATAACATGTAAGAAGATTTTCAAGCGATCAACAATTGTTATCCGCTGCACCACTCGTGATACATGGTATACCAAGATTGTGTGTGGACGGTTATAATATGCAGAAGGAGTTGAGATAGACTTACTTTTTACTACATAGCATGTCTGTCCGTATGTCCGACCTAAGAATCGCAATTTTCGAGACATTGTGACATTAACCTATTCTGGCCCAAAGACAAGCGCCATTAAAAATGATTCGGATCACAGCTCTTCTTCTCCTCACCATATAACGCCTTATTTCGATAAGTCGTTGTAAGAAAAAAATATTGTAATTTTTTAAACTTTGCGACAAAATTCGCTTAGTAATAATGTTTGATGTAAAAACTTAGGTCGAATGAAGCAATTTTATGAAACCCTTGCCATATAACTGTTCCTACAGAAACTGAATCTTTATGTGGCCAAAATCGACAGTACATTTATAAGAATTCACCTTTTGTCAGACTATAACAACACTACCACAATTTATCCTAAAGAAATCCAAACCCTCCAAACTGCAATTGTGGAGGAAATGTTGCGATTAAACATATAATGTGGAAAAATCTACAACTGTTTGCTTAGAAAAACCAAATTGCATTCAGTTTACGTCTTACTACGGACTTATGCTCTGACCAATTTGGTCCATTTCGATTGCTTCTATTAAATTTAAAGTCTGCTTAAGATATTTTCATTTTTGCGATCAGGAGACTGTTAACAATACACCACACAGATGGACAGACATGGCTTAGCCGATTCACAACTTGACTCTGATCACAAATGCATATAGACTTTGTAAGGTCTCTGAAGCTTTCTTTTGACGTTGCAAACACTATGACAAAGTGAGTGTATCCCCAAACGCTAACATTACCTTCGTGCATGTCATTTTATGTCATTATGTTATTTACTGAAGAAGTTATAACATATCTATATGATATATGACCGAGCGGAATAAAAATTAATTGCTTACTTCATACGGCATTCAAACGCGCGTTACGTACGCGTTACTAAGTGATCGAAAGGGTTAGCTCTCTATTATAAATTAAGCTCGCGACTCTTTATATGTATTACAAGTTGGCTGCCATTGCCGTTAAATGCTTTAAAAATTACTTGCATTTACTTTCTGTTCAAAAGTTTGAAAAACAAAAAAAAAAAAAATAAATAAATAAAAACCAATAAAATAAATAAAATAAAATTGAGGTCGAGAATGTACGAATTAGTCTATTGACCTGAATAGTTGAAATATTTCTTATGTTCTTTCCCTCTCTCTCTCTAAACGAACCTCTACTCCTTCTATTTCAAAAATTAAATTTCTAAAGACAGTGGACGCGTTGCTTTCTGCCACTATAATAAATGTTTGACAAAGTCTTTCACTTACACTGCTCACATATACAGCTCTGCGATCCTTTGATTAGCAATAAGTCCAAGATTCAACCCTTATTTTTTCTGTGAGAAGTGACAGACGAGCAGACATTGATTAAATCCAACACTAATTATGAATATTGGCTTATGAGTTCTCTGGCCTATCATTGTGAGCCTTAGACGGAAAAGCAAACACCAAAAACGATAAGCAAAGAGACCTGAAGTGATGGAGAGTATAAAGGCTTGAAGGCCTCTCTATAATCAATAAATGAATGGCAATAATATAGATGGATAAATCTACTGAGAATCAATTATTTTCGACATTATAAAGACAAGAATCTATTTTCGAGTGTTACAACTAAAAGAATTGGCTAGGCATGCCGCCATTTGTGGTACAAAGATATATTAAGTATTTGCGGACGTATGTAACGCCCGGAAAAAATTAAGATAGATCACCTTGTTTTATACGCTTGTCCGTCTGTCCGCCTTGTTTTTTAGTGTTCAACCTACATGTCGCAAATTTTCAAGACAAAAAAGAAAGCAGACTGAAAGTGGTGCAGCTTGAACTCATCCTTCGACCACATCCAATATTAAACTTTTGTTTGAAAAGTCGTTACATGAATTACATTATTAAGTATTAGACGAAGTGATGTAGGGTATTTAATGGTGGGCCGTGTCCCACTATACTGTTTTTTGCATGTTGATTTGTAAGACTTTGTTTTCTAGCTGAAGGTGCATTTTTTTTTTTTTGAAGTGTTTACTTTGCGATTGCTTAAATTAATGTGTGTACTTTAAAAATTTATGCAAATTCCTACGAAAATCTATGAATAATTAAGTTTGTGTGCACTTTATAATTGGCAAATAAATGAGCTACGCAGTAAAGGACAGACGGAAAGCAACCATATTTGTTTTCGAATTTCAAATATCTATCTCGCAATCCAATAGAATATGTAAACTTAATTAAGTAATTTCAAGATAACCTATTCCAAAGTCTTTCTAGTATCAAGTGCGAAATATTTGAACGACGGTTTGATTTGCTCGCCAAATACTATTTCATCGACCGCGAAGACTACGTCGTGAAATCATTAGAAAATCTTTTATGATTCCGTTCAAAAGAAAACATTGAGGTTATATTCGGTCTCTGCTTTCGCCAAAAAGTCACCAGAATTGATTACAATCATAAGTTCCGCCTGTCCTCATATGTTTGGTATCTGCGTTCACTAAAGGCCAATTAGAATCGATTAGAGTCATGATTTGATCGACATTATTTACTCACCAGACAGAAATTCGAAATCTTTCATAAGTAATTTTCGTTTGCGACATACTTTTCTTATACACAGCACTGAAGAATGGGATATAAATTAAGCCAGGACGTTTGCAGCGCTCTTCCGAGACCTTACAAAATTTTTACTTAATGTCAAATTCGAAGTTGATTTAAACAGATTCATTTGTCCGTTCGCAGATTGCCGCAAAAATGAAGTTGTCAACCTTGAAATGGGAAAAGGCTCGCCAAGAAATTTTTGATCGCCATTGCATTCGCATAACCAACAGATTAAGAAGCCATCACAGCCATTGCATCAGAGCCATCATAGTTTTTAATTGCTTCTGCTTTAACCTATTTTCCTATATATATACTTTTTTAGTTTTTAGGTTATGTAAGCCACATACTATCATCACTTCTTCATTCAGTTTAAATTATTTTGTCAAAATTTAAGAAAAAATTTTTTAAGCGCAGAAAAGCACATCAATCATTTCATAGCCGTGGACATACGATTTTATAGTCATACGTAAACGAATACCAAGAGCCTTAGAAGCTAGTGCTTTAAGATTTTAGACTTAGGCTTTATTTCTCTTGCTAAATTAATTATAATAATAATAACAAACCTTTACGTATATAATATATATTTTTGTCTATTTTTTTCTTCTTCGCCACAACTTCAGCTAGCTAAGCATGGATTAAATATAGTTTTAATCAGCCGCACTTTAACTAAACTAGAGGATGTAGCTAAAGAAATCCGTAAGTATTTGAAAATCTGTTTAAATTTGTTTTCAGCTATAATTCCAAATTTAAACTCTTCCGTAGGTGAAGCATTTAGTGTTGAAACCAAAATAATTGATGTCGATTTTACTCATGGTCCCGAAATCTATGATAAAATTAAACAGAATATTGAAGGCTTGAATATTGGCATTTTGGTTAATAACGTCGGTATTAGTTACTCTTACCCGCAATTGTTTATGGATGTTGTAACACAGAATCCGAAATTTATGCGCGATATTGTTGCGGCTAACGTGCATTCGGTTACACACATGTCCGCCTTGTTATTACCTCAAATGATAGAAAGGAAGAAAGGCGTTATTATAAATGTGTCTTCAACAGCTGCTACAATCCCACAGCCAATGCTTGCAATTTATTCCGCCACTAAGGTATTTATAAATAAAATTAATTTAAAAAATTTTACTCAGCCAACAACTAACACTTTTCATGCATTCGAATGTATACATATACATATATATATATATATATATATATTTTTAATGTATACTTTTAGGCATTTGTGGATAAATTCAGTACTGATCTTCAAGCCGAATATCGCAGCTCTGGCATAATTGTGCAAAGTGTTCAACCCGGTTTTGTTGTCACAAAAATGAGTAAACTTCGTCAAGCATCCGTTTTCGCCCCATCGCCAGATACCTTTGTGACTTCCGCTTTAAATACTTTAGGTTTTTGTGAACGAACTGCTGGTTATTTGCCTCATACATTAATTCAAGTCGTCATTAGAACGTTCTCGTGGCTATTCTGTGAGCAATTTGTCGGTCAACTTACTATGAAATATTTTTTCAAACTGAATCAAATGGCCCTACGGCACATCGCAAAAAAGCAACAAAAGTAAAAAATTGTTAAATCATTAAAATCTTTTATACCGGCGCCCGCCTACACACATTTACTACGTATGAATTTGGTATTTGAAAATTTATGTTACTTATGTTTCACATTCGCTGAAACTAAACCTAAAACACCAAAGAGATTTAATTTAGTTTCATTTTAAATTCCAAAGAACATGTTTTATACATTCATTTTATTTATAGAATGGATATTTTTAAGACGTTATGTAGACGTACTCTGAACGTACCACTACTGAACGATATATATAACTAAAAATATTAAATTAATTAAATTTAAAGATTTTATGCATGGCATGGATTATTAGGTGGTATATAGTCCTTAATTTATATCATTTTTGTTGTGTTGTACTTTTTAGAAGCTCATAAATACGTGCGAAAAGGAAATTCATTAATTAAAAATGGGTCTGATTAAATAATCGTATGAAAAGAAATTGATTGTAAATGTTTTGCTCATTAACGCAGGGTTCCTTAAACCTAAGGGACTTAACGGTCACTACACATTTTCTTCTCTAACGAAAGCGAAAGCTGTTATTTTTCGTATGTCTTTTATAAGACTTTCGTCATCACATTTCGTACTAACAATACTGCGAATGGAGAAAGCAATAAATAAGAAGCATACTTGAGTTTGTTTGAATTTTATTTCTTCTTCTTTTTTTATAATTCAGCAAAGAAACAACGAATGATTCACTGCGCTGAATAAAACAGAATTTTATATTAAAAAACACATGCGTTGCATATAAGTAATAAAGGAAACTATTGCTTTTGAAGTCGACGCCATAAAGTAACAACATCTTTTGCGGCTAAGATTAGCCAAACTTTCCATGGAATTATAAATGAAAAAAGTTTAGGCAATTTTCGTTTTTCATTAGGTGTACAAATAAAATCCTCCGGCTAAATTTGCTTGCTTCATAAAACGTACCTGACGATGTACATAAATGTGACATGTACACATGGCTTGTCAGGGAGCGTCATAGATTGGAATCGCCTCATAGAGGTCTTTTATGTCTCATAAGGACTTTTTTCTGCAAATTTCGATTCTTCTATTCCATCAAATAGCACAAAACTATCTTATTATGTATTTCGCTTATATTTACATGTTAATTAGCAAGGACTATTTTTCATCCTTTATGAATATCTTACTATATAAATAAAAGTTACCTTTTTATTACAATTTTCCCCTTTTTATATTTATATCAAGCTTTTTTTATTTTTTCTCCACGTATTATAATGTGTTTTAAATTAATATACAAATCGATCTTTTTTGTCTTTGTTGAAATATCTTAAGATAATAATCCAATTTTTTTCAATTGTTTGTCTTAACTGAACATTGATAGTGAAATTTAAGATTTTTTTTTGAAAAACTTCCTTTTCAACTCGAAATTAAATGTTTCGTTAACATTTATTTCGCACGTCGAGCTCTAAAGGAAACTTTTTCGAAACATTAGCTATTTCTCTTACGGCTAATGGATTATGAGGGAATAATTTATGCTTGTTTCGCATACATAAAATAAAAATAAAAAAACCCGAGTCATCAAACGGCAGTGATTGCTATCACTTATTTAATGGAAAATTGCTATAAAAACGAACTGCATTATTAAGGTTCACAGAGAGAGCAAAGTGTTCATGTTGAACCTTTTTTACTCAACACTGTAAATCATCTATTGTTGAATTGGTGACTCGTAGGAGAAGAAGAGGAATTGCAATGATGTTCCCACTGCATAAATCTATTTAATATTAATGTGTAGTTCAACTTCGTGTAAACAAACCAAAAAACAAATGTATATGTGGTAAATTTTCTTCCATTTACTTTACTTTTAAGAACTTTTTTTCTTTCCTATTTTTTATTATGCTATTATGATGCATATTATAGCAATTAGCCAAGGGTATGTGCGCGAAATTCAAACTCTTTCAAATCTGTCATACTTACTAACCAAGGCAAGCATGGCAAGAACGGGTCGGTACCCACATATATTAAAAATGTAATACGAACTCTTCTTCTTCTTCATTGCGAGTGGCAAGTCGAAGTAACGAGTGTGAACGCATCATATATATTTTTTTAGACATGCTGTCTTGAATTCATTCTACTTGTTTCCCAGCCCTGTTTTAGCACAAAGTTGTTATTAGGGAGTTTTATTGCGACTTTTGGTTCGGAATTAAAAGAATTATTTTCACCAACTTTTACATCTAGCAAATGAATGGAAATAAATACTGCTGATGAGATACTTGCACTTGTAAATGCACACCTGTACAAAAGCTATCCGAAATTGTTCAAGGTAGGTAGACTATGTATTCAAGTTTAATAGTAAAGGATGCGTTTTCAAGATCTGAACTGACTTGAGATTCAAGTATAATCTATTTATCTCAACCATATTTCAAATGTGAAAGATAATTTCTTTGCAAAATTTTAAAATGTATTATTAACAAAAAAAATCAATGACAAAATTTCGTTGTACTTACAACTCTCTATTCGATTGTAGTTTATAAAACATTACTTTCAACAAAGTTTTAAAAATTTACTTGTGGCCATAGTTTAGAATAAAGCGTTTTTAACTCCAAGCTGGACTCCAAATTTGACAACAAAGTTTCGAATGAGAACTAAACATTACGTAAGAATTTAAAATGTATATCTGAGTAAATGTCATAATTCCTGAAACTCTATGAAAGGTTCATCTACTCTTAGATAACCTACTCGAGTTTTCGAGATATTTCTGGAAGTCATTGCACGATGAGTCGCAGCATTAAACATAAAAATGCAACTCCCAGTTTGTTGATATTTTTATTTACATATAAATCATAAAATCTTTATTTTCTAATGCAGTTGCCTGATTGTTTCGATATACATTTTATTTACCTACAAAATTGTTAAAATGTCAACATTTCTTAAAAGGCCATAAAACGTTGTTGTTAAATTTCGTTTCGTCTCTATGTAAAACATTGTCGGTAACTTGCCGGATGTTAAAGTTTCTCTATTGTATGATTAAAGTTTGAGCAGTGAGTGTTATATATATTAAATAAGAAATATTACACAATTTGCAAGGTTTATATTGATTTTCTAATTTATATCTAAAGGAGAATAGTCAAGTATCTTATCAAATTGTTACTCGTAAAAAATTTCGCATATTTTATTATTACGTAATTCTTTTTTGTTTGCTTTATCAGATTAGTTCATGGCCGGTAGTGCTTTCGGACGTTTGGCCAGGAAGTACGGAGTTGTGATATTCTTTCCCACATTTACGGTAACCACTATATACGCTGATTGGTCGCATACACGCGCCTGGAAAAAACAACAGCTACAATTTGCCAGAAGTCAAGAACTCTTAAAAGAATAAAGGCAAAAATTATAAATTCAAACGATGCTGGGCATAGATAGAGGTTATATATGGGGTATATTGCCACTCATTGGTTTTGCAATTGGGCATTATTTAGATAAAAAAGAAACTGAGCGCATGATCATGTTCAGGGATAAAAGTGCTTTATACGCTCGTCCTGAAGGTCAAAAAGGACCACCATCATGGTGAAATTCGTGTGTTTACAATGATACAATATTTATTTATGTATAATTAGTTAAAAAAGCAAGCAAAAAATATAATACCAAAAGTGTCACGAATGGCAAGTGAATTTTATGTTTATGCTTGTATTGTTTTCCTTACGAATTTTTTCAAGCAATTAATTAAGATAGCTATCATGTAAAAATTTTGGCACAAAGCCAATTACGGTACAATTTTAACAAGAGAGGGACCAGTTTTCATTTCCGGAAGAACTAATCGTGTGAACGTCATAACCAACTAACATTGAATTTATGTTGTGGAGTTTTGGCAGTTGTGGTAGAAGACGACATTAGCTACACACATTTCAATTTTTATGCTTTTACGATAGAAACCCAACCTTTGTGCTTCCACTTAGTTAACAAAACTGACTAAAATGTTTATTAATGATCCATTGATGAACCCAGTGATTACTTGTGTTGGCTAAGTGAGAAGACTTTTAGTAAGTACTGACGAGGAATAACCGATTTTACAATCAAATCACCTTTTGAATTAATCATTATAATCTTTATAGCGTTAAAAGGAAGATTAATAGAATTACGTCAAAAAATTATATTTCTTTTTCCTATTCCATACGTTACGTTGATTTTTTGCTCCTTGCAAAGAAATTATAGTGTTCATGGAAATTAGTATCGGAACCGTTCAATTTATTATATTTGATCTGCGAGGATATCGAGGTCAATTGATTAAAGTGCTATTACAATTTGGAAATTATTCATATTTTGTGTTATCGCGCTCGTAAGATTAAAAATAAAAATCAGCTACAAATTACTCCATAACGTCAAACTTCCGATTACCTTAGTTGAGTACTATCAGATAGTACGTGAGATTTAGGTTTTGTAACATATGATGATATTAAATTAATACGTTGACGGATAATAAAAATTTCAGTGAATTGATAATTTTTTTTTAAATTGGTTGTAATATCTGATATCTGATTATACAAATTTAATATGATATATACAATGTATGCTATAACATCCAAGACAATACTGGTGAAATCTTTCAACTAATAATTATTATTGTGTTAAAGTTATATAAAATTTAAAGGATGTCAAATGAAAATGGGCGCTAGAGCATCCTTGTATCATGTATTTTTTAGCTCTCGAAGAGCCTGTAGCATTGAAAGAGGTGGATTCATGTAAATGGAAATGATTAATCAAAAGAGAAAATTCCGCATATTTTATTATATCGAATAATTTCTGTGTAACCATGCATTACGCAATAATTTCGATAAATGGACAATTAATTATTTATACAAAAAAACACGGTTGGTTGACATGTCTAAAGCCGTGAACATTTATTGTTTGCCAACATACTCCGTTTTTTCCAACACTGATTGCAATATTTAGCGAGAGAGTGTGAAAGATATGAAAATGAAAAACCGGTTCCCGTCTACCTTTGATCGACTGAATACCTGCTAAAACTGTGAAATAAATGAAAACAACAAAAACCCAAACACTTTAACTACTGAGAGACAAGCGCTCCTGAGATTAAAATAAGTGCAAGCAACAATTTATTGTCCGTTTATGCTGCATCAATTCAAGTTAATGTCATTATGCATAGGATTAGTTGTCGTTAAAATTCTGTAATGAGCGGTGGGATTTGTTACAGTTGAACAAGTAAATCAATTTTTATTTTGAAAGCTTTACTATAATGGAATTAAATGAATCAATGGAATCAGCCGCTGACGGTTTGGATGAAAACTTGAATATATCTACAAAAATTTTAAAAGACTATGAGGTTGTGTCTGTGATTGGCAATGGATCGTTTGGTACTTGTTTCAAAGTGCGTGAGAAAGTAACTGGCAATCTTTTCGCCTGGAAGGGTATAGATTACGATGAGTTTAGTGACTCTCAAAGAGAGTTGCTAATTTCAGAAATTCGGGTACTGCGTCAGCTCCAACATCCGAATATAGTGCAATATTACAATCATCTTATAAACCCTGAAGCTAAATCCTTATTTATTGTGATGGAATATTGTGAAGGCGGAGACTTAGCCCATTGGATTGCCAAGGCTAGAACCGAGCGTAAACGTTTCGAAGAACTATACATTTGGCGTATTTTATACCAGGTCTGCCGAGCTTTGCAGGTATGCCATAATAAAATCAAAGAGGGAACGATTTTACACCGCGATATCAAACCTGCCAACATTTTTCTGGATGCAAACGGTAACGCAAAACTGGGAGACTTTGGTTTAGCTCGTATGTTACGCCGCAATGAGTCGTTTGCTGACACCTTCGTTGGTACTCCGTACTACATGAGTCCAGAGATTGTTAAAGGTAACAAATATGATCGTAAATCGGATGTATGGGCAGTAGGTTGCCTTATCTATGAAATGTGTGCTCTATGTCCCCCATTTAAAGGACGACAATTCGCTCAGCTCGCTACAAAAATCACCATCGGAAAGTATAATAAGATTTCAAGTATTTACTCTGAAAATTTACAAAATATTATCAAATTTATGCTTGAAGTAGAAAATGATCAAAGGCCCAGTATTGAAATTATTCTGCGGCATCCCATCGTAGTGAGTAATATTCATAATTTGGGGAATAGTCTACCTTGTTTAGTTGAAGTTGCAAACAATGAAATTGATTTGTATATGCCTAACGATGAATTAGAAGTGCAAAGAAGATTAGATTTTAATTCTATGCGTGATTGCTCCCGCATTAACTTGGTTGGTAAGCGAAACAGTTTTAACGAAAAAAGCGACTTTAAAGGACTCAATATAACTGGAATGCTCACACCGGACTTACGAGCCGAAATCTTTTGCTTAAGTAATCGTGAAATGTACGCTATTGCTCCCAAGCTGCAACATTCCGATCCCGAACTCTATGAAAGCATAAAGCGTGAAACGTTTGATGCTCAACGGGAACATTGTGATTCCTTTAAAAATAATAGCACTCTAAAAACGAACCCGGAACTTTTAACGAAAGAAGTGTTTGAGAACGCTCTAAAAGTTAGGTTACATGCTATACGTGCTCAAGAATCTTTGTTGAGACAAAAAGAAGAAAGCCTGGATGGACGTGAAAAGCAGCTAAATGAAAAAGAGTGCCGTTTACTTCAATTCGAAGAAAATTTGTTAGAGAGAAGCAAATTTTTAATTAAAGAAATGGAAAAACTTTCTTTGCCAACCAGTACCTTCTTAAATGCAAAGACGCCCTCTTTACAATTAGAAAATACGACACACCTCGACATGCCTCCTCCTTTGCCACCAAGAAAGTCTGCTATACATGACGAAACATATTGTAGTATAGAATCAAACGAAGTTACACTTCTGCACGAGCCCACTATGGCGAAACTGGATATGAACACTTTACCAGCACCGAAAACCTTTTCAAGTACGCGCGTGCGTAAAGTTACCTTCCAATCTCCGAAAAACTTCATAAGGTATGACATAGAAAACAACGTAGTCGAAAAACGACAACAAATGCAAACCAGCGTCTCGAGCAAGGGCAGTGAAGGTTCTTCCGAAAGCACGAATACCATCAACTGTCCAAAACATCGCAGGAAATCTTTGCTTTCTATTTTGGGATTCAGTCGCAGCAATAAGGAGAACGTCGATTCTATACCAAGATCAAATGCACAACCTAACACACACAAAAAAGTATTGAAAAATGCAAGCAACACAAAGGAGCAAATTTCGATTAGCGAAGAGAAAATTCTATCAAAGTGTGAGACTGCTGAACTTAGCAATATATGGACAAAAGATCACAAACGTGCTGCTTTCGAAATGCTTGCTGCCATGAATGGCGCTAATAATAGCCATGGTAACGCTTCGCGGAATAGGTTACGACACTCTGTAAGGGAACGCAATATTTTGCATCAGAATCGCTTCCGTCGATCCTTTATGGCACCAATGTAAAATTAGACTGCACTAACTCTTCCATTTGTGAATGATACACAAAGTTTTACAATTGCACAATTCATAAATATGAAAAGACTTATAAAATATTATAAGATTGAAAATTTCATTAATAAAGTTTTGTGAAAATTAGTTATTTTAACATGCAAATGCTATCAAGTCTAACTACTTTCAATCATTGACCGCAGTTCGTGCCACAAATTAGGTCAACTTAATGAATTCCCGTTTGTGAATTATTATTAGCTTTAATTGATGCTTGGTGGCGTTCGGAAATAGCCTTAGAATCGTAAACAGTAGATTACGTAACTGAAAGCTAACTTTCATTTATGTATTAGCCCTTTTAGCTAAATAGCTGAAAGCAGTAACGAAAGCTAAATATTTCGTAAGTTATTACACTCCTGAATACAGCAGCGAGGCGTTAATTTTCACACATGGTTACCCTGCAGTTTTATAGTATTTTCCTTACGTGTTTTATATTCATATTTATCTCTTTTCTTATTGTTTACATATTTCAAATTTAGCGCAATACTACCAGATAAATGTATCATTTTTTTTTTGTGGTAGAAACATGTTCGACAAGGATTCTCCGCACTCTAATATCGGGTGAATAGGAGTTTTTGCGAAACAGCTGAATACAACAGCGAACGCTAACTTTCAGCTACGTGATTATTCCCTAGTAAAACTAAAAAATTGTTCCCTAAATAACAACCAAATCTGATTGTATTTAGGACAAATGATTTAAGTAATTTTGGGGGAATTTTGAACATATAAAACGAAAATGGAAAACGCAAAGGAAGAAATAGCGACAATTTATTTTAAATTGAGAAATTCTTTATCTAATTTATGCTTATTATATACTAAAATATTTGCTTATAATCTTTATTATTTTATAAGGAAGGAAAAAGAAGCAGTGAAGGCCATTCATATTCAATTCAATGAGGCGTTATATAGCTGTAAAACAATAAAACTTCGCTTATATCCCCACAAATTAAGTAAGCAAGTAGTTTACAAAAGAAAAGCCTTGCTTGCCTGGTTTATCGTATCATTTTAAACAAATCTGCTTCTTCATTTATTCAGCAAATCAATAACTAAAAATATGCTGTGCTGTGTAAAAGATATGTAATGTGAACATAAGGTTCTTTGCTTGCACGTAATAATAAATAAATTTATTTATACGTAAACAACGAACATATGTTTTGAATAGCAAAAAATGAGAAGTCAACCCAAAAATTACGATAGCAAAATTAATGTGAAAACCAATAACTGTTTTGAAATTGATTAATGAAAAAAATAATCGAAAAAATTTTATGACGTCATCGGAACCTCAGTACAATACAATACAAAAAAAAGGGGTTAAAATTATGTAATAAGAAAAATAAAATTAGAGGAATAGTCATGCAACTGAAAGTTAATTTTTGCTAAACGGCTGAATGCGAAAGCGACAGAAAAAATTATTCATTTGTAATTACCCTTAGGTAAATAGCTTTTCCGTAGGTGAAAGTTAGCTTTCGTTGTTCGGCAAAAACAATAATTATCTATTAAAAATTTAGCGTTCGTTTTTGTATTCAGCGGTTAGCAAGAGCGGCTGAATATCGCCTGTATGCAATAGTGAAAGGTAACATTTTTCTTACGGCCTTGACCGTTCGGCAAAATATGATTTCATTGAAATTTCGCAAATCGTGGTAATTTACTTTTAAATATTCTAGATGATCCAACCAAATCAAATTTGGGCTAATTTGTTGTTGTTGTACATTGGCCTGCAACTCTATAAATTTGCTCATTTTCATGACTAGATGAAATAGTCTCAATTTGAGTAACTTTCGTTAAACAGTAAAAGTCAAATGAAAGTCTGATAAGAATTTGCATATTAAGTATACTCTTTTCTTGATCAGCAGATGAATTTTGGTTTTTATCTTTGCAACATTTTGTTGAAAAATCGTCTATTCTATATTTCGTATAACTTTCTACCTTTTTACTATTAAAGTCTCCGTGCTTCTTACTTTTGGTCTGCATACATCTTGTATTAATTCAGGCAACCCTGATCTTGTACGTGTTAGCACCTACTCTTTCATCCGGCTGGCAAATTGAAAGAAGATTGATTAAAATATAATAAACACATTGGGAAACGAACAATTGAAAAATAGTAAATGAAATACGAATAAATATTGTGAAAATGGCCGCTTCTAACGAATTTTACGCTCAACGTACGGACAAGTCATACAACTTTGATATGACAGAGTTCGATCAGACATTGTAAAGTTCTCATTGTCAAAATGTCCAAGGAGCACCTGTGCTGAATAAATTTTCTTTTATTTAACAGAAATTTTCAAAGTTTTGATAATCAACAAACTGTTCCACCGAATTATGATTACAATTATGGCAATACAAACACTGGATTGAGTTCGTTTTATGATCCCAATGCGTATAACAATAATCCTTATGGTCAAAACGATGTTTACCAGGCAACGAATGCAGGCGCAGGTAGTGAGTTTGACGACGAGCCACCTTTGTTGGAAGGTAAATAATTAAGAACATTTATCGGTTAAGTAGTGAAAGATCGATTGTGTGAATTTTTTCAGAACTGGGTATAAATCCAAGTCATATTTTCCAAAAGGTAATTTACTATATAAGTAATGTACACAAGAGTTTAAGCAAGAATTTAACATTCTTGAATTGATCTATAGACTCTAGCAGTGTTAAATCCAATGCGAGGAGCCGATCAACAAATATTGCAAGATACAGACATGGCTGGGCCTTTAGTCTTTTGCTTAGCATTGGGAAGTTTTCTATTACTGGTATGTTATCTCATTAATCGTTACAATAGAGAAAAAGAAACATACACATGCTTTTGCGTTCACAGAGTGGCAAGGTGACATTCTCTTATATTTATGGCATTGGAGTAATGGGTTGCATTGCTTTTTATTGTTTGCTAACATTAATGGCACCGCAATCGAACGTAACATTCGGTGCAGTGGTATCTGTACTGGGGTACTGTCTACTACCGATGGTCGTTTTATCTGGAATTAATGTTCTCGTTACCATACAGTATGTACAGATGAACTGTTAATACTATTTGTACGAATTTCCTTTATTATGCAGGGGTACTATCGGTCTGATAATTGCCGGCATATGCATATTATGGTGCTCTCTATCGGCCTCAAAGCTCTTCGTTACTGCTTATTCAATGGATCATCAACAAGTGCTTATCGCTTACCCTTGTGCTCTACTGTACGGAGTTTTTGCTTTAATTACCATATTTTAATATTTTAATAGGATATAGGATTTTATAGAAAATCATGCGAGAGCATTTTTTATACAAAATGATAAAATAATTTAACCCTTTCGCTAACAATTATTAATAATTTTAGGTATGTATATATATATAAATTTTGTAATATATAACGTCAATATCGATGACACGGACGATTAGATAAATAAATTTGTGTGTTTTCTTTTAACAATAAGGGAATGACGTTTCAAGTGTTTTTGCGAGATCTGAACGTGTAATGGTTGAAAAGAATGTTATTTTAAGGAATTGTTTAAGAATTTAAATTGAATACTATGTTTAAATAGCGTACCTTCGTTGGCAACCAATCAAATGGGTAAATTAATGCTCAGGCGATAAGGATCAATATAATCCATCTCTACCAAAATTTTAACTTTACCTTAAGAGCTGGTTAGTGTATTATACAAGTCGGGAACTGATATAATTCCTTCGAAAAAGCTAGATTTCTCCTCATATGTAAAAAGTTGAGCGGTAAAAAGCCAAAAAGTCTTAAGGCTTTTTACTTCTTCTTCTTAGTTGCATCATTTAATAACTGTGGGCTAACAGATACCCTGACCGGACATCACTGGCCGGGAAACCACAGTTTAAAATATATATTTTAGTATATTGCAAATAGGAATGCCAAATAACTATCAAGTCATCACATTGATACCCAAATGTTGATTAAACCGAAAGTTAAGCAAATTCAAATCGGTAGTTTAGAACTGTAGCGGGATCGGCCTTATCCTCTAAGACGAAAAAATTGCTCCTTCATTTAGCTTGTTCAAAATTTGCCTACAAATTCCCGTAAGGATTACAATTTGGACCAGGAGCACATCTGATATTCAATGTGATAGAAGCAAGCTGCTAACTCATTATAATGCTCGAAAGAGAGAAATAATTTTGTCTTACTTGTAATTAAATTTTATTTATTTAAACAAAAGCTTAACTAGGACTAAACTAAAGTTAGACTTGATGATGGTAATGATAAGTATGGGGTATAGGTGTGCCATTATTGCAGCAACGAGACTTAGTTATACTTAACATCTATGAAATCGGAAAGGAATAGATTGTTAATTAAATCAATTTAAAAACAAATAATATGATCGGGCTCTGCCGACTATTAAATTGCCAAACACAATTCTTATTTTTGCCATACAATACAAAAATGATACCTTGCTTTTATAGGAGCCTATTATTATGGGACCGTATATTAAAAATTAGATCTCTTTATAAATAAAGGTTTACTTTCCGTAATCATGCTTGTGGCCGAGGGGTTCAAAAATTGAATTGACGGGGCCAATTCTTTTCAGTTTTGTACAGATGCTACGGACATCGTCCATAAAAGACGCGTCACAATTTTGTACATTTATCTGCTACAGTTTACGAGTAATGAGCAAAAAACCAATTTTTTATTTCTTTTAATAAACAGATGTATTCCCAGTTTACGGGGTGCTGCGAGTGTCTCCTTTAGCCCACTTTCAATATCAACCTGCGTGCAAGAACTTGCAATGCTGCAGTCAAATTTGATGTCGATATTTCCACTCTTCCGGTCAGAAGAATGCTTACAAAAGACATTACGCGGACGGACAGACATACATGTTTAAATTGATTCGTTATTTGATGATGATCAAGAATGTATATATTTTGTGGGTTTTTCTGAAGCTTCTTTCTGATCGTTGCAAACGTGTTTATATCCCTCATCCTACGATGATGGGTATAAAGGAATGTTGAATAAAGCAAATTTTACATAAAGCGGTTTCTTAGATTGATTCAATGAATTTTATTCGATATTCTGAAACTTTTTATTAGAACGTATTCAATGATCCATGCATAAGTATTGATCGCTTATTCTTGCGTTTTACTACATGAACTTTATCCTTTAATCATCGCATTTGAATTTTATGGTTTGCCCCTCCGCAAAACTAGTTTTGAGAAATAATAGGAAATCTTTAACATGAATAAAAAGAATAAAAAGTATTTCTGATTCAATGCCAAAAGACAAAAACATCTTTTTTTTTCCTTTTTTCTACACATGAGTTACATTTGGTGGAAAGGAAATCAAGAAAGCTTTATTAATCATTAAAGCTGCCGGTATTTTAGGGGCACACTTAATAAAATGGATAAAAAAGTATATATATGTTCTTAGCCCACGACATTTGTGGCACCTCTTAATGCTAAATAACCTTGGATGATATCCGATGGTAAGGATCTTATAATACGAAACTCTTCAGCATTATGATAGTATAATTTAGTTTGAGGATCCATATAAGGTGCTATAAGGCCGGAGATATCAGAATATTTTTTTGGCGGTATCAAAGATGGAGGAGCATTTAATGAAGTATCTACGATTAAAAACGGATTATGAAACAAGACATTATATAATGATAACTATAAAAACTTACACGTTACTATATCATCCGACGAAGACAAAGATTTTTCTTGGGCTATGATTTGCTTTAAAGATTTCCATACAAATTTTTTACCTCCAGGCTCTATATAGCTAAACTTTGGATTTTTGAATGCTAATTTGGGTCGTGTTGGTACAGTCGACGAATATGTTGACAAATTATTTGCCGTAGTTGCTTCAGAATTATTGTTTGTACAATTTTCTTCCGTATCTAACGTATGCATTGAATCTTCTGAATTCGTATCTGCTCGATATTCCTTGTCGTCTGTTTTCATTTTCTTGGCAGGTATTATTTCAGTGTTATCAGCCATTTTTGCAATTGAAATTACGAAAAATCTATATCAACAATAGGATGAATTGGAACTAAAAATGCAAGAAAAAACAACAAATAATGTGATCCAGATCAACAACATTACAGGTACACGGTAAAGCAGAAGTATTTTTTAATATATTAGGTCATGTAAAAAGTGCCCGCGGTTTGTTTTGCGGTTTCGAGCTTGTTTTTGTAGCCTGCTCCGTCCAAATGATTTCCAACTGTCATGTGTTTGATGCTTAATGCCTCCGCTATATCCTGATAGCTTGCGTGCCGGTCTTGCTACACCAGTTGGAAAATTTCATCGACATTTCGGCCAGAGCGAGATATATGTTTGACATCGACACTTCCGAAACGGGATCGAGCAAACCATTCCGGAGTCCTTCGTTCACTTCCATTATTCTCACCGCACGCTTCACAAATTTTTTTTTTCAGCACTTTGACTATTTTTATAGGAAACAAGCATCACACAGCGTATTTGTATAGATATTTCACCCACTGCACTCAAATCAATATAACTTTTCACACGAACAAAGAATTAGAAAGCTATCTGCATAAAAAATGTAATCTGAAATGTCTGTCACCTTTTAAGCACATATTCGCTGCAGTACAGTGTTGCCCGTTATATAGGCATTAACACCGTCCCGCGGAGACTCTTTACACGACCTAATATAATGTTAATCAAAGTGCTTTCTAGAATGAATGAAATGTCAACTGCTGAGAATTTTCCATTTGCACTGTTTTTAAAAAATATTTATTTACTATTATAATTTTAATATTTTTTTTTTTTTATTACATAACACATTGCAGCATATGCCTTGCTATTCATCAATAATCGATTTAAACAACTTATTTTTACATTTAATGCTTTAAAAGTTCAGAAAGCTTGTAAAAATTTTACATTGAACGCGTAAATTACTATCAATTCAATCAGATAATCAGCTGTTTGCAACAACAAAACGCTAACAAGAATGAATGCATTCGCATCATGCACCCGAATACCGTAATAAGACTTTATGGTATCTGTTGTACATATAGCTTACATTGCAATGCTGCAGCAAAGAGAGTATATTGGAAACTTGAATATTTCTGCACGCACTTTCATTGACAAACAAAACAATAACATTTGGGGACAGCCAAGGGAACCACGAATATCATACATTTAATATTTTTAAGGCTACATGATATTAAATATTGCAGATTACAATTGATTGTAAATACTATAATATCAATTACTAATTATTAATTAACAATTATTAAATAATAATTAATTAATTATTAATTTATATATTATAATAATTATTAAATAATAATTAATTATTAATTATTGTTAGCTTACGAAAAGTAATTAAAATCATACTTTGCTCAAAAAAAGGTTTCGTTCTCAGAGATGTTTGTTGCTTTATTAATGTGTACGTAAACAAAATCTAATCATATGGTCAGTTTTTCAAACCTTCCAATATTATTGCAATAATGCAATCCAACTTATGGCTATGCTTTTTTAGTATAATGCACAATGCAAATTTATTTTAAGGTAAATTCAATATTTAGACTATTATTTGTATTCATCATTTATTTGAGCGTTTCTTTTTTGAGATGCCATAGAATCGAGCCATAGAATGCTCAATATAAGACATTATAAGTAATCATCTATGCCATAACTAACCATAAATTCAAAGAGCACGAAATACGACACGAATCGTTACGCGGATGTCTGACTGCGCTAATATAACGAAATGCTTCAATAAGAAAAGATATATACCGGGTTATTGACGACTTATATAGTTTTGTCAATAAGCATATGTGATGAAATGTTATCAATTAATCATTAGTTAAAAAATTGTAAGGTATCATTTATAAATAAAGAGAACAAATGTTTTCTGTGTCTGCTTCTTCTCCATATTTGACGATGCATTCACTATTGATTTGCTGATAACATTGTGAATTTTTTAAATTTGCGACTCCATTTTTTTGCATACATATATACAGAAATCTAATCATTAGAAAAATTTAGCGGTCACGTTTAGTTACTATTCGGACCATGTAAAATATTATTTCGTTAAAAATAATCGGTGGTAAATAATGATCGGCAATTCAACGTTTTTACGAAACTTGAGAAAATTCCGTTTAGTTACATTCGATATTACAGAAACACTTTTGTGTTTTCGACAAGCGCCTGCAATACAATATGCGAAGACAGCTGCCGAATTGGGTGTGACGGACATTGATCAGCCATTGTTAGAGCAATGTTTTAAAGATGAATTTAAAACAATGGCGAAATTGTATCCAAATTATGGCCGTTACTCCCAACTTTCATGGTACGATTGGTGGGCGCAATTGGTTGAGAGGATTTTCCATTGTGTAAAACCTAATATTGATGAGAAAAAACTGAAGCAAATTTCCGGAACTTTGATAAAAATCTACCGTACCAATGAGTGTTGGATTCACATAGATGGTAATAAAGAGTTACTTTCACGTGTCCGGCAAGCGAACAAACATGTTGGCGTCATATCCAATTCTGATCCAAGCCTTCATAAAGTTTTAAAAGAAATGGAAATTTTAGATAAGTTTGATTTTGTGTTGACCTCTTACGAGGCTGGTTATCAAAAGCCAGATAGGAGCATATATGACATACCTCTCGAAAAATATGGAGTTAAGGCAGATGAGGCTTTACATATTGGCAACACGTATGACCTGGATTATATAGGTGCACGTAATGCTGGTTGGTCCAGTTTATTAGTAACTCGCAATAAAATTGATTTGGAGAGAGCTCAAAGCACCCATGCATATCCAAGTTTAAAAGACCTGCTACTGGCTTTAGATACCAAGGAAATACAATGGTAGCTGGATTTTTACATTAAACGTGTCTTAGAAAATTGTGTAAATGCGAACGGCATTCACTCACAATTAATCTGAATACACAGCTTATTGAAAACATATTTCATAATGTGACCTTATTGACGAAAATTATTGGATTAGTTTTTCCAATATGAGCTTTTGTACATATGTGTGTATTATATATGTACGTATGTATACATGATAAAAAATAGACACTTAATACGTAAGAATGAAAGTAAATTGCAATAAAATGCAGGCAAAACGTGCAAAATAATATTTAATGACTTTAAGAACATTGTATCTGCCGCAAAGAGATTATCTCCCTCACAACCCCATATATATATATATATATATATATTTACATGGAGCAAGATTAATGAGTACATGTTATCACGAAATTTCAGTTCCTAATATTCCATTTTTTTTATAATATAAACAGAAACGAAAATTTGGAAGAAATCCTATTATTATTATAATATATTTAGTCTAATAAAATCAATTTTTCAAATAAAACTATCGAATTTAATAAACTTTTTCCAGCGCTTTCATTGAATCTGGAAAAAAAATATGTTGGTCGCAAAGGAGCAGACGCATGATTATCTACGAAATGTATTTCGTACAGTTCACTATCGCAATTTTTAAACCT
The DNA here is from genome assembly GCA_001077435.1 of Glossina morsitans morsitans. NCBI lineage: Eukaryota > Metazoa > Arthropoda > Insecta > Diptera > Glossinidae > Glossina > Glossina morsitans. The sequence continues at coordinate 56,870 of CCAG010000247.1, read as the reverse complement.
TGCGCGCGCAGAACAAATCTTTGTGGTTTGCTGACTATACTAAAATCATAAATGTCGGTTTTATTTCCGGACAATGTTGATTTTTATTTATGTTATCCACGTCCACATGCTATCACTAAGAATGTGCAAACGTTCTTTACTTGCTCGTTGCTCGTTGCTTGAATATACTTACTTACCTATATATAAGGTTATTTATTCTTACCTTTATAATGGTATTCCATCTAGTCCGTCTGATTGTAAATTTCTGATTTGCTTTTGGATGAAAAAAGTCTTTGTGATAATTGCACATTTAATTCTATTCCCGCGCGCATCGCTTGTAGCTTTCCTTTGTAAGAGCAGAAAACACTGGCACCCTTGGACGTATAGTCAAGGCGTAAGAAAGAAGGGAATCGCCCAAAAATCCACAACAAATCATTTGGTTTAGATAAGCGACATTTTCGAAAAAGCCTATAAAACCGATACTTCCTTTTTCATACTTGGACACTTTGCTAAAGTTTCATGACAAGTAGACGTTGTTTTTTTGCAAATTCCTCTTCTTATAACTCTCGTCAATAACATGTTTTTCAAAATATAGAGTACAAACCGATTACACCAAAATTTCAATTTGTCTTTAAACCAAGCTACCATTTACGTGTGAATGCCTAAAGAAAATCATTCACATAAACAACACAGAAGATTATTTATATTTACTTTATTTATGAATTATTATTTTCAAGGAATTGATGAAAGAATTAAATCTTAATAAAACTAAAAAAATTTATTTATAAAAATGTCTATATGCCAACTATGTGCGGGAAGTTGTGAAGAATGTAAAAACTTATATGACGAGCATGGACAAGGCACAGAAGTTTACGATATTACAGTCAAATATTTTGATCCAATGGTAAGCTAATTTCCTCGTATTAGTTTTGCCTAATGTTAATAACATCGTTTTTCCATTACGCCAGTTATTGAGTTCGAATATAGAGCACGACAGTAGAGTTATATGTGGTAAGTGCTGGCGCCATATCAGTGAATTTTACGACTTTCAACGTTCGGTATTAACAATTCAAAATAAATTGGAAACTGAATCCAAGCATTTGATACCACTGATTAAACTTGAGGATGAAATCTTATTGGATCAAGAACTTCTCCCGAAAAATGAGTGTGAGCTCTCGTTGAACGATGTACTGGACGGTGAATTCCTTAATATACGAGGGGATGATATCTTAAATGATATTGAAAAAAATCAGCCCACTAATTCTGATGACGAGAAACCGTTGATAATACGCGCAAAACGTAAAAGTAGGATAAATTCTGAGAATATTAAAAAGTGCAGTACTAAAAAGAAAATTTGCAAAAAACCCTCTTCAAAAACACGGCAACAACGCACTGAGGCAGTGAGAAAAAGTAAAAGGACAATCGGAACAATTGGAACAATAAATAAAAATTATTATAACAATCCAGATAACAATGAAAAAAAATTCCTCAATACTGAAAATGTAACGAACCCAAATGACAATATTGAGATGACTAAGAAAAGTAAAATGAACATAGATTTAAGCTTTCAGACCTCAAATGAAATGCCCAACAACATCGAGAACACATCCTCAAATTATGATAGTGAGGATAACAGAGCTGCTTCGACCGACGGGCAACAGACGCATTTCAATAGATCGCAAGATTATGATGCTTTTATTTCGGAATGGAAACAAGACTTAAGCTGCGTCGTATGCAATGCAGAGTTTGCAACCTTAGCTTTACTCCGTTGTCATTTCAGACAAGAGCATCCAAATGACAAATGTTACGTACTATGTTGCCAGCGCAAGTTCTTTCATCGTTATCAACTAGTAGAACATATACGAGTACACATTAAGCCCGATATTTTCAAATGTGAAGTTTGTGGAAAATGTGCCCCGCATAGTCGAGGTTTAAGGAAACACATAAGGGAAAGGCATACGAAAGAAGGACAGGAGCGGCAGTATGAATGTAATGTTTGCCAAAAGCGTTTCACCAAAAAACCTATTCTTAAAGCACACATGGAAATTCATGTTACAGGCAGTAAAGATCACATTTGCAAGGAGTGTGGTAAAGGTTTCGTACTCGAAACACGCCTTAAAGCTCACGAACGTTCTGTTCATAACATAGCCTGCGTATGTGATCAATGTGGGAAAACGGTGCGGGGAAAGTACGCACTTAAAAGGCATTTATTGGAACACGCTGGCGTTACGAAACGTAAATGGACTTGCGACCAATGTGAAGCCCAACTAAATTCTCATTATGCTTTGAAAAGGCATAAAGAAGCCATACATCACGATGGTACAACGGTATACGTGTGCAAGGATTGCGGAAAAATTGCACCATCCGCTCAAGCATTACGCTGCCACAAAAAGTATGTTCATCAAGCGGAGCGTAAGTACAAATGCAGCATATGCGATAAAGCCTTTAAGGTAGCAATAGTGTTAAAAGAGCATATGGCTGCACATACAGGTGAGGACCTATATCAATGTCCATATTGTCCAAAAACATTTAAAGTAAGTTCAAATATGCATCATCATCGAAAGAAATCCCATCCGATAGAATGGGCTGAAGCAAGACAAAATAAACAACAAACAAACAAAGTTGATGTTAATTTAGTTTCAAATGAAGTAATTTTATAGAAAAATTACTTAATTTGGGTTTAAATTGTTTTACAATAAATTTTTCACCTACTTATAGCCTTATATGACGTTTGCATTGAAGGTATTTTCAGGCATTTATTTTTTTCGTTTGAAACAGAGAAGAAAACACATTTTCGTGATCTTCTTTTCTTCTTTTTCGTGGCATAGGAATTTGTATGTTTGTGTTTAAATTACATTTGCTGTAAACAAATATGATTACATATAAAGAACTGTCAAAAGTAAAAACCGTACGCACAAACGCCGCATCATCTTGAAGATGATTTCATGCATTCCGATTATTTGTAAAAAAAAAAGTCAAAGTTAATTATTTAACCAAGGAAAATTGCAATTACAGTAAAATTTTTTCTAGTAGAATATATGTATGTTTATTTGCGACCCGCCCCATTATTTTAAAAATAATTTAATAAAGAATTACAAACAATCGGCACATCTCGTCCTTTCGATCTCTATATGTATATATGTTTTTTCAAGTTGTGAGTAAATTTACTTAGCGTGAACACTTTTTCAATTCTCCCAGTTGAACGCAAACGAGAAATTAAATAAAATAAAGTTGCAAAACGATTGAGAAAAATGTTACAGAATTTAAAATTAGGAGTGGTGAAAACAAAAGGTTAAAACTTAAAATTTGGGAATTTTTTTTATGCAGTTCTTAAAATAAATTGATAATTGATAATTTATACCTTCGTCCCTTCCGTATATGTAGAGTCTACGTGTGTGCTTAAGTCTGGCAACCATGTTTTTTAATATAAGGTTTTTTTTCATTCCTATTAACGTAGTTGAATCCCTAAGAAATGCCAAAAGAATTAGCTATGCTTAGCCTAACCATTTCCTATCAGAGATTCTTTCTTTTTTTTATTGTCCGCAGAGGAGGTAGGTTCATTATTATTTTTCTGGTAAAGTTTATATTCGTTGTGGATATTTTTAAAAGATGTTTTTTTAAAAATAAATTTTTATGTTTTTTGTTATACTAGCTTTCGCGAACAAGTAGTCATTACACAATAATCCAGAATTATGGTTGCCGTAAAGAAGCAGGTTCGTTTACACGTGTTTAGTATATATTAGAACTTAACCTTAACGATTATGGTGGTTTATTTTGCAGAAAAAAGCCCTAGAATCGACCAATGCTCGGTTGGCGTTGGTTATGAAATCAGGCAAATATTGTCTGGGATATAAGCAAACATTAAAAACTTTGCGTCAAGGCAAAGCTAAATTGGTATTGATCGCCAGTAATACGCCAGCGTTGAGGTGAGAAAAGTATTTTCATAGAAAATTCTGTTTGTGATATGGCTGCGAAACGGAAACCATATGGAGTCTTGTAAGACTGAGAAGTATGTTTTCCAAGAGAAACTACGGTAAATAGTACGACTAAATAATATGATAACAAAATATACAAAAGCGCCTGCCGGAGTACATCAAGACTGCCAGATGGTTCCTGTTTAGCAATGCTGATTACAACGTGAGTTTAATTTACTGTTAGTTCGATACGCTCCACCATACATAGATTTTTATTTAATTTGTAGTAAAAAAAAGTAAGAAAAGTTTGGTAAGCGATATATTCTTGTTGTTCGTGTACTTCTTTTATAAAACTATTTAGATCTCCTGGTGGAGAGTAACTAAATTACGATTTTGCTCCACATTCTCATTGTGATGAATGAACGATCTCAGAATATCGAAACCCATGTTGATAATTTTATTTTACTAGAGACTCTTTCTGATGTGCTTAAACAAGTGTACTCTGATTGTTTTAGTGTTTAATTTTCATTTTAAATATTTGTTTTTCTTTTTCGAATTCTTTACAGAAAATCGGAAATTGAATATTACGCGATGTTGGCCAAAACTGAGGTGCAACACTATATTGGTACAAATATCGAATTAGGTACTGCATGCGGCAAATACTTTCGTGTATGTACCATGTCTATCACAGATCCCGGCGACTCTGACATTATTCGGTCCGCAACAGATAATTAAAGTTACGTAGTTTTTATGTTAGAAATTAATATTTTCATACATAGAAATAAAAAAATAAACATGGTTAGTAGTTATTTTTGTTTAATAATTATGATGTTGGAACGATAAGGGGAGAGCATAGTTTCCAATCGATTTCATGAACGTCGTGTACAATAATTGCTCTTGAAAATTGAAGAATTAAAGAAGCCTTTCACAAAAGATAAGCAAAAGCTTATGGATGCTACAGGGATTGTAAAATATTAATAAATACTCTCTTCATATTATATTATAAGAATTCGATCCCTGTTAAAACTAGAATTTGTTTTGCTGGGGTTGGCTGGTTCGTGCGTTTTACAATTCAGTGGAAGATATTCTCACTGATACAAAACAACGGCGTGCAAAGTTCAGTTATTATGCCTCACAGCGTCCTGTTGGGAATTTTTTTCTTGTCTTACGGCTGCAAATCGAAAAAATGTATTACTTTTTAAATTAATCTGATGCAGGTCTGATTTGTTTGCGTGCCCACTATCGAAGGATGGAAGGATGATTCGTTTTGTCAAAATGTGTGTAACGCGCGGAGGCTTTAGAGACCCTATGAAGTATATATGCTCTTGATCTTGTTGCACACCCGGATCAAATTGATGAAAAGGCAAGCCCACCATACAACTTAAATTGACAACACATTCATTTTCAAAAGCAAAGAAAACATTTTTACTTGTTTTCTATTCATGAACCACAATAGGGAAAATTTATATATTCTATGGGTAATTCCATATAATGCCTATACAAAAATGGAAGAAATCAGCCAAGGCCACATAAAAAATTATAGAGTATTGAAATTTCAGTTTTTTCGGCCTTTTTCCTTTTTTTTTACGTAAGGGTGGTGGGCAGACACAGGCGAACATAATATTCTTAGTCGCGCGTTTAGTCCGCAAACAGGCAACGGAGGCTAAATAGTGAGGTTAATTAATTTCTCTACTTATTAGGTCGATTGTATGTCTACAAAGGCACGATCGATCTCATTTACGCAGATTACACATTAAAACAGTTCAGACAATCGTTTGATACTTTCAAGTTCTCAAAAATTATTGGAAAAATGCTTAGCGATTCTTGGATAGAATTTTTAATTAAAAATGATTTGAAGAACAATATTTTTGGTATACGGTCTATACCGGTTATCGAACTAAAATTTAACTCAACTCTTCGTTAGAATAAGAATTCTCGCCTAAATGGTCTACAAAATATTCTGGACCTACGTGAAGTTATTGTCAATAATATTTTCAGAATACAAACACATTGATTTTTATTCAGTCTTCGGATAGCAGGCTAGCGATTGGGAATAGTGCAAATTCTATTCATTTTTGATTGATCGTAATTGAGCCGTTGAAGTTGGAAAACCAAAGATGCAGGAGCTTTTCAGGAGCTTTTATTCGATAATCAGAAAAAAAACGAGCTTGAAATGAATATTTCCATAAGTGATTCAACTTGGGGAAGTATAGGGAGTGCTCGAGCAAGTGGACCAATCCAAAGCATTTTCAATAGCGTTCGTCCTTTGTTCAAAACAAGTCAGTGTACTAAATGTCATCAAAACATCCCACAAATTGTGACAAGCAGATAGAACACAATTTTACATGCACAGATATCGAACGGACAGACAGCCTTAGGTCGATTTAGAAAAATGATTCTGAATCGTTCGATATAATAAAAAGTGGGTTTATCGTAAGGACTTCTGCGTGTTACATACATCCGCACTTCGTGATTTTAGAATTTTTTATTGATTGACGGAAATTGTGAAAAGTTGTACATCACGGGATGCGTTCCTTAATAAGATGACATTTCTTTTTCCGGTTCAAATAGAAATTTGTTGATTTTATTGAAGTATGCCGTCCAGAGAGACGTTAGAGAAATTCAGAATTTTATGAACGACAATTTAGTTGGTTCGGAAAGCATACTCAGTATGGTTAAAGAGAGATTGATATCGAAACAAGAAGACACTTGATAACTGAGGATCCTAAGGTGAATGAGAACGCGAAAGAAGGGCAAACAGAGTCACTCCTCGGAGAAATTTTCCATTCAAAGGTTCAAATTGTTTTGATGAATTCGGAATTAGACAACGCCAGTACAACTGTTGTTGGTAATGCTGCGGAGGAAATGTAAAATATTGATTATTACGACGACGAATACATGACCATCATAGACGCAGTTTGATCAAAAGCCTTGCTGGAAAATTTAAATGTAAATATTGATAATATATCTTCTGACAATATTCAACTTGATCTTATATCAACTGCAGACCAGTTGGCGGATATTTTCATCAAGACAATTGATATGAAACCGTTTAAATAGTTTGTTGTAATTCGAGTACTCACTACTTTAGAGGGGATGTTAGAGTGTGTAGTTCGATTACATATATGATATTTGTACCTATTATCAAAAGCCAATTGCTTTCTTATTCTCTACCGCGAATTGTATATAAATGTGCATTAAAATACTCACATTCCAGTGGAATACATGTATACACGAATGCAGGTAGTATTGAACATTCTTCTATGCTTTCCATTGTTCAGACTTATATTCTACTATACATGTATGTATTTAATACCTCCTATGTCCAGTATATACACACGTACATTATTGGATTATTTACCTGTTTTCGATTATACGCACATGCGCTTTAGTGTACGTCCAATTTCATTCCATTCATCATTGTATACATTTCGGTGGTTAGCTTTCTTTTCTTCCTTTTAACACATTTTCCTTCTTCATATCGTAAGTTATGGCCCACGTAAACTCAGTTTAATCTCGATATTACTCTCTAAGGTACAAAAATTCATTATTGGAAGGTGATTATAAATATGGTTCGATCCAATCTATATTTCAACGCAAGTCAATATGCTCTCAAAAACTCAGCAGAAACTCGCCATGAAAAGGTATTAAATAGACGGAGGGACATATAGTCAGATGAGCTTAATCTTTGGGGGTGGCTGTACCGTAGTCTCTTCTGAGTGTTGGATACATCCGTATAAATTTAGTATACTCTGTGCCAAAAGTGCTGTACGATATAGTTTCTCTTGTCTAAAAAATGTATTGCTCCCTTGTGTGTTTAACATATCAAAGGCCCCAGGAAAAGGGGCTACATTTTTTAAAAAAAAGGCAAACACTGATTTGACTTTCTTCAGCGGTTATAAATTAGTTTTTTCGCAATTCAATCTTCGCGTTTCGGAAGAGGAATGGTAAGAGACTGCTCTTTTCAAATGAAACATTTACTTTACGTACAATTAGCTTGCGGAAATTTAAACGTTGTCGATTGGCGATTGGCGTATTCCTCACTTCACCAAGAACTTTCTTAAATTAAGATTTATTAATGACGTATTGCAGATATCATTTTTACTCTCCACTAAGCCGTCCACGATGTTTTTCAATAGTTTCCATTCAAACGGAAATTGCTATTCGTTTCAAATTTTTTCTACTAACACGCACCGTTTCATGCTCATATAGACTTATTGTTATTCGTTTTTGCATTGACGAAAAAGATAATATTTTTATCTGGCAATTTTGACGTTATTACTCTTCGCTGAATTTTATTAGACGAAAAAAAGCAGCCGATTTCTAATAAGTGCTTACGTTTTTGAATATTAAATAAAATTCTTATAGAAAATAATGATCGATAAGAAAATAAAAACTGTATACCTAAAACATTGTTATTCGAATTGGGTACATAAGCCAGTGATGAATATCGAAATCTGTATGAGCACCGAACGTTATGAGATTACAATCAAATAAGTATTGATTGGCTGAATTTTTGTTTACATTGTATAGAGGTCGTTTCGATTAGTTAGATTTTTTATTGGCATTGCAAGTTATGCCCAATATCGTGGTTTTTGTTTTTGAAAATTTTTTGAGAGTTTGCTGAGGCACTCAAGTAAAATAAATTAAATGAAGGATTAAATAATTCCAACAATTCCTGATAATACTTCGTTCGACGCTTTTGCATTTTAAATTAGTTAAATTAGTTAGTAATAAAACTGTTAAAATTCAGTTGTTTTTCTTTCTTTAATATGATCAATTATATAGGGCATGTTCCCTATTTTTTGGATATTAAGTGGACTAAGCCAATGAAAAATGTGACTTATATGTCCAGATAAAAGCCTATGATTATTTGTATTATAAGTATATATATACATTTTTATTTTTAAGATTAAAAAAAATAAGCCATTATATGTTAGGGCCAATATGTTGAGTAAATTGGCAGAATGTAAATGTGCATGTAGTTATCTAAGATTAGAGTAGCAAATTAGAGATAAATTTTTGAAAATAACAATAAGGAATAGTAGAAAATTATCTTAAGTAAAAAAGACAAATTCGCTTTTCCAATAAAGCAAGTTACTTCCCCAAGATGAGCATCATTTTTTGCTTCAAAGAGGTCGAAGAGGCCATCATATAAATTGAGAAGGCTGAAGGACTTCTAATACGATTCAACTTGTGACATCTGGACATGAGATGTTCCGCAGATTCGCTAGAATTACAAACTTAGCAAATACTATTTGGTAAGGCACGAATCATTTTTAAATATATTTTATCACAAAAGTGGCCACTCACGAGACTTTAAAGTATTTTGATCTCCCAGGAATTAAGGGTCGTTGCTGTACGCGCAATGGATGTCGCCTACTCGTGTAACACGGTTGCGGTCAGAAAAAAGTAAGGAAAGAAAATGGGGATTATGACCGCGGGCTGTTGGACGTGCGCCTAATGGGCCTTTAACGACTTAGCACTTACTATAGCTACGCCGAAAATCTGGCCTTTGCCCAAAGACAAACGCTATTGACGATGGATTGAATTCCGAAATGATCATTTCGCATATAAACTCTATTCGGTAAAAGTCTTTAGATAAAAAAAAACCGTAATTGTTAAATAAATATTGTAAAATAAATATGAAATATTTCGATTGAATGAATATATTTTTTGAGAGAGAATAAACAATCTAATTTAAAAAAATAAATGGAGAATTGTCTTAGAGGAAGTGGTGTACGATATTTAAATGTTCACGTTACCGGAAGTATAATTTTTGTACTTGTTATTAAATTAGGTAGAAATACTAAACGCATGAAACTTGAAAAGTCTGCTTTTAAAATGTACAAAACTTATGTACCTGTTTTCTTTTGGTAGCATGGAATTAATAGTCCGTTTCGTTTCGGTTTGTTTTCTTCACGTCATTACTTCAGGAATTTCATGGAAATTCTTTAAGGCATCACATATGCCCCGATAAAAGATTTTTTCGGCGTTTTTATGTTGTGAGGGATATCCTGGCAAACATTTTAATGGTTTTTGTATCAATTGTTTATAAAATCCAAATTAAAAATGTTAATCTGCAGATTATGCCTTACAAAGACCAATGATTTTAAGCATCTGTGTGATGAAAATGGAGAGGATAGCGAAATATACCATATTACCGTCAAATATTTTGATCCCATGATGGTAAGTCTATTGTCCTTACAATTTATAATTATGTGTCCAGTGTTGTTTATATTATTATTTTAAATATGCCAGCTATTAAGCTCGACTTCTGCACAGGATTGTAAAGTTATATGTGATAATTGTTGGCATCATATTAGTGAATTCTATGAGTTCCAACGTTCGGTGTTAGTGATTCAAACGAAACTGGAGGATGAGCTGAAGCCTTTAGTTAAACTTGAAAATGAAATTTTACTAAGTCAAGAAACTCATCCGAATAATGAATACAGTTTGCCCTTCAATGATATAATGGAGAATGAGTTGCTTGCTGTCGATGTTGATAATTCCAATCATGTGAAAGTGCTTGGAACGGTTAGTACTGATGATGAAAAACCTTTGCTATTACGTACTAATTTAAGGCCAAAAAGAAAATTTAAAATCGATAAAACTACAACCAAGCAAAAATCGGCCAAGGCAATGGCAAAAATTTGTAAAAGTTCCAGAAGTGTGAAGAAAATTAAAACAACTGAAAAAACTAGAATCAATAAGAAGGGTAATTCGAACGGTTTAATAAATGTAGAAAAAGAATCCACGAAACCAGAAAATCAAACAGATTTTATTGATAAAGAAATCTTAGATTTACATGAAGTAATGCATAATGTTGACAACGCTTCTTCGAATTATGATAGCGATGATAATCGATTGGTTTCAAACGAAGAACAAGAAAAGCGTTTAAAGAAATCTCAACGGTATGATGCATTTATTGCTGAATGGAAACGAAACTTGGATTGTCCTGAATGCAGTGATACCTTTTTAGATCTAAGCTTATTACGTGTACATTTCAAAGAAAAGCATCCAAAGCAAAAATGTTACGTCTTATGTTGTCAGCGTAAGTTGTATTTCCGGCGTCAAATGGTTGAGCATATACGTCTGCACATCGATCCAAGTATTTTTAAGTGTGAATTATGTGGCAAGTGCTTTACGCAAAGTCGAAGTGTAAAAAAACATATGCGTGAAAAACATACCGAAGAAGGACAGGAGAGACGATTTGAATGTAATATATGCCACAAACGTTTTGCTAAAAAAGCTATACTTAAAGGTCATATGGATATACATGCTACTGGCAGCAAAGATCACGTTTGCAAAGAATGTGGTAAGGGGTTTGTTCTCGCATCCCGACTCAGAATACATGAACGTACAGTTCATAACGTTGATTGCGTTTGCGATCAATGTGGAAAGACGATTCATGGCAAATACGCTTTAAAACAGCATTTATTGGAGCACGCTGGAATAATGAGACGTAAATATCCATGTGATCAATGTGAAGCTCAGTTGAATTCACATTCCAGTCTAAAAAGACATAAACAGGCCGTTCATCATGACGGCACAACGGTGTATGTGTGCAATGAATGTGGAAAAATTGCACCATCGGAACCTGCTCTGCTTAGCCATAAAAAGTACGTGCATCAAGCGGAGCGTAAGTATAAATGTAGTATATGTGATAAAGCCTTTAAAGTTGCACTTGTATTGAAGGAGCATATGGCGGCTCATACGGGCCAAGATTTGTATCAGTGTCCCCATTGCTCTAAAACATTTAAAGTCAGCTCAAATATGCATCACCATCGGAAAAAAGCCCATCCTGTCGAATGGGCAGAAGCAAGACGCAATAAACCACAAACTAGCAAAATCGATGTTAATTTAGTTTCAAATGAAGTAATTTTGTAAAAGAATTTATTAAATTTAATTTTTTTTTTATACATAAGTATTCTTATGATTATATATAGATGGATTTATATGCCGATAGTATGTTTTGCTAATAAATAAATACTTAATCTATTCTTAATGATTATGGTCTTTACACCCACCATTAAAATACGAACATACATAAGTCTCGATTCCCTTTTTAATACGTAGAATAACGCAACATAAATTTTCATGTTAATCTATTATTAAATCTTGCACAGTCGTAAGAACTGAGAAAGCATTTTGAAGACTGGCAAATGTTCTTACTCGATGTCTTAAAGTCAAATTTAAAAATGAGGGAGAGTCACTTATAAACATATCTACAATTGGCAAAAAGATCGTAAACTTTTGCAAGGGTGCAAATTTAATGACACGTGAGCAGATAAATTTCAAAATGTAGCAGATATATATTGGCGTTCAGATCAAAGGACTTGCTTACGTAATCTTTGAATTAATAAATTGAATTTTCTCACCCAGATATAGTAATAATAAGTATAAAGGCGACACTGCTTCCGTCTGGAAAATCGTTGACTGCTTACAGTTAGTTAGTTAGTTACAGAAGGCGTAGAAAAATAACTTCTCCTCCCTTTTCGAAATGAACTGCAATCGCCTAATTCACGCTATTAACACTGTCTTTGCCTCATGTTAACTTGTTTATCCGTAAAAAAAACAATCTTTTGTGAAGTCTTTTCAAGCGTATCTCCTCGCAAATAAAAACTGATTTAATCAAACATACTGAGAAAGCGTCGTATTTCAATGGTTAAAGCCAATAGTAAAGTTCTCCTAAGCTATTTTCAAAGGAGTTTTCATGTAACCTCCAATACGTTAATGATTTTTTTCGATGTCCATAGCGTATGCGACGCATATAATATTACAAAACAACCTCGTTAGAAATTAAGCTGCTGTCAACATCGCTTCTTTGTTTTCGCTGTTTTCTACCCTGAGCCCATTCCAAAGGATGAAATTTTTTACGATGATGATGCATATTCGAACTAACTTTAAATGTTTTTGGACAATGTGGGCATTTATACAGTTCCTCACCTGTGTGTGATGCCATATGCTCTCTCAATGTAAGAGCTATTTTAAATGCTTTATCACAGATATTACATTTATATTTTCGTATGGTTTGGTGAACGTTTTTTTTATGATTTCGCAATGCATGCACTGATGTTGAACATTTACCACATTCACTGCAGATGTATAAGGTCGAACCATCATTATGCTTAATTTCTTTATGGCGTTTGAGGCTGTAATGAGAATTTAGTTTGGCATCGCATTGATCGCATGACCATGTGGGTTTAATAATACCGGAATGTTCAAGCAGATGCTGTTTTAAAGCATACTTTCCTGCTATCTTTTTACCACACTGGTCGCATACGCGGATGGCATCATGCACGGATCGTTCATGAATTCTGAGTCGTGACAATAATACAAATCCTTTACCGCATACCTTACATAAATGATCCTTATTACCAGTAGCATGGATATCCATATGCGCTTTTAGTATGGCTTTCCTGGCAAAACGTTTACTACACACATTGCATTCAAACTGTCTCTCATTCTTATCATCCGAGTGCATTTCGCGCATATGTTTTTTCAAATTTCGACTGTTTGTAGCACATTTCCCGCATACTTCGCATTTAAACGTATTGGGATCAATGTGTAGACGAATATGTTCTACTAACTGGAAACGATCGTATAGTTTATGTTTACAACAGACTACATAACATTTTTGATCGGGATGCTCCTGACGGAAATGTGTACGCAAAATAGTGAAATTGGGAAGTGAGTTATTACAAATGACACAATCCAAATCACGTTTCCATTCGGAAATAAAAGCATCGTACTCTAACGTTTTCTTCAAATGATTTTCTTGACATTTATTTGAAGACTTGTTGATATTTTTTTTCTCCCTGGAACTAAGAAAATTATTATTGCTAACATCATTATTTAAATTAATTGGTTTTTTCCTCCTTTGATTTGTTTGGAGATTTTTGCAAATTTCTTCACCTGGAGAGCAGCTATTTTTTGCAGTGTTATATTTTTGTTTTACATTTGGTGCTTCGTCCGTGGCATTTTTTAAACGTTTACTTCTTCTAGGTAATTCAATGATTTTTTGTAATTCTGAATTACTTTGTCCGTCATCCTCAGATGTCTGACAGCTTTCAGATTTATAAGCTTTCGAATAATTCGAACATTCAATTTGATTGTCGTCGTGCATTCCTTTAACTGATTCCAAATTATTTCCATTTTTCATTTCTATTAATAGTCTTAAGTTTTTTGAATTCTCTTCCAATTGCGTTTGTGCCTTAATTACATTCTCTTGAAAGCAATGAAATTCATTTATATGCTGCCAGCATTTATTGCATATAACTTTTGATTCTACATTATCTTTAAAACTAAACCACTGAAGAAAAAAGAAAGTAAACAAAAACGTGAAGAAAGAAAAATTAATACAAGAAGTTGGATTAATTAATCAGTTTACCATGGGATCAAAATATTTGACTGTAATATGGTATATTTCGCTACCCTGTCCTTTCTCATCACACAAGTGTTTAAAATCATTAGCCTTTGTAAGGCATAATCTGCAGAATAACATTTTTATTTTAGATCTTATAAACAATATAAAAACACCGAACAAATCTTTTATCGGGGCATATGTGATGCCTTAAAGAATTTCCATGAATTTGCAGAAGTAATTACGTGAAGAAAACAAACCGAAACGGAACGGACTATCAATTACATGCAACCAAATAAAAACAGGTACGCAATTTTGCGTACAATTTTAAAAGCAGACTTTTCAATTTCCATGCGCTTAGTATTTCTACTTAATTTAAAAACAAGTAAAAATATGATACTCCCAGCAAAGTCGATAATTCATTATCTTACACCGTTTCATCTAAGATAATTCTAATTTTTTATTTTTCTAATTTAGATTGTTTGTTCTATAAACTTATATACTCCTAGGAGCGGTTATATGAAAGGTGGTTAAAAAATGTTTTCATCCGATCGAAATTTTCCACATTTATTTTAAGTTATGGTAACAAGAAAACATAATTTTTGATATTTCATAACGAAATCAAATGAAAAATTGTATTAAGCGAAAATGCATAGGGCATTTAACACTCGACTTTCTTCCCTTATATTTAGCATTTTTTCAACTACAATTGCAGCATGTCATGAAGAAAAACTATTGTTATCAATTTTTTCGTAGCGTTAACTGGGACGCAGGAAAATGTTAGCTAATAATAATAAACAAAACTTTTTAAAATCTCTTTTTCAAATTCTTTATTTTTTAAATAGCATCCTTAAAAATAGAGTTCAAATTTGAAAGCATTTGAATATATATATGTATATGCCTTCCAGTTAGTTGCTTTAATTTGCCGCCTACATATTAACAAATTTTCAATTAACAGATGTATACAAAATTTTAATACAAATAAAATTGGAGAGAAAAAAAAAATAAATAGAGAAAAACAATAAAATTTCTTTTAAACATATAACTTATTATATAAAGCAATCATCACTTTGAATTAATTAAATAAATTTTTAAGCATATATAACATACATCTTTTATTTAAAGCAGATCAGTCAGCACGAAATGTGAAGATAGAATGAATGAAATATGTACGCACTACACTTATTGCTATGATCATGTAACGACCATCACTATATACTTAACACTGTACTATTTACATGTTCCGAAATACATACACAGGCGGTAAAATAGAATGTCCACATTTTGGTACGTGTCAAAATATCTTATAGGTACATCTACCACTGATGAGCGTGAATACCTTAACACAATTCAGTCAAGTTTTTGTCCTTCAATCTTTTGTCTGTTAAAATCACTTATACGATTTCAAACTTATTCCAAGGAACAAAAAATGAGTGTTAAATTTCGTGTTATCACTGTCTCCCGTAGATCAAAAATGAGCAAAATCAACTCATGGGGCAATGTATAGTTGGCACAAAATTAATTTTTCTCCTTTTCCCATAAAATAATACCTCAACTGGGTGGAAATTTTCGCTACCATTTTTAAGATAAATATAATTTTTTTTTTGGATAAAAAGTACGTGCGAAGCCGATTGAATTGTATCAAGGATTGGCTTGGTCCTTCCACCAACGTGGCTCATTTTCAAACCCGCTTGGAAGAATTTTAAAATTTTCACGCAAATTTGAAGATAATAGTTTAATTTTTGCGGCCAGGAGAATGTTTACAACTGACATTACACAGTCGAGCAGAATTTGAAGCTGATCATGAATATATATGCTTTGTAGAATCCCCGAAGCTTTATTTTGGGTGTAAAAAGAAAAATACATATAACTAAATTGACTAATTATGTATCTCTTAGCTCTAGCTCGCATTTCAAAGGTGTATCTTGAGAACTATTTTGTTGATAGTTAGATATGGCTTTCGCTATTCGAAATTGATCTCGAAATAATAATGGCAAAATAAGGGGTGTAAGTTTGACGTTTGTTTGTTTACAATGCAATCGATAACAAAACATTATAAACGTAAATAAAAACGAAACTATGTAAAATTTTTGACAAAATAAAATTAAGTGAAATACTAAGTATACAAGACTACATAGAAGAGATCCTTCTAATAAAGAACTGTTTATCCCAACAAATAGTGTGAAGGTTGGCCTTTAAAAGAAAATTAATTCCCAAAAGCATTAAATTTAATTATTGCAATGTATGTTTTAATTGCGGCCGCTTTGGCCATGTCACCAAATTTGGAAAAGCAGGCAAGGCAGATGCCTGAACTCCGGTAAGTCACCTGCCTGCCCCATCAACTCTTGCAAGCAAACCAAATGTTTAGGATGCGGCTCTTCGGAGTGTAAGTAAAACATTCACAGTTTTAGACGTAATATCCCACCCCTCGACTTTTATCAATCAAATTGACTTTTGCATTCCAAGGAATCTTACTCAAATCTAAAACTCATTAACTATACTGCGATCATCAAATACAGAGAGGAGAGGCATCGTGGTATTCTTATTAGGCAAGATATTTGTTTCAAACGTACCCGTTTTGCCTCCTGCTCGGATGTAGTCATTATTAGATCTTTGAACCTCCCATCCAAATATCGTGATTACTTCTGTACATTTTCTCCCGCAAACTGATGTCCAAACATTTTGTCACGATATGTTTCAATTATGTGACCTTCTTGATGGATTCATAAATATCAAAAAACCGAAAAAAATCGGAACATTACAAAACTGAATGTAAAACAATTTTTTTTTTTAGGCCAATTTCTATAAAATCACAAGTTATTGAAACATCACAATGGACACTGAGAATTTGATCAGACCGTCTATTCTAAGTACAAGTCAAACTGTAGGCAAAAGATCGTTCCTTTTAAATTTGTCCGACATGTGGGAGCAAATAAAAAAATTAATATTGAAAGTCATAAGGGATGAAGGAAGACGCGTAGTTCAAGAAATAATTAACCCAGGCTCCAAAGACGACGACACTGACCAAACAGTTGATACCTCAACGGAAGTCAATCTAAACGAACTAAACTCAATCCCAGATGTACTCAAAAGCCTAAGAGACTTTTTGAGGAAGCGAGAAGAATTTAGCTCGTGAAAGAAAAGCGTCGATGGAATATTAGGAATT
Source organism: Glossina morsitans morsitans (assembly GCA_001077435.1). Lineage (NCBI taxonomy): Eukaryota > Metazoa > Arthropoda > Insecta > Diptera > Glossinidae > Glossina > Glossina morsitans. Next base: position 39,445 of record CCAG010000247.1, on the reverse strand, counting down.
TATAACCGTTTGAAAGACAGCTCTAAATATTATGGCATATTGAATGTAATAATGAATAAAATAGTAGGACATGCGGACACATCTCTTGAATCCTACAATACACCGTTAAACTGGAATAAAATATCAAAGTGCCTAACAATGCGCTATGCTGACTAGAGGGATGTGGGAACACTAGAGTATCAGATGACAAGGTTCATTCAAGGGAATAAGGGTGTTCAAGAATTTTACCAAGATGTTTTCTCCTTAATTATAAACAAACTCTCTTGTATGAACATTGGTACTGAATCATTAAACAATATGACTCAGGCATATCGCGAAAAAGCATGAGACACATTTATTGAAGGGCTTACAGGCGATCTACCGCGCTTACCTAGCATGAGGGCACCAACGGATTTGCCGCAAGCATTACATCTCTGCTTAAAACTCCAGAATGTGAATTACAGGACACAATACGCCAATACTAGCCAAACCACAACTCGAAGGAACATAGGTCCACTTTTACCTCAAATAAGCAGTTGCGAACCTATCCCAGAAGCCAGGAAATCCTTCTACAACCAACAGAAGCTGCCCCCAACTTTCCAAAGACAGTGTCAAGGAACACCTCCAACAATTGACAGAAAATATCAACAAGGGATCAATCATCCAAGGACGTACCATCCGACATTCCAACGAAATCCTCAATACCGGTAGATTCAGTATCAACCAGCATTGCCGTCAAAACTACAACGACGTGATGAACCAATGGACGTGGACAGGAGCATTCAGACCAAACACATAAATAATGCAAAGCGTCCGAACGAATACCAATCATAGACACAGAAACGCGCACCTTGGCAGCAATTCCAAAGAATGTCTCCCAAACAGCAAATGTGAAGAGAACGAAAATGGAGAAACCACAATAGAACCAAATTCAGATTAAACATTGAACGAACATACGAAACTAATTGAAAATTCGGTATATGAAAAAATAGAGCACCACGAAGATATTCATTTTTTAGATTAAGGCAATCTTCACTGCCTTATTTTGAATATAGAAGTGGCGGCGGAGATATCTTAAAATTCCTAATAGACAGGGAGTCGAACAAAAATTACGTTCAACCCAAACATATAAGAAAACCCATTGCAACTGAAAAAAACTTTTTAGCAAGTTCCGCCTGCGGTAACATAAAAACAACACACTATGCCCATGTGCAACTATTTTGAAACAATGGTAAAATCAAATTTTTCATTTTACCAAGTCTCAAATCAATCGGTAATTCATACTAATCTTGATTTCATGACAATAGACCCAAACACCAAAACTCCTTTAAAACAGTGCATACCGAGCTACATTAATAACATTAAACTACGCACCTCCCATTTGTCCGTAGAACGGAACAATCGATTACGAGCACTACTTTAGAACTCTCCAAACCTATTTTCAGACCCCAAACTGATCTTCGCCACGAATATTTTAGCTGAAATGTGAACAACGTCCGATAGACCAATCTACTCTACAAAAGAAGGAGTAGACAATGAAATAAAAGAACTATTGCAGGATAATATAATTAGGCTTCCATAGTCTACATACGATTCACCTGTGTGGATTGTATCGAAAAAAATATATGATGGTAGTCGACTATCGTAAATTAAATAAAATAACTATACCCAACAAAGATCCAATTGTGGAAATAAATGAGGTACTGTCTAATCTTAGTAGAAACAAATATTTTTCAATAGTCGGCCTTAAAAGCGGTTTTCACCAGGTACCGCCCATTGAATCCGACATGTAGAAGACCGCCTTCTCAGTGAGCCACGGTAAATATCAGTTCGTCCGGTCGACATTTGGTCCCGTCAATGTTTCAAACAATTCTCGACGATGTTCTGAGAGAATATATCGGGAAGCGATGCTTTGTCCAATAACATTCTTCTCTCGTACTCTGAGTAAGACAGAGGAGGTTTCTCCCATAAACGAGAAGGAAATGCTAGCCATAATATGGTCATTGAAAGCATTGCGCAACTACTTATATGGATCAGGAAAGGTCAACATTTACGCAGATCATCAACCACTCACATATGCTTTAAACTACAAAAACACAAGTCAGAATCGTAAAAGATGGGAAGCAATTCTCGAAGAATATAACTACCAATTGGGATATAAACCCGCTAGGGAAAACATCGTAGCCGACTGGCTATCCAGACCACCAACAAAGAAGAAAACGAATCCTAGTCCATAGCGACGAAAGCTCACGACAGCAGTTAATCCCATCAGTAGAAGTTCCTGTAAATGTGTTCCGAAATCAATTAATTAGTAAACATGGCGACAACTATGAACTAGAAACCATCTTCAAAAATTGCTCAACACACAAATAACCCAGAAGGAACTCACCGATGAATCTTTGATAGACACTAAGAAGATATCTCAATCCCAATATTATAAACGGTCTGTGCACCGCAGAGCCAATTATGGGAATAATACCAGATTTCTACCCACAACATTCTAAAGATTATCGCGTACGATTCTCACAAACTATAGCAAAGGACATAGAAGTCAAGGAACATCAAACAGAAGTAATTTGTCGGGAACATCGTAGAGTCCATAGAAACGCTTAAGAAAATCGCCTACAGATTCTGCAGCAATATTTCTTCCCAAATATGTCACCCAGAATCAAAAAAATAGTTAACAATGGCAAAACATACAAGGAAAACAATACAATCGTAATCCTAATAACAGAGATTCAGCATACACCTATTCCAGCCCATACGGGCCACGTCCTACATATCGATATCTTTTCTACAGAAGGACACCTGGTACTGACCGCCATAGATAAATTCACTGAATTCGTGACAACGAAACTGATCAAATCCCGCGCTGTTGAATGCATCGAGAGACCTTTACAAGGCATATTGTCCTATTTCGGTATTCCCAAGATGATAGTAATCGATAACGAAAAAGCTATCCAATCTGCCTCCATTACGTCTATGCTTGAAGACGACCCCGAAATCAAACTCTATCGCACGCCGCCATATAGAAGCGACGTAAATGGACAAATCGAACGATTTCATTATACCTTGTACGAAATAATGAGATGCCTCAAAGCGGATGGACAAAAAAGAACATTCGAAGAACAGCTGGAATGAGCAGTAAATAAATACAACTTCACTGTTCATTCCGTTACACAAAAAAAACCAATAGAAGTTCTGCGTGTACGCACCCGCAATATCGACACCGAAGAATTTGACAAATTATGACTACAAAATATCGAAAGACTGCAACAAAAACCGAGACACGACTTGAAATACCACAATAAAACAAAAATAAAACACTACCCACCAGCGGAACAAATTTACGTGAAACATAACAACCGACTAGGATCGAAATTGATTTTCCGATATTTTAAAGAAATAATTAAAAAAGACAAAGGGACAATTATCATAACAGAATCAGGAATAACTGTTCACAAAAATAATATAAGCAATAATACTTCAAATTTCAGGTTCTTGATTGAGATGACTAGTGATGACATACAAATTCTGGACTTCTCCAAATTACAAATAATACCTATCTATAATAACAAGCACGGATACAAACTGAAAATTTCAAGTTAATCCATGTCATTAACTTAGACGAATATGAAGTGAAAAATCATTGAATTGGGAAAGATAGTCAACAACCCCTGTGACCATTCCCTATTTCCTTATTTCAAGCATGAAGTAGGTCAAACCGAAAATTTATTACGACGCTTGAAGCCTGGAAAAATAATAAGGAAAAGATCGTTGGACTTCATAGGATCCGTCTGGAAATGGATCGCTTACAATGCCGATCATGAAGATCTTCTGACATTACAGAACAATATAAACAATTTATTACAAAATAACAACCGACAAACCGTGATCAGCCAACTTTACGTAGGCAGATGCAACAATAGTACCAAAATCACTAACATCACATTAAAGGAATTTAAATCTGGTAAGGAAAATAAAGAAGGATTGATTTCCAATACTCATATCGAATTAAAAATCCTTAACGAGGAACTAGAAAATGTAAATCAAGCCATACATTGAGCCAAGGGCGAAATTATACGGTCACTCATTTTATATGACAGGAACTACAACTTTCGATAGGAGTCATAGATAGAGAAAAAATACCATTTGAAACAACAGAAGAGATATCAAATCTATCTGAAGTAAAGTAGTTCCATCTTAATTCTTTACATTATTAATATTCCAATAGCCAGCGAACAGGCGTACGGAACCACTCTTTTAGAAGCCGTGAAAAGAAATAATAACATAGCAACCGACCTTCAATCAAATACCATTATAAGATCGAAAGACGAAATATTTAAGCTGTTAAAGAAATGTAGATCGTATCAAAATTGATCTGTTTGTAGATAAGACCTTATCAATATAACAAATGTCACCTGCATTCCAAACTTGCTAAATAATAGAAAACCAATTTGTAACATTGTAAACAGTCAGCAATTTCCAATTATCGATGAAATATCTAACGGTGGCATTTTATTGAACGGATTCACTGGTACCCTCGAAGTAGAAACGGAACAACAATTCCTAAATGGCATTTTCTTAATAAAGTTCCATAACATTACGATTTGTGTTAACGGAAAGACCTATACGTCTAAAGAAGTGCCCATCTACGAGGCACTACCTTCCATACTTTAGTTAATGCATGAAGAAAAGGAGCACAAACGACTTGTCTCTCTGCAAATACTAGACGAACTTCAAATCAATAATACCAGACTAATATCATATTTCCAGACAGATTCCACTATCTCCCAACACTCGATTTGGGGATTTATAATCGGGAGTATAGTAATAATCATAATCTTACATCTATAAAGGTAGGGGAAATAACACCAAAATAATAGTAAATATCCCAATAATGGAACAAGTCCGATCCGACCACATACCCCTGAGAACTGTGGACCGAACGGTTTACAAAAGGTTTCTATTGAAGTTCAATCACATCACATAGAAGACTTAAGGACTAACCTAACAGAAACCGTAAATTTGAAGGCCACCCTAACGGACAAAATAACAAACACAGAATTTCATAAAGAACGAGTGTCATTTGAACTCGTTGTAAATATTTCTCACCAATCGCGCATTTCATCCTATTGTAAATATTTCTTACCGGTCTCGCACTGTACCCTATTGTAAACATTTTCCGGTTTCGGCAAGGTGCTGATTGTAAATTATTGGACAACTCGTACGTTTCCGTTAAGGCAAATTGTGCAATTTACTCCAGTTCTTGTTAAACATCAAATAAGTACACCATTATAGTATAGTATAGTATAGTATAGTATAGAATAGTATAGTACTAGTATAGAATAGTATAGTACCACTATAGTATACTAGTTAGTGCAAAACAAGTTAAATTTCGTAAAATAAATATTGTTCAATAAAATATAATGCCAAAGGTTCAAAGCACAAATATATAAACATATTTAACATATATGTCTTTTTTCTTTACTTATTTATATATTATGAGTTTTCAAGGATGTAATCAGCTTCTAAGTCAAAATAAAAACCAATCTTTCAATTATCACAAAATGTATCTTTAAACGGATTTATTCTTTTTATCTTATATCTATCCGTAGAGTGTTGAGTTTTTATCATTTTCGCTTTATCAATCATAGTGACAGTGAATAATGATGTGTGGAAAGATTGATGATACAGAATTGATTACTAACTTTGGCAAATTGGGAGCATTAGTTAGATAATTGGAGGAAAAACAAAAAAAAAATTCATTTACTTGCCCTCCAAACTCATACAAATTTTTTTCCTGGTTCAGTTGTTTCTAAGTAAACCATTTTGTTTGGAACTTATTTTATTTTCAATTTGCAGCGGCTTTCTCTTATAAATGCAACTCTAAACAACTAATACTAACGCAAAGCGTAAGCAAGTTCGCCGGTTTCGACAATTTTGAGAGGGCGTTTCTCGCACTTCTTGTACTTACGTATAGCTAAAAATGTCGAAACTCAAAAATGAAACCTACTTAACACCACACATAATTAGTGCTTTGGTTAATTGATTATGTTCTCGCAAAGATTAAAATGGTGAATAAAAATTAGATAATTAAATAAATTTCCCTCGGTTTTTGTGTAGACGATAGGTAAAATTACAAACATTACAGCATGTCTGGTATTTGAAAGATAATGCTATGCTATATTATAAATGTGGACATGTAGCATTGCGACTGTGGGAAGCAATAGAAACCAAACTTAAAAAGCAAGCGCTGAGGAATCGCTGGTTCAAGTGGAAAAAAGGGAATCAACGGCGCCAATTGAGGTAAAGAAGAAAAATGTGGAGATAAGATTACGGTCAATTCGAAATAAGTTATTCGCGAATACCCATCCCAACTGTTTATGAATTATTCAGCAAGATGAGAAGAGATAATCAATTTTCCAAGATTGACTGATCTAAAGCATACTTGCTGGTGTAAGTAGATCCAAGGGGAAGAGACATACTGATGGTGAACACCCAGGGGGTGTTGTATCAACTGTCACGAATAATGGCAGCGAAATTCCAAATGATGATGGAATAGATAGTTGCCGAGACCTCTAAAGTATCCATTTTTCTGGATGACCTGTTAAAATAACTACCTTGAGAGATTAGAACACGTTTACAATAGTATAACATGTAAGCAAATACTAGACAATGCGGAATATATGATATATTGAGTATCGCGGATGATTAATCGATGAGAACGGCATATATCGTCCAAAAACCAAAATTGATATTGAAAAATATGAAAAAAATTGACTAATAAACATAAGATTCGCGCTTTTTTTGATCGCCTTTATTTTCTCTTAATATTGCCAATCACTCATGAGATGTGTCCTGTAGGTAATGGTCAAAAAAAGTAGGGAGTGGCTGCAATCTAGTGGAATTGTGCACCAATTAAGCGCTTACTACAGCTACGACCAACTCATATTTACTCCGTTTTGTGGCAGCTTTATGTCGGAAAAAAAGCAACGGTTGAACGAAAAAATAAATCCAGCAAAGAATTAGAAAAATTTGAAAGCTTTGCAGAGAAAATTGCAACAAACATTAAAAAGGTACTTTAAAAACAGCCAGCCGGAAGTGTGATGCGTTCCAACGCACGTTAAATTAAAGAAGGAAAATCCGTCAACATTTTTTTTTACAAATATCATGCAAATTGATTTCATATCTACACAACCGCCTACGTGCACATATTCCAAATAAAAAACTAACGTGATCCAAATTCAGCAAATTTAATTTACTCGTCAAAGGTTTTATTATTTTTTAACTGTTTCCGTAATAAAAAATTACAAATTAGACTTTGTCGTCATACTACCAAGTCGGCGTTCGCGACTCAATGCGGATTGGCCATGCTTGTGAAATGTAGGGTGTGTGATATATTCCCTCACGATCCCACTTTAGCATCTCTAAATCAACATCTCATGACACACTATGTACATGTTGTATATGTCAATGTGTTATGTTCTTTCATATGTTAGCATCTTTGAAATTTTTCAATATAATGTTAAGGAAAACTCTACGGTGAAGACGAAACTGGCGAGTTCCACGTCTTCATTGAGGTAATTCCCAACAACTCAGGCAAGCCCTTTCGTATAAATTTTGACCTTTATTTTTTCGAACACATTAACACTAAACCTACCATGCGCGGTCAAATGACCGTTTCTAAAACTTCGTTTCAAATTTTTCGCATACAACGTTAATGTATCATCATGTAGCTTATTTAGTTTTCCTAAAATATATGCATACAAACTATTTTTCACTATTTACAACTTTTTTTATTGTTCACTTTCCGAAAACAAACTATACCATGTCTAGTCTACCACGAACGGTCATTTGACCGCTTGAAAAATTTATGTTATTTTCGACTATCTTCTTCGATAATCGTATCCTTGAAATTGCTTTACGAGTCGAGAATGTAATTGTAGACCCGTTTCTTTGATTATTGATCATAAAATCATTGAACAGTAAGAGAATATACGGAATCAGAGGCATTTAGAGTGTGGAAAACGAAATGGAATTTATCTATTGCAAAATTTTATGCATTTATTGGACTTCTGTATGCACGCGGCGCATACAAGCCTAAAAATATTAATTTATTATATTTATGGAACACGAAATGGGATCCGTCATGTTTCTCGACAACTACGAGTCGAAATGACTTCGCAGAAATCATGAGATTTATTGGCTTTGACAACAAAAATCAACGAAGCCAACGCTTACAAAACGATAAGTTCGCATTGATTTCTGAAGTTTGGTATAAATTTATCGAAAACAGTCAAAACTATTATAAACCAGGAGCATATCTTGCTATAGATGAACAATTGTTTCCTGCAAAAGCACGTTGTAGATTTACTCAATACATGCCCAACAAACCGGACAAATTTGGCATAAAATTCTGGTTGGCTTCCGATGTAAGTAGTAAATATATAGTAAACGGCTTTCCATATTTGGGAAAAGATGAAGAAGGAGAATCATCAATCCCACTTAAAGAGTTTGTAACTTTGAAATTAGCAGAACCATATACACGCCATGGGAGAAATATAACAGTTGACAATTTTTTTACAAGTGCGTCACTAGCGAGTAAACTTCTAGCAAAAAGAACGACGCTTGTTAGAACTATCCGACGAAATAAAAGAGAGCTGCCAAAATTAGCGAGACAGGCAAAGGTACGCTTCTCAACAATATTATACAAGTCGAAAGATTGTATTCTTACAATTTATAAAGCCAAGCCCAATAAAAAAGTATTGATACTTAGTTCAATGCATTCATCCGTTGAAATTGAAAAAATGCCACCCGTATACCAGAGACAATTAGATTTTACAATAGCACAAAATTCGGTGTAGATGTAACCGATCAAATGGCCAGAAAATATAGTGTAAAATCTAAATGTCAAATATGGCCCTTACATGTATTTTTCAATACCTTAAATTTAGCCGGGATAAACGCTTGGATTTTATATAAAGAAACGACGGGTGAGGAAATATCGAGGCTAGAGCTTTTATTTCAATTTGCAGAAGAACTTGGGACCGAATATCAGTAAAAGAAACAGATAAGCAAAGAATACTCATCAAAAACAACAATAAATACAAATGCTGTTTCTTCTGAACAGAGATCTTGTCAAGTAAGATATTGTAAAGTCAATAAAACAAACAAAATTTGTATAAAATGGCAAAAATACGTATGTGGAAAATGTGCAATACAAAATACTGTAATTTGTAAAAAATGAGATGAAAATGCATAAAAGTAAATAAAACATACAACATCGAAAAGCGGGGAACGAGTTTTTATTGTAGCATCAGAAAAATATTTTGTTTACTATCTACTTTACTAAGATACATATGTTTTTACATATGCGGTCATTTGACCGCTCATGGTAGAAATAGGTATACATGGAATGTCGGTAGGTTTAGTGTTAAAGACCTCAAACTTAAAGGTTTGACCAACATAAAAACCATCAGTAATGGCAAAGCAAAACTCAGTTTCGCCACCCCATCCGATGCGAACGAATTCGTCCTAAAAAACGATTTCCATACTAAGTCAGTAAAGGCTTACATCCCAAAAATGTTCACCGAAAAATTTGGTATCGTAAAAAACATCCCACCCATAATAAAAGAAGAGGACTTTCTCAAATCTGCCATTTCGGACATTCAAATTCTCTCAATCATAAGACTACAGAGAAGGGACCCGACCAATAAAGAAGCTTTTATTCCTACCAATAGTCTAAAGATCGGATTCAAAGGCATACTAATTCCCAAATATATAAAGTTCAATTATTGCAATATCCCAGTTGATTATTTCATTCTTTCAGTTAAATTATGTTATAACTGTGGCCGCATTGGTCATGTTGTAAAATTCTGCAAAAGCAAGGAAGGCAGATGCCTAAATTGTGGCAAGAAACCAGTTCGCCCTTCAAACACATGTCCGTCAATCAAACGCTTAGCTTGTGGGTCGAACGAACATAGTGTAGTCTTTCGTGAATGTCCCAAAAGGAAAAAAGAGGAAAACTTAAAAAATATATTAACAATTCAAAATATATCCTTTAGAGAATACAAAGAAAAATTCGCAAACAACCCCTACAATCTACTGGAGGATTATGATACAAACTACTCTGCAATCAATGGCAGCTCTTCACCGAATAACATCAGGAACCCAACTCTAGAAACAAATAAAATTTTAGTTGGAAAAAACTTCAATGCAGTAGTTAAAAACAAAACTTCTATCCCCAAACCCATGAAAAAAATTTTTTCAAATACGCCCCTAACTCACAGCAGCAAAGCAAAAGCTCCCCTTGTTGCTGAAAAGCACACTTTCACCAACAACCACAAAACCACCGAAATGGAAATGATGTTAGACAAAATTTTAAAAATTCTCTCAACCACCCATCATGGAGAAAACCTCCAAACCATCCAGGAAAAAAAAGCCACCCTAAATTCAGAATTTGAGCTTTTAAAACAAGATTCATCTGAGCTGGTTGCATCAAGTCCCAATATCCTTCAACGACACCTTTCATTCAATACAACATTCAAAGTCTCAGGCGTAATGCCCACTTGCTGGATTACTTCATTAACTTCAGCCTAACTGACTTTGTCATACTAAGCGAAATTTTTCTGTCCGACGAAAACGCTTGTGAACTCAAAATTCCAAATAATAGCTCCGCGTATCAATGTAGAAGCGACGGCTATGGAGGCGTTTCCATCCTCGTTAGGAAAGGCATCTCCTTCAAACAAATCCCTTTCAAATCATATGCTGACATCGTAATTGTCAATACTTCTTCCCTAAAACGTAACTTTATCATTGCTGCTTGCTACTTCAAACCCAATACCCCCATTCAATCTTTCCGGGATGACATAAATCGTCTCCGTGATATTCTAGATAGTTTCCACAATGTCATCATTGCAGGGGATTTTAATGCAAGACACCCTTATTTTGGTGACTCTATGGCCAACAATAAAGGCAAAGCTTTGTATGAAATCATGGAATTCAGTAATTTCTACAGCTTATATGACAATACCCCAACCTATGTGCACTCTGCAACCACGAACGGTTGTGGCAGCATATTAGATCTTACGTTCACTAACTCAACCAATGTTACTTTCAAATGGGAGGTCAAAAAAGATTTATACCTTGGAAATAGTCACCATCTTCCTTGCTCCCAAAATAAATGATTTCATATCGAGGAAAAAACTCTTGAACAATATCATGCACATCATGTCTTGAGCCTCAAGTTGAGTCCATCCATTTTTCATTTCAACAAGAAATAGATAATGCCAAATCAAATATTCAAATCCATGAATCCTACTCACCAAAACCCTGGTGGAACGAGTCGCTCACTTCACACTTCCGCAAATTGCAAGCGGCTAAGTAAAAATTTTCCAAATACCCCAACATTTCGAACTTTGATGACTTCAAAGCATCCCAAAAAGAATGGAAAAAATCAGTCAGAAAAACCAAAAGAGGTCACTGTGCCGTCGTCGAAGAACTTTGCACAAACGGCAACACAAAACCTTTCTGGAAATTTTTAAATGGACATCGTACTATCAAAAGAAAATACAAACACTTCATCTGGGACGACCGGAATAATAAAACATACCTAGAATGGTTAAAAGCCTAAGTTCCGTCGACAAATTTTCTCCAAGCTCCCTCTTTTAACTCTCACGTAGACAACTTCTCTCCTTTCGCGCTTGATGAACTCACGCACGTCCTTAAGTGAAAAAAGAAATCCACAGCAGCGGGTCATGACGGAATTAAATACGATATGGTAAAGTTTCTTCCTGTGCCAAGCCTTCAAGCTCTTCTACTTGCAATAAATGATCGCTGGATGACCACCACTTTTCCCACAGTTTGGCGTACCATCAAAATAATACCCATTCCTAAACCTGGAAAAGATCTTGAAAACTTCACTAATTTCAGACCAATATCCTTCTGACCGTACTTTTAAAAATTACAAACCAAATGATCAAAGAAAGACTCACTAATTTTCTGGACACTTCACACCTGCTCCCCACAAGGTCCTTTGCCAATCAAAAACACATTTCCACTGGCATGTGTCTAAATAAAGTCCTATTGACGATTGCAAGTGAGAAAGCAAACGGAAACCAGGTAGTTATGCTTTGCCTAGACATCAATTACGATTGTGTCGATCTAGGGAAACTAAGTCAAATTCTAACAAATTTTAAGATACCGTCACAATGTAGACTGTGGATTCTAAATTTCCTCTCATCGAGAACTCTTGTAATCGGCTCAAACTCAGACGAAGTTTGTGGAGGCCTACCTCAAGGCAGTTGTCTCAGTCCAGTTCTTTTCAAACTATACACAGCCGGACTACATCGATTACAAGACAATACAACCCACGTATTTCAATATACTGACGATTTCCTTATTATTTCTACCGGAAAATCTCTAGTAGAAGCAGTCTATAATCTCAACATTAAAGCCAATCTCTTTTATAGACTTTGTGCGGATCTAAATCTACTCTTCAACCCGGAAAAATCAAAACTCATCCGTTTCGCTAAGGGTCTCAAAAAAATTTTCTCTATCACAGTCAACGGCATAAAAATCAGACAATCCTCCTCCATCAAATTTCTGGACAGAATAATCAACTCAAGTTTGACCACTCACGAGCACACAGGCTCAAATGTCATCAAACTCTTAACCAACCTTCACAACAGACTTCCACCTAAGAAAGTTTTAAATGTTTACAAATCTATTGTTTGATCAAAAATCGAATATTCTTACTCCACATCGTGCAATGCTCCTGCGTATAGAATCGAAAAAATACAAACCTTTCAAAACTCAATTCTAAGACGCTGTACTGGCTTGTCTCCCTCGACACCAACATCAATCCTATATTCTATCTCACATGAACTCCTCGCAGCCAAAAGAATTTTTCTTGTAACTACAAAAGAACTCCTCAAGGTAAAAATGTTTAAACATGCTTTTTTTGACAAAGTTGTCTCCAAACATAATGACGTCTTCAGTAGTTACTCTAATTGTTTCAAAAAATTCAGTAACATCTTCAATAAAGTTAACTCAATGCCCTCTTTGAATAGCATTATTCACGATAACTGCGGAGTGGAATTAAATCTACTTAATTCAATCACCAATTCTAAAAAAATCGGTCAAGGGCCTGTCTTCGAACTGCATGTCTGCAAAAACTCAACTACTTAATCGAAAACAATTTCAAAATATACGCAACAGATGGATCTGTCAATTCGGACATTTCTAGTTTCTCAATCATAGAATATCCAAATTTACTTTTAGGAAAATTCAAAGTCCTGCAGGAACTATCATCCACTTTCATTGAACTTCTGGCCATTAGGCAGGCGATCCTCCTTGCAATTGAGAATAAACTGAAAAAATTTATATGTTTCTCTGACAGCAAATCGGTTTTGTCGTTAATTAAGAACTAAGATCCATATAGCATGTATGTTTTCGACATTTACGACCTTTTAAAAGATCCAAGCATTGAAGAGTGTCACCTCATCTGGATCCCAGGTCACAGCGGTTTTGGCATCAATGAAAAAGCTGACTTTTATGCACGTGAAGCCCGGTTTGATGGTACGGTTCTGTCTATAAACTAGCCCCCCAGCGAGGCTCCCCTCTTAATCAAAAAACTTATCGGAAATGAATGGAAAGATGAGTTTCATGTCTTAGCCAGAGAAAAAAATAACCGCCTTTTTTACAAAATCAACCCTTTCGTAACACCCAGATTTCTACCAAAAGGAAAATTTACAACATGGGAATTTAAAGTACTTCATAGACTTATGTATAATCACACCTATGACAAGGTATATTTTAAAATAATAAAAGCCTCCTCCATTGATATTTGCGAAGAATGTACCAAAAAAAAAAAAAATTAAATAAATCAAGAAAAATTTACGAGAATCTGAACAATTTAAAAAAGGAAAAAGAAGGAAAAAAAAAAAGAAAAATACTAAAAATTTGTAGAGAAAAAACAAAAGTTTTTTCCCCGTGATAGCAAGCAATACAGTTTCAGCCCGTCTCCCTAGGGAGACCGGGCCTGATCTTATAACCACAAACAGGGACACTTTCGAGGATTTTTACATGAACGCCTCTGGGCATACAAAGAGATCGAGGATGGGCGAGGAAAAGAACCCTTTATCTAATATTGGTGAATCTGATGCTTCAATTGGTAAACAGTGCTATGATTTGGGTGCCACAGCTGCCCCAAATCCAGAGATCAATTTGTACGATTGCTTGTCGAAATGTAATTTTTTTGTGTTTGTAGAAACATGCGCCGATGCCGATGGAAATCGTGCAAGTATCAATTCCAATCTTTTTTTCTATGACTATTTGAAATGTTTGGCTTGCAGGAGTTGAAGGTTGTTAACAGGGGCAGAGCCAAACTACTCTTTAACTCTGCGGTCAATGCTAACAATTTTATCACTAAAAATGATTTCAGTAAGAAGAACCTAAAGGCATACATACCGCGTTCTTTCATTGAAAGATTCGGTGTCATTCGTAATGTCCCACGCACATATAACGTAGAAGATATAATTAAAAACGCAGTATCTGACATTCCGATAAAGTCAGCCGTCCGGTTCCAAAGAAGAAATCCTAAAAACAAAGATGAGTGGATTCCGACAACCAGTGTAAAAATCGGCTTTAAAGGAAAACTTCTCCCGAAATCGATTAAATTTAATTTTTGCCACCTGCCGGTTGAATATTTCGTACCAACCTTAAAGCAATGCTTTAAGTGTGGTAGGTACGGTCACGTCGCTAAATTCCGCAAAGCTAGGGATAGCAGATGTTTGAACTGCGAGCAGTCGCCGAAGTGTACGAACTGCGAGAATATGAAATGTTTATCCTGCGGCTCGAACGAGCGCAATGCCCTCAACAATTGTTGTCCGGAAAGGGAGCGCGAATCAAATATTAACAGAATCATGGCTATTGAAAGTCTATCTTACAAAGAGGCAAAAGAAAAATTCTCGTCTAATTACTTTGAATGTCTTTCCTATGAGGACAATATTCCTCTATTGAGTAGTGCGGCTGCCATATCGAGCAAGGATGATGATGAAAACGCTAACAAAATTTTGACCAAAAATAAATTTAACGCCGTCGTTAAAAGAAAATCGGTTCGTTCCAAATCTCCTATCAATTCAGCCACCAAACCCTCCTCCAGTTCACCCCCCAAGCCGTCAGGAACAAATCTTCGGTGTCCAGCAGTTCCAAACAATTATTTGCGCTCCTCAGAGCTTGATAGATTAATTGCTTCTATCAAAGAATGCATCCGTCCGATGATCCCCAATAATCTTATTAAGGAATTTGAAGTAAAAATGTCTGCCTGTGTCAACTCTCGCCCGGTTCAAGAACCCAGAACTTCGAGGAAATCAGCTGGTGTTCCCTCTCAAGTGTAAAAATGATGTCATTTCTACAATATAATATCCAAAGCATACGACGTAACCTGTCGTTTTTGGATTTCTACTTAAACTCAAACAAGGCTGATTTCTGCATCTTAAGTGAAGTTTTTATTCAAGATGAAGATTGTTTTGATATTAAAGTTTCCAATTATGCTTCAGCCACCAAATGCCGAAATGATGGCTATTTTGGCGTTAATATACTAGTTAAGAAAGGCGTCAATTTCCGACGTATTCCCTATAACTCTGCTGTTGATATTGTCATCATCAAAACCATAAACCTTAAACCGAATCTTTTCATAGCATCATGCTATTTTCCACCCAATCTTTATGTACAAACCTTTTGTGATGAGATTCAGAGAGTATGCAACTTTCTTCACGGAGAACAGAATGTGATTTTAGCTGGAGACTTCAATGCAAGACATTGCTTGTATGGTGATCTAGTCTCTACCAACAAAGGCAAGATGCTTGTAAACGCCATCAATTCTAGCAGTTTCAGTGTCTTAAACAACGGCAATGCTACCTTTCACTGTAACCGGCGTGGTCGTATGACGAGTAGTGTCTTGGATCTAACTTTCTCGAATTCAACTTCTCTTTTATTCAACTGGAATACGTCTAACACCTCCATTGGCAAGAGTCAGCACTCTCCCATACTACTCCACAGTTGCAACAATTCCATTAGGAAAATTGATAATTTCATTTCACGCAACCTTCTTTTGGACCGTCTATCTAAAATCGATCTTCCATCCGATCTAACATCTATTCAAAGTGCCTTTCAGACTGTGATCACGTCAGTCAGAACCAACTTTCCTGACGTTGAGTCCTTCTCACCTAAACTTTGGTGGAACTCTTCCCTGTCGACACTGTTCCGCAAATACCAAGCTGCAAGGAAAAAAATTAGTAAATATGCCAATCCAGCCAACTACATCGAGTATATGAGCATACTGAAAGAATGGAGGTCTGCTGTTAGAAAAGCGAAAAAGCCACATAGAGCTTTAGTGATTAAAGACTTATCTTGCAATGGCAACCCACGTTCTTCTTGGAATTACATCAATAGCCACCGACATTCTAGTCGAAAATTAAGTGGTTGTGCTGTGTGAAATGTCCATGATAATAAAAGATACCTGGAGATGCTCAAGGGCTATATTCTACGTTGCGGTTTGATGACAATTCCTTCAATTCCTTTTAGTGGTCTCAATAACACACACTTTTCATTGCATGAGCTGATGTATGTTTTACATTCTAGAAAGAGGGCTACTGCTGCATGTTGTGATGCAGTTAAATATAACATGCTCAGAGCACTGTCTGGAGGAAACTTTAGCATTCTTTTGCATGCAATTAACAAATGCTGGTTAAACAACTTTATACCCCCTGATTTGCGATGCATCAAAATAGTTCCCATCCCTAAGGCTGATAAAGACTTAAATGATTTAAGTAACTTCAGACCAATTTCACTAATATCTGTATTCATAAAGACTATAAACCTCATGGTTAAGGCGAGACTAAATGAGTTCTTAAAAACAGAAAATATTATTCCAGCTCGTTCTTACGCCTATCAAAAACGCAAATCCACGAATATGTGCGTTAATGAACTATCTTTTTTCATAGCTAGTCTTAAAAAAGCAGATAAAAAGGTTGTCATGCTTGCATTGGTCATCAGCAAAGCCTATGACTGTGTCAATTTGATTAAACTTGGCAGAATTTTGTTAAATTTTTTGATTCCTCTTCAGATACGGCTGTGGACACTTAATTTTTTATCGAAGCGCGTGCTGGTGATGGGCACTGAAAGAGTTGAAATATATGGTGGAATTCCACAAGGCAGTTGTTTGAGCCCCGTACTCTTCAACCTATACACAGCTTCTTTGTATGATTTTCAAGATGACAAAACTCACATTTTTCAACATGCTGACGACTTCCTAATTTTATCTGCGGACACATCCTTTTCAGCTGCTGTCAATAACCTCTCGATAAAAGCCAACTCCTTTTTTGATGCATGCGCCGATCTGAATCTATATTTTAACCCCAGCAAAACTAACACTATTTATTTTGCCAAGTGATCTAAACGTCGAATCAGGCTTTTTATCAAGGGTACTAAAGTTGAGCAAGTGGAATCCCTTTGATTTCTCGGTAGAATCTTAAATGACACCTTAACCCTCCGTGGGCATTACGAGAAAATTTTCAAAGACTGTCAGGCTGGATGTAACATCATCAAACTCATGACCGACAATCAGTCAGGCTTGCCTCCCAAAAATGCTCTGATGATATGCAAATCTTTAGTCAGGTCCAAAATTGAATTTGCACATTCCACGTGTTGCAATTTCCCAAAATATATTGAAAAACGTATTCAAACATTTGAAAATCGTATTTTAAAACGTTGCACTGGACTGACCCCGTCAACACCTCAAAATATTCTCAATGCCATATCGTGAGAGTAGCTCGTTTCCGAAAGGGCCCTTTTTTGCACTGCCAAAGAGTTAATTAAGATCAAGATGATGAACCCTTCCTTCTTTCAGGAAGTTGGATTTCTCAGTGACACTGTATCTTGCAGCTATACTTTTTGCTATCAAAAACTTCGTCATATTTTTGATAAGATAGGTTCATCCCCTCTCTGGAACTTCACCACCGACAAATGCAAGGTCTTTATGAACATTCTCCAATCAATTTCTACTTCAAAACAAAATGTTAACCTCTCTTATATAAGGTTGTTATGCCAGGAGAAAGTTCTTTTTTACTACAACGATGGCTACGACATATATGCCACCGATGGTTCTGTTGGACATAATGCGTCGGGTTTCTCAGTCGTGAAACATCTATCCGAAACAGTACATCGAATCAAAGTAGCGGAGAAACTTTCCTCATCTTTTATTGAGTTGCTTGCCATGAGACATGCGATTAAGGTTGCTATCTCTGATGGTACCAAAAGGTTTGTCATTTTTTCTGATAGTAAGTCAGCTTTATTTCTAATCGAAAAAAGAGATGCAGAAAAACAATATGTGTTTGACATTTATAAGATGTTGCATGAGTCTCAAGTTGATGACTGTCACCTTGTCTGGGTACCTGGCCACTGTGGCTTTTCTTTAAATGAAGAAGCTGACTTTCACGCAGGGAGAGCTCGTGTCGATGCGACAGTTTTGTCAATCAAATACACTTCCAATGAAGCAATTCGGTTAATTCGCAACCACATTCTTCAACAGCTAAACGACGAATTTAAAGAGACTGCCCGCGTTAAATCCAACCGCCTTTTCTATAAATTAAATCCCACATTTCTATTCAAACCCTTTTCTGTATCTTCTTTTAATTCCTGGGAAATCAAAATTGTCTATAGACTCATGAGTGGTCACACTTATGATAAAGTTTATTTAAAAATGATTCGTGGTATACCATGTGATGTTTGTGAAGTTTGCAATGTTGTCGAATCCGCTGAGCATCTAATCTTTAGATGTCACAGGTTTGATGGCATGAGAGATTCCTTCAGCTTCTTCAGGTTGTATAACTGTCTCCCCGATCTCTTTGCAGCAAAAAATGTACGTCATCTCACGGAACTAACTCGTTTTATTAGATAAACAAAAAAAAAAAAAAAAATACCATAGTTGTGCTTTTTCATTTCCAGCCAAAGTTTGCAACACTGTTTCATCTTCAACACTCAACCAATACAATTACATATATACAATTACACTTAACACACCGGCTTCAATTACTATGGCCGCTCTTGTTTTTGTCGGGTTCTTTTTTTGTTTTACATACGTCTAACTAAATTCACGGTATGTGAATATGTGGACATATAAGCTACAAATCTACTGGCTTGGTCCATGTCTACCCAACAAACCAAAAAAAAAATAGGCTAAAAACAGTTGCTACGCGTGGCTTTTTATGTTATTGGATTATGGGTCTAAATCGATACATACAGGCCTAATCCATTTCCCTTTACAAACAAAAAAAAAATATAATGTTAAGGAATTCACTCTTATGCCAACCGATGCCTTTATCAATAATTTAGAGATCGTTTGTTGTTCTATTTAGTGTAGATAGAAAATTGGTCTCGCTCACAGTCGATTTGCTTGTCATTTTCGTGACACTCAAACAATTTTTTTTGAGGAAACAGGGTATCTGTCATGCACTGATTTAATTAAATTCTAAATTAATATTAAAATTAATTGGCGTATACTGTGTAAAAAAATTGCCTGCTACTTATTATTTAATACATATGGTGGACTAACCTTTCTCACATAACAACTTCCCTCGTCACTGTATTTAGATTCACTTTAGGTAATTGCAAACGGTTCTGTCTGGCCTCGGCCCATTCAATCGGATGTGCCTTTTTTCGATGGTGATGCATATTGGCGCTCACTTTAAATGTTTGCGGGCAGTGAGGACATTCATATAAATCTTGACCAGTATGTGTAGCTATATGCTCTTGTAGCACTTTGTTCTTTTTGAACGCTTTGTCGCAATATGTACATTTAAATTTTCGAGGAGCTTCGTGAACGTTTTTCTTGTGCAACAATAATGCATTTGCACTAGCTGCCACTTTGCCACAATCTTTGCATACATACGCCGTACTGCCGTCATGGTGAAAAGCCAATTTATGTCGTTTAAGCCCGTTATGTGACATCAATTCGGTTCCACATTGATCACAAGGCCACTTGGGTTTCTTAATACCGGCATGTTCTCGTAAATGTCGTCTGAGCGCACTAGCTCCATGAAGAATTTTTCCACATTGATCGCAAATGCGATCTACATTGTGTACCGTTCTTATGTGAGACTGTAACTGTATTTCTAGCACATAACCCTTGCCACATTCGTTACATACATAATCCTTAGCGCCGGTGGCATGAACAGCCATGTGGCGCGTTAATGTTGGCTTTTGATTAAACATACGATGACAAATTTCACATTCATATTGTTGTTTGGATTCATTATGAACTAGATGTTTATGCAAAATTAAATTATGTTTGCTTTTACTAGCCCTCCCACATAAGTCACATTTGAACAAATCGGGATTAATGTGTAAGCGCAAGTGTTCTGCGAATACATATCGTCGAAACATTTTTCGACCACAACATTTAACATAGCACCGCGTCTTATGCTCTGAACTGAAATGTGATCTTAAGCAATCAAAATTTGATAAAACCATGTTGCAAATATCGCATTCTAATTCTTGTCTATATTGAGCTATAAAAGCATCTAGTTCTCGGGTTTTCTCTACGCTGTTGTAAGCAACCTTTGATGGATCTTTTAGAGATTTTGATTTTGTTTTATTTAAGTTGTGTTTTGTCCTGCTGCAAGAATTTTGAATACCCACAATTTCTTTGGCTTCATTTATAGTCGATTTAATCTGCTGTTTGCTACAGAGGGATGATTTCGTTTCTAAATTTGGATCATCTCTGACCTTAAGTCTTAACGACCATCTTCTTGATTTTTTATTCTTATGGTCAATGAAGTGTGCTAACGGTTTATCGTCATCATCTCCACTTAGGTAATCAGTCCCATGACTTTCACATTGAACAAAGTCCTTTTCTTCTTCGTCCTCCGATATGTGCCTACTTACTGCGACAACGTGTTCATCAACATTGTATGATTTAATGTCTTTTTCTGAACCATCAACATCTGTATCTGTTTTAGTTTTAATTTTCCGTTTAGTTTGTTCATTAATCAGCTGAGCTTTGAGTATTGCTTGTTGGAATTCATGGAATGCGGCGATATGATGCCAGCATTCATTACAAATAATTTTTGATTTTTTCTCTGTCAAATTACTGGATGCGGGAATTAATAACTGTCCCAAGTAAAAGAAGTTGTAATAACATTTGTTCAAAACGGTTTATGGCCGATATTGTAAGCAAAATATTACCATAGGATCAAAGTATTTGACCGTCATATCATAAATACCATTACTTTCGCCGTGATCATCGTATAAATTTTTGTATAATGTGCACATGGAACAACAGAGCACACAATTCATTTTAGGTTGTATTAATGCAATATGACTTCATTTATATTTTTAATAGTAACTGTTGTTCTCAGAAAAAACGAATGAATTAGCCAAGCCTGCTATGATTGTAACTGAATTTTAATAACAAGTAACAAAAAAATACTGTAAACAATTCGTAGGTGAGGACAGAGTTACCAAATTCCACTTTCGTGAAATTTATATGCTTTGTTTTGCTAGGAATTTATGTACGTTTCTGTTTTTATGGTTAGTAGTTTTTTTTGTTCATCTTCGTATATATATAAATAAGGCGAGCATTCGGCTTGTGCTTAAGGAGCAGCAATATACCTTGTAAAAGGCTTGAGTATATAGATGCGGCTTCCAATTGTAAGTTCTTTAACAATACAACTATATACGTAGTAATTTAAAGTTACAACGATATGGGTGTTGTGTAAGAAATGCGTTGTATTCTGGTAGACCTAACCATTCTACGAAATCAAGAACTTGTAGTATTACGCAATTCAGACATTAGTATGATGAAATTGTTAACAAGAAACCATAGCCATTGTCCCCAGAAATGCTTCAACTTTATATCGCAGTTTGCTCATAGACCTTCACTTGCATGCGAATGATATTCAAAAGTCACAATATCTAAGGCTGTATAACAATTGCTATATTGAATACTTCAATCGAATAAACATTTCAAATATGAAAAAAATTTTCAGTCAAAGATTATTATCGGTCATGAGTCTCATTTTTCGTCCAGTTGATATCCACATAGAGCTTAAAAACAATATTTCGCTCTCATAAAGTAACCCTTTGCTGTATATAGTTGAAGAGTCTAAAGAATAAATTGCCTTTTGATTGCATTTGAATTCTTTAAGAATTTGTTCAAGTCCTAGTTATTGACAATAATTATTGATAATAATGAATAATATGTAAATTGTTGACTTAAAATACCAATATTGGAAAGAATTCTAACGCTTTGCGTCAATTTTTGTTGAAAATGGTAATTTCTAAATGTATACCTGTAGGAGTGGCCGTAGAGGTTATTAAGCGGTTTGATGAATTTGTTTCGCTTGCTTTTAACACTTGGTTATAACAATTTTTGGCATTAGAGAAAGGAACGCAAAATAAACAAAATTTAAGTAAGGTTTCGACAATTATTGATTCCTATGAAGAAAACAGAAGGCAGTTTTTATTGAGAAAAATGAGAACACTGTTTTTAATAAACAAAATATTCTAAAAGGAAAATAATTTAAAAACAGTAGGATTTTATAATTGGTCTAGTTTCACTAAATGGAGGCAAGTAAAGAGAGAATAGAATTATGAAGAAGTATGTTTATCAAATGTCTAATAATTAATTTTATGATTAAGGACGAACTTGTGCCAAGACTGCCCGTCGACAAGGAGTCTGTTGAGTTTCACAATTGGAAAATTTCTTATGAGAAGTCGCATATACTGAAGAGCATATGCCAAAAAGGTCAAGATGACAAATGTAAGGAAGATAATGATGAATTTTGCGAATTATGCACCTATCGCCATGCCTTGGAATTACCCCACTTGCCAGACATGGTGTTTCGTAAGAACAAATTAACCTTGCAACACCCCAATGGTGCTGTATTGGAATTTTTACCGATGGACGCATTACGTTCAGTTGAAAATGGCAAGCAACCTCTTCAAGTAGCCTGCGCACAAGAATGGAAGGAGAGCAGGTACGTTATCTTTTCGTTCTTTTAGAATTTTTGCAAATTGGCGCCAATTGCATTTATTATCAATTCGTAGGCCAGAAACGCTAGTGGAAGAAAAATTTAAACCTTTCGATTGGACATTTACTACCGAATATCAAGGTACAGTAAATAAAATGTTCCGTATCGAGAAATGTGAACAGAAATTAAACAAATTTAAACTAATGCAACGTGAGAAAATACTTTTTTATCATGACTTAACGTTGTTTGAAGATGAGCTTCACGATAACGGCATTTCATCATGTTCCGTAAA
The DNA here is from genome assembly GCA_001077435.1 of Glossina morsitans morsitans. Taxonomy (NCBI): domain Eukaryota; kingdom Metazoa; phylum Arthropoda; class Insecta; order Diptera; family Glossinidae; genus Glossina; species Glossina morsitans. The sequence goes on along the minus strand of CCAG010000247.1, from coordinate 16,138 downwards.
AATAGTAAGAATATTTCCTTTTTATTTATTTGTCACCGAGATTAAGCCTTAATTTTTTGAAAATTTAAATAGCGTGTTATGCCGTCAGGGTTTTTTATTCTCTTAAGACACTTTCTTCGCGTAGATAACGTGCTGCTAAAAATACACGATACTAGATTTCATTATGAAATTGAAAACGATTATGTATTTAAGGAGTTCACAAAACGTGAAGCAACCTATGATGAATTGAAAAAGGTGCCTATTTTCTTTTTTAACCACAAAGACAATATAATCTAATGTATTACATCCTTCTAGGTTCCTCCTCCATTGTTTACATTACCGAACGAAATAGAACAGTATATGCCCATTAAAGAACAGATGGCTTATAAGCTGTTTTTCAAATAAATAGCAAAATAAAGACCAATATCAAGTAAATAAAATGATATTAAAAACGAAACGTTTTTAATGGGTGCACAAAGTAAGAATGAATGTGTTTAAAAATAAGTCAAAACCTTATAGTCGGACAAGGGCGACTATTAAATAATCAGATTAGTTCAAAAATATCAAAAGTTAGATTTTTGTTGCCATATAATTGAGAATTCTTTTTTGCCGTAGTCATGCCTACATGAAAAATATTCGGAGATACAGACCATTATTCTAAATCAATTCTCATCATGAAGTAAGTGTAATTAGACCTTCATATCATAAAAAAACCGAAAATGTATAGATTCTTCTTTCACTTGAGTGGAATATTTCGAAAATTTCTGAGGTGAAGACAAATATATTGAGAGACGAATGGTTTTAAATGGTATGATAAAAGAAAAATATCTAAGGCAGTTATGCGTACTGCATACATCCATATTTGACATGCCATGTACAGCAAGTTTTGCATAGCATGAAGACAGTACGATTAAAGTGTGAAAGTTATGCAATATTCTTATAGGTTGCAAAAAGTACGCCGGACATGAAGCTACGCTGTTTCCTGTAGTAAATGGAAAAAGCATTAAAGTCCTGTCGTCTCTTTTCAGAACAAGTTTAAGGGCGTTGTTAATGGTTTCTTGTAAGACATGGTCATTTCGGCGATAATGTTAGAATCTATAATGATACGTGCCAAAGCCTTTAATGAATGAAATTATGTCCTCTAGCTCTCATTTTCGCTAGCGACAGAATGATCGATACTAAGCAGTTTCTATAAAAACTTACTGTTGAACTAACTAACTTTACTTGTAGTCAGCCTAAGCTACTAGTTTAAATTAATCCTTAATTTGTGCTTATAAGTTGCTTGAGTTGCGTGGCTATTAGAGTTTTGTTTTTGCAAATGTACAGTTTCGAAAATGAAATAACAATATTCTTATGTTGAATTTTACTTCCACTTTAAGATTTATTAATGTAAAACAAATACAAATGCTCGAATATACGGAATGTTCTCATTCTAGTTTTTGACAATGATTGCGTAATTTCGAAGATTTTTCATTTAAACGCCGCCCAAGAGAGCAATTAAGGCACGTTTGTAATCCCCCGATGTTTCAGACTAAAAAAATACAACAAAAAATTTTTTATATATACCCCTGTATGTATGCATTAGAATGCAAATGACTTAATCATATGAAACATTTTTAATTGTATTCAAAAATATATATAAAAGTATGTAAATGATTAGTGATGATGTTCTAATCTTTAATTTTCAATACTTACATCCTATATAAGATGAAAGGAACACCATTTTAATAGTTTGTGTCATAAGAAAGATATAAAAATATTTCATTAGAATATTTTTTTAAAATATATATTGACTTATAATTTTTATTAGTCAGTTAGTTTGCAAGTTATTTATATTAAAATCTGGACACTATTTTTTTTTATTATTATTATTTTATTTGAAATCATACTCATTTTATTTACAAATTAAAATGGTGTTTAAATAAAAAAACTGTTAACGCTAAGATCGAACTATCGAGGCCGCCTTTCATATTAAGCTCCGTTTAAAAGTGCATTTAAGGCACGTTTGTAGTCACCATCCGTTTCCGTCTAACAAAAAGATAATGTTAAGTATGCAATAATCAAAACGATATGATATTAAAGAATTGACAAAATAGATAACATATATGTACAGATCTGTGGCAAATATAGTAAGACAGGCCTCTTGAATTATTTAAAGCGGCCTCTTGGGGCCTCTTGATTTATTTAAAGAATATTGATACGATCCCTTTAAATATCTGTCTTTGTTTCTGTTGAAATCTCTCATTACCGCTTACAATAAAATAGAAAACTAATAGAGAATGACATTCAAGTAAAGTTTCAGTCCATTTCGCAGTCGACATATTTTTAGCCTTTATGAGGGGCAGGGAGAGAAAATTTTCCGAATGTAAAATAAGCGGCTTTAAAAGTATCAAGTCTTTGAGGGTTAAAATGCAGAGCTTTTTGGAAACCATGCATTCATCAAATGCATGCTGTTACTTTTCCGGCAACTTCACAACGCAGTTTGTGTTCGATTTTTAGGTAAAAAATTGTGTTACATCGTAGAGCTAAGAGAGCCACTCTTTGTGGTGACAATGGAATGAAGTCCATACTGTTAATAGGCAATAAACGTATTCGGTCTTCCCTTGCCAACTTGATAAATGGTACTTTTTTGTTGGCAAGAGCAAGAGCAAGAGCGTCTCTTAATGTGAAAATTGCACTTATAAAGCCGTTGTGTTGCCTCGTAATGGCAGTTCTTTTATATCCCACTAAACGTACAGTGCAACGTTGACTTTACCAACACTTGGAATGCTTCCCTTGCTAATGTTATTGGTTTCTCGTCATCGGTTATCCACGTTACCTAGGGATCAAAATCCAGAAGAATCCAATTTTTCTGAAACATGAGATCATTGACACTCAGAAGTCTGGTCCTTTTTTCTAGCCACCTTTCTCCAAACAATTACAACTTTTTGATTGTTGGATATTTATACTCTTCGGAAAGTTATGACTGTGTTTATATGCCGACCCCTTATTCAATTTTTGCTAAACTATTAGAAATGGTTTCTATTATATTTCTTTCATCGCGACGAGAATTTTGGGCACTGCAAATTCCATAGTGAAAGCTCCTGAACTATAATAATATATTTTGGTTTCCTATTAACAGAATAAATTTCTTTACGGGCCTAAATAACACGTAAAAAGGTTCAATTATTTTCTCGGGCCAAGCTATTAGGTCCACTTCTTGTATCTCTACAAGAGATCTTCTCTATTGAGATTGATATAGCTTAAGATTTGATACGTTAATGCTATGTATGTTAGGTGAAACGTGGAGTTAATATTTTTAGACTGCCCGAAGGTCAAGGTGATCGTAGTCTAAACGAAACATAGAAAAAATGAAGAGACATGATTTTAAGATTATTGCTTGATTGATGTTTTACGCTATGTCTTGGAATTTTTCTACTATATCTTGAGTTTAACTAATAAATGATTTAGAGTGACCAGATGCATGTTTAAGATTTTCTCTAAGAAACCTATAACTTTTTTAATTCACTTTAACCACCATTTGAAGAATAGATTTTGGTTTGTTTCTCTCTAAAGTTATCTTAAGACGTAATGTATGATATATAATTACCGTTATAGCGCTGCTTAAAGTGCGATTGTAAATTCGTTCAAATTCATCTTTTATAGTGCCCAAATCAATTTCCGATCGTGATACAACAATACGTATTAGTGTGGTGTCATCAGTGCCCATGCCATCCATAGCTTTATACAGCCGATTAGCAAAATAGGCAGCTGGAGATTGCACGCATTCAACTGACGACGGTATATAAAATTTTAGAGAAATTTACAATTAAGAAGATATTAAAATACCTACCCAAAGCCATCATAGCGTCATGCAATTCGTCATCCATTTCATGTTTAATGGCCTGTTCTATGGTTTGGCCGGATAATTGCTTATATTCCTCGAAAACCAAATTCAATTGATCGAAACTGGAGTGAGCCATAATACGATTAAACACTTCTTCGTCGGTGCCTAACTTAGCTTCGCCAGCAGCATACAATTCGGCAGCCGCTTCTTTGGCTCTTCCTGGATCAACTGTACCCGCGGCATCTCGAACACCAGTTACAATGAGAGTTAATAAGCGTCGATAATGGCCTGAAGTTTCACTGCACATTTGCTCCGCCAGAGGACGGCCATATTTATTTTCATAAGCTTTGACAATTGTATGCATTTCCTCGTTGGATTTTGTGCATAGAATTTCGGTTAAGGTGTCTTCATCGGTACCCATACCAGCCATGGCGTTATGTAAATGCTGGCACAAATACTCAACGAGCGGAGTCATTAAACCTATAATGACATCTTCAAATTTTCCACCCAATTCGCTTTTCAAGTCATCTACTAAATCTCGATCGAATTCTGCCTCATATTTGGACTTAATTTGTTGGCGTTGGGCATTAGAACGCGTAGTAAGGATATTTATAATTTCCTCCTCATTGGTGCCAAAGCCTTTCATAGCAGCACGTAAAGTTTGGCTGTCCGCAGCCGCATCAAAGGGACTTACGGGTACAACAGTGGGTATGGGCTGTGGCCCGAAAAAGCAATACATCAATACCAGTTAATGCACATACAAACATATATAATAATAGATAAGATGACGCATTATAAAAACTAGATACAAATAAATTCCAACATATACACACAAACATATAACTAACTATGCATAGATATACATATATATATATATACATAAAAAAAAGGCGCAGTAGATATCATTTCATTGCACTAATGGAAAAATGCAATATTTTAATTAAAGTTAATTGTTCATTTCCTTGATTATTATTTTCAAAATTTACTCGTCTCCATAATTTGTTAGCAATCGAAAGAAATTTCTATTTACCGTATAAACCATTTCGCTTGTTTTGGAAGATATTTTGGAATTTTTCCTTAATTTTATATACTTTCACTAGCAGAAGATTTTTTTATTTTACTTTTCACCTTTCCTTGTTGTTGTACCTTTGAGTTTGCTTCCAAGATTAAACTAAACCGACTTGTGTTTATCTCATTGTTTTCAATTTAAAAGTTTATGTATGCATAGCTTTTCTAAGTTCATTTCTACAGTGTACAGTGTGTACATGTGCGATGAGTAAGTACGCGGACGTAACATAATTTTAGAGGAATTCATTCAATAAACGATGACACAGTTTCTCTTCACTTATGTTTGATTCATTTCGAAAAAAGCTTTCATTAACCATTAAAATTCCATCGCCTTGTTTAGTGCATGAGCTTCATTCATATCAGGTAGGTTCGATTCGCGGCCAGCGGGCCATATATTTATAAATTCACTTCTTTGCAGATCTTACGAAACAAATACGAAATATATAGAGGTAGACTACGAAATATAAAAATTGCAAAGCATTTTGATGATTGTGAATGTGGGCGTGCCAGGTAGCCGATCAGGACAATTTTCACATTTATCTTTAAAGATGACTTCATGAAGTATTTGTATCAAATTTTAGATGACTAGCTGTAAGGGATTATAGATTTTTACTTATTGAAGCGCTGACCCAATGTGGAACGTTTCCATTTCAAAGCTTAATTTGTAGAATTTAAGTAAGTGTATACTTTATGCGATTTCCGATTTGTATTTTATAGAATGTTACAAACGATAAATAAATGTGTAATAAAAAACGTTAGTCGCTTATGAGTCGACCTAATGATAACAGTTTTCCTCGATTAAAATTACATTTGCCAAGTATCCAGGATACCACCATTTCTGAGCTAAGTTTTCAAAGACAAAAGCCTTATCGATAGTTACTAGACGATCCCATAATTTATTCTATTCGGCGTCATACCCTTCCAAATTGGTTGATCATCATCAATTCTTTTTCGCTTTTTGCTAATTAGACAACAAGTTGGGCACTCATTACTCCATACTTTTCGCTTTGAAAGAAATGAGTCAAACACATTCGGAAATCGTTAGTTACGTCGTAACATTGTTTGCCCCCACATAAAACCGATGAATGTCACAAGTTGCCTTTAGTTCGTAGTTCAAAGCTTAGTTTTATTGCAGATATTTATATACTTGTTTAAGTACGTTATGTATATTTTCTTAATTCCATATCGTCATAGATAAAGAAAGAAATAAAAGAATATAAGAAATGAGGATGTACATAGCGAAGGATAATCTACAAATAGAGAGTTTCTCTGGCCTTCAACTTCAGAATATGGTACTTGACCACAATCATGTTTACATGTATAAGGGACATGCTGCGAGTGACGTACGGTCTTTTTTTTTACGTATCCTCTGACAATAAACATAATGTGTAACCATAGTGCCATTTGCGGTCTTTTTCATCTGCTGCTGAAATATTATCAAAGGTTATTATAATTGAATGAAACGTTATGTTGTTGGCTACGTTACGATTCCATAGACCGATTGAGATCGGCGATGTAAACTTTAACACGACAGGTTGTATTCTTTTGTTCAGTTCGGGTTCGAATACGCGGTTCTGTTAAATATTTCACAGGATTTTGTAGATTCTCTAAGCCGAACTTTAAAGAAAATATCGGCTGACGAAGTCGAGTAATTGAGGTTTTCATCAAAACATCACATCTTTTAATAAGAATCGAATTGCGAACATGTTGCAATGACGATTGTATTAACGAAGGGAGACACTAAGACCTTACCCTCAATTTCTTCTCAACTTAACGTTCAAATTATCTTTACAGTGCAAACATAAGGAACTAAAGAAAGAAGCTTAGTTTATTCGTTTATTGGCGAGACTCAGCGAAACATTTGACCTGCGTGGAATTCACGATATATACGATAACTCTCATTGCATTAAATCGGGAGGCTCGCTTTACTCGTTTCATTTCGTGTCTTGCTTAGTTAAAGTACTTATATGTAAATATTTTATGGTTACTTTTTCAATTAATGAAAACGTGATTATTTTTAAACAAGTGAAAACAGTAGAATGGGTCCCGTCATTAAATACCCTGCACCACTTGTTCTAATACGGTATAGTTTTTTAAAAAAAGATGTTATATGGAAAGTGATTGGAAAAGTATTTCGATCGGAATTATTTTCAATAGCCTTGGTTCTTGGGCCAAAAAAACACGTTAGTCATCAAAATATCTCAAAAATTACGCCCTGCAGGTTAAACATAAGAAAACACGACCGACACACGGAAATACGTCGACAGCGTCGGCATAATCAAAGGTAAGTTGATCTCCAGTTCTTCTGTATATGGCATACATCCGCAAAAACTTAATATAACCTCGTACTACAAGTGCTGTAGAGTATAACAAAAATGTAAGGCAATAAATGGTAATTGCGTTAATTTTGATCAGCAGATATCTTCGAATCAAACAACAAAATTAATAAAGCTCGAAAATGCAGTTTTGAGCGTTCGTTGTTAAGGTGCCTGTAAGAACTTTCAACGTCTTTGCCGTATTTGAAGCCGACCGCATAATGTTTACCACTGACGTTACCACATACAAAATTCTTTAGTTAGTTTAGTGCATTTCTGTTGTGTAATTTTGAAAGCAAGTTTTAATTTTTCAAACTCCGAGTTCCTTTTTATGTAAGTTATAGTTTATATGGAACTACAGTGTAACTAAACAATTAGCTGGAAATAAAATAAAGAAAAGCATAGTAACCGAGACAGAATGGCGCATAAAACATAACGTAGGTGGAGGAATGTAGATACAGAATAGCGGTTTTTTCTTATATATACATATATTCTTATGTATGTATATATATAAATAAGAGTATGTTACGAATTCGAATTCAACTAATATTTGAAATTTTCACATCAATCTTTCCTTAATATTCTTGCAAACTGACAGAAATAAAAATAAGCAAATGCTTTAGAGAATTTAAGGATTTTCCCTTTAACATAAAATATGTATATGTATCTTTACGTTCTTTATGCTCATGAGCGGAACACAAATTTGTTCAGCTAAGCTTTCCAAGAATATTCATTCATCTATGGCAGCATTTTCATTTTCTAATGTTAAGTTCGCCGTCATCAATAGCTTCAAACTTTTGCTTTCCTTTTCGTCCGTTTTTAATATAATCTGCTTTTTATTATTGTTGGTAACCAATACTAATAATAAATCTCTTTTCACAAGGTCACGAGTCTAATATCATTACATATATTTTTCTGATTCCCAAAAACCGGTAAACGTAAGCGAGGTATCACTTTGAGACACTCCTGCACTATGCTATTATCCAATAGTAGTACAGCGCACTTCACAGTAGGATTTAAATATTTCGAGAAAAGTTGTACCTTCCACTGCACGTGTCTAAACCAATGTAATGTCCAAATACAGATAAGGAAACATCATACATTTACTTTTCCTGCCTTTTAATTCATTATTTTTTATATATTTTTTCTTGAATATGTGTGTGTATAGATTTGCTTAGTTCATATTATATGGTTAGGTTATTACAATTTTTGTAAAGCTTAATATATTAAGTTAAGTATTTTGCAACTGAAAATATTTTTAAATTTTCTCTATTCAGATTAATTTCAACCGTAAACGTTCTCTAAACAGTTCGCTAAATGTTAATTTCTTTGTTATTTTGAAGATGAATCGAATTCAAAGAGATCGCATTAAAAACAATGCAAATTAAAATGAATGAGAAAATATTATGGGGTAAGAGAAATGTGGCGAAGCAATGAAATAAATAATTAATTTATTATTAAATTACAAAATATTCGTTTGCGCGATATTCGCACGAACATGAAGCATATAAGAGAATGAAGTAGACTGATGCCATTATAATGGGAAGAAAGCTAATAAAATTGCAATTTAAGAATATTCATGTCTTTTATATATCTTACAAAAAAAAAAAAAAAAAAATCTTATAAGTGTGTTGCAATTTGTATGTACTGCTTAACTTAAATCTCGTCGCTTTGATTCATCCTCAATTCGTTGAGCGTGGCACTAAATCTAGACCATTCGTCGCGCGAGGGTTGCGCTAAATGTTCAGCCACATCATAGACATATAATTTACCGCCATCATCACCGACGGTGACATGCTGCCCGTTGGGCATCCAAGATACACGATTCAGCGCGTGTGAACCGTCCACAATAGCTGAGGCTGTTGGTACCTCGGTATCTTGATTAAGATTCCACAAATCTAATCGGCCGCTACCATCGACAGCAGCGAATAGAGCGGGATGTGTTGGTGACCAGGCTACATCCATAACGTAATCGGAGTTGTCTTCGAAGGAATACAAAGGCTTTGGATCCTTTAACGACCACAACTTTATGGTCCAATCGATAGACGAGGTAAGGAACAAATGACCAAAATCAGGCGAAGATTGATTGTAGTGGGTAGATATACCCGTTACTGGACCCAAATGTTTTTCAAAAGTCTCGTTTACGCCCGAACGAAGCCCATGACGAGAAGCTATAATGAGTGAGACTTATTTACTTTTATGTAATGAAAATAAAAATATATATATGTAGATATGTTCACCTGAATAAACGTAACCATCTTCACTTCCCATTACCAAACTGTTGATTTCGTTAGCCGGAAAAGCCATACACGTAATAGCGATTGCTTTCTTTTGACTCTGCTCCAGTTGAAGAGTATCCTGCGGTTGCGATAACATATCCAAGCTCCAAGAGCACAATTTACCATCTGATGAAATTGATATAACATTATGAGCATTCTGTGTACCGACCATTTGTAAACAATATACGGGATGGGTATGAGCTGCTGCACTGAGTGGGGTACGTTGAATCGGAGTACGTTTTTGAACACGATTGTCCCATAGTACAACTTGACCGGAATATGTTCCACCTAATATTAAATTGGGGTTAAATTTGGCGAAACAGGTCGACATTACGGCACTTTGACAATGAAATACATCCTCAGGTGTTTGTTTCTTAAATTTTGTATTCCACACCATAACAACACCATCTGGTTCATTGGGACACTCCTTAAATAAACAAATAAAATGTAACGTTTATTAATAATTGAACTATATGGTGCACAAACATACACACACACAAACCTCATTATTGTGATAGGAAGCCATAACTAGTTCAGGAAAATGTGAAGACCAATCCATACATGTAATACAACGATTTTTTGACCAGCGGTCATCATAAAATACACGATTTAAAGATAGACGAGCATGGGATTTCTCATCATTTGCCTCTTCGCTATCACCGCCACCGATATAGTCGGTGTAAATGTCTACATTTTCGGAGAGTGCTCTTTCCATGAAGCGACCAGCCCGTAACACAAATTTTTGGAAGTCCTCGGACAATATAATCATTTGTTTCTGATCTTCAGATAACTCTTTGACTATATGAATCAATAGCAATTTTGATTTTTCAATAATTCAATAAATGATTAACTAGATTGCGTCAGAACTTACTCTCTTTCTTTTCTTCATGCTCTTTTTTCTGTTCCATTGGCGTGACAGCAGGAGCTACATCTTTAACTGTAGGTAAACCATGTGTCAGAAAACCCGGTGGTAGCTTTGATGTAAACCCATGATCCAAATGGGGCAGAGAATTTTCTTCGTCATCTCCTTGGGCATCAAATGCAAGTACTGTTTAAGGTATAAAAACTAACACAGCTAAAGGAATATGACAATCGACAGAACAGGAACAAATTCTACTTTTCTTTTGATTATTAATTTTATTTTTTTCGCTTGTAAACAACAACTGCACTCTCATTTCGATTAAAGATCAGTCTTTAAATATTACATAATAAATGGTATTGCGGTTACAAAATAACTGGCAACACAAGCATAAGTCATTGAAAATTACAAATTTTATAAAAGATGTTAAGGATACCACGTATGAAGTAATTGTATACATAACTGCGATCGATTCGAAGACCATTTATTCACCTGTCAGTTTCAATTTTCTATTAGCGGTAACAACACTAAGCTAAGAAAAATAAGATCATTGCTGAATATTCAGAAAAGTCAAACCATATAAACAATCAGAAAACACGTAAGTACATTAATCGAATTATTCCCTATAGAACACAGAAGAGAGAAGAATGTGTTAATAGGTTCAAAAAAATTTACATTTAAATTATCGACAGAGAAATTATGTTAATAAAAACAAGTAAAAACACTACCGTACAGTTTTCCATATATCGACTATTGTTTAATAAGGCGTTATGTTATGGCAAGTGGTCGAAAAAGCAGTTCGATCCGATACATTTTTGGTAGCGTTCGTCCTTGGGCCAAACCACGTCAGTGTATCAAACTTAATCAAGATATCCCTAAAACACGAGAAACACAAGAAAACAAGGTAGAAAGACCAAAGGGTGGACAGACGGACATCAGATAAGCAACAAGAAGGGTCCGGCCCAGCCATTTCTGTGCTTTCCATAAAACAGCACAAACTTAGTATACCTTGCATTTTATCATTATCAAGACTCAGGATGAACTTTTGTTAGAAAAAGCGAAAAGCAGAGGACAGCAATTTGTAAAAGAAACCAGAAAATAAAAGTATTTGTAAAACATGTGGAAAAATCCGATTTTGAAAATGGATAAGTGTTTTCAACCCTAGAAAGCACGAAAACGATGAGCTTTACTTTCTCATCTTACAATAAGAAGAGCACTAAGGCCTTTGTTACTATCTCAAAACGTATTTACAAAAATCATAAAACGTTCTGTGATCTGCAGGCACGCTACTCAACCCAATTATAATAGAGCTCGCATGAAATTCAACATTTATGATCATTGGGTATATGTGATTTAAAAGGCATTGTCCTTCTTGATTGACTTTTATATCTGCCGACCGAGGAATGGACAAACAAAAGAAAGTTTTGATTTCCGTTTCTGTTTTTCAACACCAGACAGATGCTCGATAGACACAATAATATATGTGTACATAAGCTTAACTTCCGCAAGATTACGAATCGATGGAATTGTCCAAGTTCTGCCGAACGCTTCCGGCGGCGAAAATTATGGCAAGAAATTGAAGCAGCAGATCAGATTTAGACATTGGCTACCGACCGAACCTTTTATGCCCATTACCGTTACTCTAAAAAAAAAAAAAAAACTCGAGGAAAAAAGGAAATATGTATACTTTACAATGTTGGATGGGCGTGGCTGTTTCTTTCCATTTTTCCAGACTAAAAGTGCGAATTTATATTGTGTGTCTAAGGCAGATGTCCTGATTTTTGCAACCATTAGTACGTGTACCACGGCAATTAATAGACAGATGGATAGACGGGCTGACAAACACATGTAAACCGACTTAGCCTTAATACTTATCTATCATTTGTAGACTCTATTGGGTCTCTGACCTGCAAACAACAAATTTTAATACTATATAATATTGAGCAGACGTGACCGATTTTTTCTATTTTTGTACAAACGCTAAAGGATCTACCCAAAGGACATAAATGCAAACTTGCATTTATCGTGTTTTATGAGCAAAGAACAGGAAATAGAGTTGGTCTCAGATCATGTTGTACTGTGGGCATATCCCTGGCCCAAATTCACCCAATTCCAGTACCACCCTTCAGGCAAGAACCTCCAGCGTTCCAAAGAGACAGAGAGACGGATATGCTTAAATCGGTTCAGAATTTGATATTGATTAAGAATATATATATTTTATGGACCCTCTAAGGCTCCCTTGTGGATGCTGTCAACGTTGTGACAAAATGGACGTTTTTCCCGCCCTTCGGTAATAGCTATAAAAGAAATAATTTACAATTTGAAGTTCGAATTTGTTGCAAGTGTTTAGCGGACCCATTTAAAAGGTGCTTGACACAGATGGTGGTAAACGTGGTGAGCCTCAAAACCGAGGTTACCGAATACCGGGTACATTTATTTTGTCAAGTCGCTTTTACATAAATGTCCGTTACAAATACATTAACGAATACCAATACATTGGCGACTTTGAAGTCTTCGTCATTGGTTTTAACCGCATTTTTCACATTGTAAAAATTAAGATAGAAAGGTAAAATAGGACATATACGGACCGCTGTAATCAATCAAAATACTAAGCCTACGGTTTCCTCGATTAACGTAATGTAATACACTATGAAACGTTTCTGCCGGTTCATACTCTGCTAACAGATTATAATACTCGAGCGATAAATTACTATTTCCTAGAATAGGAAGCATAAATAAGGCCTCGTTCTCGAACTGCATTAGTTGTTTGAGATTTTTCTCATGGAATTTACCTTTCAAAACTTAAAAACCGGCTCGAGTTGCATCGCCTGAAGTTCTAAATTAAAGTAAACAAGCGTATGTGATTAATTAGCAAAGATATTGACATGAAATTTGACGCAAATTAGATTAGGCTGCTGTCACCCTAAGTCCAAAAAAAAAATAATAAAAATAAATAACCAAAAATAACCTAATTGTTTGAAAAAGACCGCTCTCTCTCTCTCTCTCTCTCTCTTACTATTTTTTCATCATAGCATTACAGTTTTGGAAAAACTGTAAACTCGAAATATTCGTCACTGCTTTACCACCATTCACGGACAGATATTAATCAAATTTGGTATATATAAAAAAAAAAAAGAGGAAACATTTCCAATATCTAATATAGAACAACGAAATGCTCGATTCCATTCAAAATACATATATATCGGTCTCATTTTATCACTTTTGGAAACTCAATCCACGAAATATGAAAACATTATGAAAAAATGTATAAACATCTTCGACATCATACAGGCAGGTATTCATCAATTAAACTTTTGGGATAAGGAGGAGAATAGCAAGGTTTGAAATTGAAACAGTTCTTAATGTGAAAAAAAATACGTTTTTCATTCAGCTTAACAAGAATAGCAATTTGAGAATTGATCCTCTTCATGCGCAATAGCAATGATTTCCTGCTACCTAATAAATGTATGTATGGTTATGATGTCATGTATATGTAAAATACATGTGCAAGAGAATGCGTGCTGATGAGGTCTACCGCTTGCATTTCGAAAATAATTTGTTTGGAATTTGGAAGCTGGGTAAACAACGGCCAGTGTAATCTGTGATACATGCTAGAAAATAAGTAAGTTGTAGCATAAGATCTTCGAAAGAGGAAGATATCAACTTGGAAGGGCATTGTTATCGTCCTAGACTAATACAAAATTCATGTTAAAAACTTGACTTACAACTTGACGTTTATTTCGAAACACAGTTTTTGAAATCGGCAAGCCGCAGAACTCGAACAATTTTCATCTCTTTGATACGAAATGTTTTATGGCATCTTTAAAACAACATTCCCTACTGAAGTACGTAGGATTTGTTCGATAAGTTCATGTAAATTCTCTTTATTAATAAAAGTTGGTTTTTTCTTCTTTTTTTTTTTTTTTGGGCGCAAATCGCAACTTTTCACTCAAACAATCGCCAATTGCACAGAAATCAGAACTTTCGAGTTTTACTAAATATAAGAACGTGGATTAAATGATTTTCTTTTCTTCTTCTTTTTTTTTCATTCAAATTTGGACCAGCTATGCTACTTGCCGCAGGGCCCCTTAAATGAAAGATGTCACCATAGATTGTTTGCGGGTGTTGTAATTTTGGAATATTTCTCAAAAATACACTTTCACAGTGGTCTGTGTACCCCCTAAATGCAGCAAAAGAATAATTTAAAGATTGTAAAAAGTCGGAAGATGTTTATAGACAACAGGCGGCCGCGAATACATGATTGATGAACGAACGCTAGTTATGATGAAAATATGTTTTCACTTAACTTAATTTCTCAGTCTGGGAACATATATTCCAGAAAACTAGAATACATTACCGTTAATGGAAATGAATGCAATCATAACAAAAGGGAATATGGAATTGTTATACATACACATATATACATATATATATATGTGTGCCTTATATGAAATTGAAAAATTTATAAAATCAACATTCAAACAGATGGATGAAAAATAAACGAGTTTTGTTAATTATCTGGATCAGATCTATTCCTAACGGATATCATTATCACAGCAACTTTTTGTCCCTTTCGAATTTGTTCGATTTTCTTTGGATGGCAAGCGGTTTAGGTAAATTTTATGAATTTTTCCGATTTGCACTTCAATTGGAAACCCCATACGTAACGTTGACCGTTCCTAACGTTGCTATTATGTGAATAAAATGTATGATGATACGATAAAAATCGTATACGTCACACACATCTCGCCACAATAAAGGATATAAAAGTAGTTTAATTAAAAAAATGTTGCATTTTTTTTTTTTGCTGCTTTTCATAAAAACAAAACGATCACAGTTAAGAACTATATATGATAGCGATGCACAACAGAATGCGATATAGAGTTAATTTCACAAAACAGTAAGTTTTTAAGTAACGATCGTGCGAAGTTATATTAAAATATATTTGAATTATATGGATACAGTATTGAGTATTGAGTATGATGAGAACAAGCTTAATATGATTAGTGTATTTATTTGAATTGGCCGCTTTTCTACAAACAGAATAATAATAATAATAATAATAATAATAATAATAATAATAGGGTAAGTACGTAAGTATATGTAATAATTTGAAGCGTTTAAAAATCGATAGTTATTGGACATGTGCATTGGTTTTTTTTTTTTTGAATGATTGCAGGTTGTGATTGTAGCTTTCGCTGTTATATGCATTATTATTTTACATTTGAATACCTTTCCAAAGGACAGCCTTACATATATGTGGATGCAGGAAAGTCGACATTATAATTATATTATTGCCAATTACTTTTGCTCGATTCGTATGCATCGAAATATTTCCCCTTTTTGTTTCTGTTTTCATTTTGCACAGCACGCAACGCACACATACACACACACAAAACACCGTAAATACAGTTTAAATAATTAATTTGCAAAAAGACTATTTTTAATTTTATTTTCATTTAATAATCGAGGTGCAGTGCACATTTAAGCCAATTAATCAATTATGTATTAATCTTGTTTAGAAAAAATGATATGCTTTTTTTCAAAGAAGAAAAAAAAAAAAAAAAAAGGTTTTTTTTCTCCACCCAATTTTAATTTCAATAAATATTTGTAAGTAGGCATAGATGCATGTAAAAAAATATGTAGGCGCTAATTGTAAAAGTGTTGCGACGCATCTTAGTGAAAAAAAAATAGAAAAAAAATGCATATGTACATACATACATACATATATATTAGAGGTCGTCTAAGAAATACTGAGCCCTGGAGCAACTGTCAAATTTGTTTAGTCTCAATTTATTCACTCAATTACTAA